>JARHVA010002933.1:1310000-1720000 GCA_037957365.1 Torreya grandis | reverse complement strand
CAGGGCAGATAGATCTTGAGGTGAATGATTGATTTGAGAACCAAGTGGACATAGGCTGATAGGATAATGAAGACCCATGACAAATAAGAGTCTAACATTTGTGAAGTAGAGAAAGGATTTGAGAATCATGAAAGGGGTCTGAGAGGAAGTAAAGAAGTAGATATGGAGCCTGTAGCAAGTAATATTTATCTATGTGGTGAATGTAGAGTGGGCCCAAGAGATATGAAACCCAAGTTTATAATGTGACATGTGGTGAACCCCCATTGATCCTGGGGTGACAAAGTGCGTAGGGCTTAGGCTCAATGAGAGAAAGGTATGTTGAGGGGCATAATCTCGACTTGCCAATTTTGACAGGGCCTAGGAATGCATATAACTAACAAAAGGTGAGCACATGGCCCTTCATAGCCTTGACCCCTTCCATGGATGGTAAGGAAGTCAGACCTTGACGTGAATGAAGGCTTGCCAAGTGGCAATCATAGTTTCAATATAAGAACCGAGTAGATATAGGATGATAGCCATTTAGAGCCTATTATAAGGTGATTTGGAGCCCATACAATGTAAGATGTTGCCATGAGATATGACATACATATCTATAATGTGACATGTGGCAACCTCCAAATACATTCATCCTGACCCACTAATACATATTGTGTGGATCTCATATTTTTTTAATATATTTACAATGTTTTATGCGAGGATATTTTCATCTAGTATCAGTGTGGCAATTTGATAAAGTGAGAGAATTCTTATTTTTTTTAATAATTTTTTAAGGAAGAAATATATTTTTTAGAATGTTTTTTTTGCTCACATAGATATTTGGTTTAAACTATTATTTTATAGTGGGAAAGAGGAATTTGAGATATTTTCAAAAAGTGGTTATACTAAGGATTTTAATTAATATGAAATGATTTATCATAATATCTAATTCAATATATAAACATAATTTTTGACAATTTTTTTTCATGACAAACTGACACAATCCACACACCTCTCACCCCTATCTCATGCAACTTCCAAATGTCTAGATATGTGGTGTGGTGTTGGGAGCATGATGAACAAGTCTATGAACATGAAGTATTTTTATGTGGGTTAGGTGATGATAGTGAGGGGTAAAAATAGGACACATATCATTATGTAATGTTGTTACATTGACATGCCAATTTGTAATGTTTTGCCCACACATAAATAGCATTATCATGTAGATTCGATCCACTCATTGGATGTGGAGTCCTATCACAATAAAATTAGATTTCATGACATCCTCACCCACCCTTAACAATAGAAAATGGCCAATCAAATATATTTCAACCTTACAAGCTACGTACCCTTCTGTAATATGGGTATGTCATGTAAATCCAAAAAATTGCCTTAATTCAAGCTTAGTGTATGGTATGGGCTATATGGTGTCTTATATGACATGAAATACCTTGTCATTATACCTCATCATTATTGTTCCTTAAACAACATGCCCCTTTTTAGACTAAAAATGGGCACCCTCTTTCGAACTTTTGCTCTGCTCCCGTATACACTCATGGTTTGTTGGTCTCAACACTACAAATTACCTTCGTGGTCTGTCTCAATTTACATGTCAAATTGGGACTCAAAACCAACACTATTGGAAAGACTATGTCTATGAAAATCAACTTTGTATTTTACACTTAGCATAAAAATAGAGTTATGGCCTCCCAATTTGCCTTTGAAGTATGGTTCCTACAACTCTACTAGCTTGTTCCTAGAGTTCTCGCTATGTCATCAGGTGATGATAGTACTATTGGGTGACAATAGCATGGTCAGTCAATGATAATATCATTGGGGACATCAGTTTCATCGACCAATGACATCATCATTGGGTGATGACATTATCATTAGTCAATGACAATGTTATTAGGTGATCAAATTATTGTCAAGCAATGATGATGTCATTGATCGATGAAGATGTTTTAAGGTGACAACATTTTTTTGGGTTGATCGCATTATTATCAGTTGATGTAGATGCTATGCGGAAATGATTTTGCCATGGGTCGACCGCATTATCATTAGTCAATGGAGATGTTGTGAGATGACAATTGTCAATATGATGTGAACAACATCAAAAGTGTGGATGAGTCTTAGCCTTGTTCCTCTCAATAAAAACATCTATGGCATAAATATTTTAAGATTAATAGTGTATTTTATAAATATTATATTACCCTATAAATATAAATATAAATATAAATATAACTATTATAATAATAATATAAAGTTAATATATATAAATTATAAATTATTAGTTTAATAATAGTATTTATATAATGTATAATATAAAATATGTATAATAATATATATATATATATATAAGTAATAGTAATTTATATATTTTAATCATATTTATAGTTATAAATATATATAAAGTGAGGCAGGGTTCGACAGGACCATTGACCCCATCTTAGTTTTTGTGTACAAAACAAGAGTACTTTTATATATTTTTGGTGTAGACAATGAAAGAAAATAAGGTTGTGTGTTCTTTCATACTATGTGAAAATACATTGTGCAAAGAGGAGATGTTCCATTTCATATTGAGTTTGACTAATGATGAAGTAGTTGAGAAAGGCAAAGCCATATAAAACATACAATTAGTGAAAGCTTTTAATGTGTGTTGAGCGGTGATGTTGAAGGGCAATGACAAGGTTTTTCAAGTGTAATTGTACACTAGAGGGTCCATACCATACATCGAACCTAGATTCAAGGTAGTTAGTGGATTTACATCCCAAAGGAGTCATGATTTTTGATTGATTGTTTTCTATTGTTAAAGGTGGATGAAGACTTCATGAGAGCTGATTTGATTGAGGCAAGGGTCCACATCCAATATGTAGCTCAAAGAATTCACTATGATATCACTGATATTGGGATAAAATATTGAAGTTGCAGAATCTATATTTATATATACTAATTATAAATATAATATAATATAATAAAAATCTTATTGTTACTATTATATTAATATATTATATATAATTATATATATTATGTTTTTATTATATTAGAAAATTAAATTATATAATAATTTATAATATTATTATATCATATAATATATTTATAATTATTAGTAATATTACTCTAATTAGGCCACCTCAATCTAATTATAATTCTATTTGTGAAGAAGATGATGTGGTAATATGTATTGTGATGCTGGCAAGCGGGGTGACACTTGTTCTCATACGCTGAACCTTGATAGTGTACAGAAGTCATTTTAGATCAGGGGGCTACTTCAGAAATTTGGTACCCTAACCAGAACTCTAAAGGAGGCTTAGGTAGGGGTCTCATGTTAGGTTAATTAATTATTCTTAAGGGTATACTGTTGAGAAATTATAGAAATATTTTTCTTTATTAGCAGTTGCATGATTTTTAAAATTTTGTGTAATACATATTGTTGAGAAAAATTAAGAGCATTTTATTTTAAAAAATTATTTGAAGAAAAAACAATTGATTAAATACAAACATATAATTGACAAACAAAAAATAAGAACCATTTAAATTTTCAATCTCCTATTATATCTCAATCGACAAAAACTTCTTCCTAAATAATAACTACTTCTTATTTCAAGATAAAGATATTTTTAAATAATTTTAAACTTATAATAATATATAAAATTATAAAATTAGTAGTCCCAACATGAATCCTGAGAGCCTTTTATTACTCAAAAGCCTTGAAAGCAAGAAAGTAGAATGATTTTATTTACTTTTATAGGTTTACATTTAAGGTTATTGTATGTAAAATTCAAGGGCAAAGGCAATGTTCAAGTAAATTCGATGAGTTATTTAGTTGGTGCCTTACGTACGGTAGTGGTTATGCATGGACATTTGGTTCTAACACATGCATTTTTGCCTCTTTATTTTTTAGCATGACTGGGCCCATATCTTCTGCCAAGGCATTTATGTTGATCATTGTGACAATTAAAGGCATGACAATCAATAGTGGTTGTAATTTGTGAATGGTTTCATTTTATGATCTTCCTAACAAAGCCAAATGTTGACAATGATAGGTATTACCAAGTATTCAATTATGGCTAATGCTTTGTGATTTGATAATTTGGTTTAAATAGTGGTAAATCTAATAGTGAACAAGGGCACAGAGCGCCTAGTCCCTGCAAGAAGGGGAGATTAGTTTTGAGAATGTTATTGATTCATGAAACTTAGGTTTTGCAAGGTCAAAATACTAAAATCAATGCATGCACATGCAAATTTATCATTTTGGAAAACCAAAAAAATCTTTAGTTTTGCAAGCTGGAAACTAGATCAGAAAAAACCCCATCTTACTAATTAACAAATAAATCCATTCTTGAGATTGCACTAACCCAACCATCACCTATTCCAACCTATCTAACACCATAGGTTAAGCCAATTTTTGCACAATAAAACAATCATACCAAGCAAATATTTTACAATATTATCAAATCTACAAACTTAGTTACAGAGTGTATTATGATTTACTATCTTTAAAGTAGATATTGTTGTTCTATTCTTTTTGTAAAATTGTGACCATGGTCATAGCTTAGCTTAAATAAAATGGAATAAATTTACAAATGAATCATTAATAACAAAGCATAGATGCAAACCATAGTAAATCCCAAAACACAAACTGTAGAATCAAAACATCAAGATCAAAGATCAGGTTGAGGAATGAACCTAGTTGAACCCTTGTCAGATGGGATAGTCATGGTCTCAAAACCTTTGGGAAAATTCTTCATGGCTTCTTCATTAGACAATAATTATTGCATTGAACTTCCACATGGGCTCTCTTGTTAACCTATCCTTGCACAAAAAATACATTGTCTTTCCCCTAAATATTGATACATTTTTAATGGCTTCAATCCTGACCCAATCACTAACAAATAACACTAAAATGCATCAAAAAATTATTGGCTTGCAATCTTTCTTGCTGAGTGCACTGCCATGACAATTACTTGGTTTTTTTTTAAGTTTTACATTAAAAAATTAAAAAATTGTTTGACTGCGGGTTTGGTTTGGGATTTGCCAAGGATGAACAAATTTATGAAAATAAACAATGACAACCTATTTTACTAGAGAAAGGATAATTTGCTAGATTGTTGGGATAGATTGTGCCCATTCCTCTGGTTTTAATGCTGCTATCAGCAACTCTTGTTTCTCACCTAGCAAGCCTAGAGAGAACCCTTTGCATGCAAATTTGGTTAGCTGCACAGCGAAAAGAAAAAAAACAAAACCCAAGCTTCATTAGATCAAAAATTGATCACAATCTAAGTACATAATGACATTGCCCAGGTGAATAGTTTGACAGGTGGTGTGCTTTGCAAACTCAGGGATTTTGATGGATATGATGCTATTCATAGTTTTGCCTCATTCCTAGATCTAAAAATGTGTTTGAGGCACTAAAATTAATTTTGATCTGATCATAAGAGCCAATGCCATAATAAGTACAATGGTAAAAGACATTAAAATGATTTTTATACCATTGTACTTGTAGGCCCTCCTTCTGACTAGATCTCTAAAGCCACTAACCTATGTGGGCATGCCTAGTAAAAAAAACTCATCTTCTAAAATAGAGTATGTTAAACTAAGCTTTTTTGGCTTGCACAAGCTACAAGTGGTAGCTAGTTGTATGCAAACGATGCTTTTGATTTCAATTTTCTTTTGTAGAAATATATTTTGCTCTCAACTATGGCCAACTACTATTAATCCTGCTTGATTGACTATCTGTATCTAGACCCTGTTAATAATTGCACTGGTTTTGCCTTTCATGGTGTTGGGATTTGCTATTACATGGATCCCTGATATCCCCAGCCAAAAGTGCTTTACTAAATTTGTGGATCATAGATGGTGAATGAGGGTGCAAACTAAAAACTTCTTGTGTTTGCATGGGTGAAAAATGAGTCACACCACTTTGAGATAGACCAAACTAAAGATCATTATTTGACAAAACAATTATGAAAATAAAAAACATGCTAAAGGGTAAAAGTATATAAAGAACAAGTAGTTTGCATCATAAAGGAATCTATCCATAGGAGAAATGCAGGACCCATAGAGCTAGTGAGTAGAAAGCCCTATAAAATTTGGAACTGAGAACATGGCATTTTGGGTTTGAAGAAGAATTTAGAAGCAAGAAGCAATTTCATGGAGAACTAAAATAGATTGGATGAAAAACTTTGATGCCGTACAACCATGTGAAAGGCAAAAAACTACCATAAAATGTTGACCATGATCACAAAATGCACATGCTGAAAAATAACAAGGAAAAATGAATGATAAGCCAGTTAGCAAGCAAAGAGCCTAAGAGGAGTCTTTTTTCGAGCAAGGAAGTCAACTGAGCTTTCCAAATGTTTCATCATCAAACCCTGACTATGAAGTGTTAAATTTAAATTTAGAATTATTATTCTTACCATCATGCTTTTACAAAGAAACAACCTCCTTCTCTTTAGTTTGTTGCCCACAGTGGTCAATACAAAGTAGCTCGCACTCCCAGGAAGAAAAATACCCACAGTACATATACAATATATATATATGCCATGTCCAGACATCGAGATAAACTCATATTTGTAGTCTATTGAAAGCGCAGAGGGGCTTTCTGAGTCCATTGAAATCTTTGATTGAAATGGAATGTGGTTCCACTTGAGTTGAAACAGCTAAGAAAAAAGAATGGTGGCAGTGTTGCTCTTGCGCTGAGTAAATGAAAAGAACATAACAGAACTCGATATGGCGACCACGGTAATGCTGTTGCATGAAAAGGTTGCTTCAGGGGGTTTGAACCCTAGACGTGGTGAATACAAGCGGAGGCAACAATTTGTTTGTGGCATGTTGAACGGCTACCAGCAGATGCATCGCCAGCTTGCTGTATGTCTATTAAATTAGCCCTCGCTGCCAAGGTATGGCTATTGGCCTGTCAAACGGTGTTCAACCTCCCTATGCACACTGCTTCACAGAAACTGAAACCATTTTGCCTTGATTAACGTGAAGACTTTAATGACATTTACATGCTACCTCGATCTGCTAGAAGCCGGAAATAACATAAAATTTGCTCAGCCAATTAGCGTCTCATAAAATATAATAATATATTTAGTGCATTAAAAGACAGACATTTCCTTTTTGCCAAACCTTCGTATATTTTTCAGTAGAAAAAACGATGCATTGAGATTGGCCAACACTGTAGGAAATAATAACAGGGTAAGATGAAATGAAGACAATAGTCCCCCTTTGGGACTAATAGCATACCAATATGTTAATCTTAGTCTTCTCACCATTTGTATTTTTAACTACAAAATTTTATTATCTTGAAGAAAATCTGCATTTAAATACACAATTCCCATCAGAACCTGATACAGTAATTGCCATAAATGATCATAGATCTCTTTTACCTGCTGACATGTTAGTGATGAAAGCTCTATTTGTGTCATTTGTTGTTTGTTGTATCATATATAACTTTCTTGTAAGAGGATTGGACGGTAATCCGGCCATATGGTCTATGTATAACTAAATATATATCGCTCAATTACTAGTTAAAATTTAATATGTTCTTGTCATTTTGATCTCTACTTGCTTTTGCAGGTCCTCAAGGAAAACGTTGGACATCACCGCAAATTAACTTGTTGAAGTCAAAGCGCAGCTTAAATTCTGTCATAAGAATGGAATATTGACACACATTTGAATTTCCTTAGAATTTTGTAGCAGAGAGAAGTGAGACGATCTGATAATAGATCCCAAAGGAAAGACCTGACTCATCTGGATACCCACTGGCCAAGAGTTTGAGTATATTGTTGGTCTCTGTGGAAAATGGGAGTGTGGATGTACAGTTTGTTGGGTTAGATGTGGGAGTCAGTAATTTGTGGAGAAGGCATGTAAAGATACCGTGACGAATTTCTGCAATGGTCCTCGCATTACAACTTTCGATGTAGTAATTGAATTTTCATTTTAAGAATTTGTTGTGCGCAAGTGTTCGCGGTCACTAGACTTCACTTAATGGTTATATTATGTGAGTGTTCGTGGTCACTAGACTTCTATTTAATGGTTATATTATGTGAGTGTTCGTGGTCACTAGACTTCTATTTAATGGTTATATTATGTGAGTGTTTGTGGTCACTAGACTTCTATTTAATGGTTATATTGTGCTATAGTTAATGGAAAATTTGGAGAACGCAAATTGGATGTCTTTATCAAATGAACGAGTAATTAGTTATAATATTATTACGTTATGGCAATAAGCTAGATACATAAATTAAAATATAAGTTTTTTTAATTTTGAAATAATATAATTGAGATTTACAAAGATAAAGTAAAACCATGATATCAAGATTTGACGAAATTTAAGTGATATTGAGAACTATAATATAAGGTAGCATTGAGACTTTAATGTGTGTGTGTGTGTGTGTGTGTGTGTGTGTGTGTGTGTGTATACACACACACACACACACACACACATATACACACATACATACATACATACATATATATACCATTATATATATACACACACACACACACACACACACACACACACACACACACACACACATATATGTATATGTATATGTATATGTATATGTATATGTATAGGTGTGTGTGTGTGTGTGTGTGTGTGTGTGTGTGTGTGTGTGTGTGTGTGTGTGTGAATATATGTATGTATGTATAAATTTTAGCCCTATATATATACCATTTTTATGCTTGTGTAGGTGCTAAAAGAGATCTAGGCTAACCTTAGGAGGTTTTGGATTTGAAAAGATATCCATTTGTAAAAAAGAGAGAGAAAAGACATTAGTGCCATGATTAGGATAATAGTGTCATGTGGCATTAGTGTCCTTATTATGGAGCTAGTGTCCAAGTGCAAAACACTAGGCATGAAGGGATAGGATCAAGAAATGAGGATCTAGTACTACTTTAGGGATGCATGTGACTCACATGAAGGCTGGATAAGTGTGATAATAAGCTCTAGAATAGGTCTGCAAATAAGTTGGGGATATGTAGTCTCAATTAGCACTCTTAGCACTCAAATACCACTTTTAGCCTTCCCAGACCCCCTCCCCCCCCCCCCCGCACCCCCCTCCCCCCAACCACTTCCCTCCCCCCCCCACTTTATTATATAAATATAACAAATTGAAATGACTAGGATAAAGTAAAAATAATTGTAGTGGACTTACCTAAGACGTGAATCCTATGAAGCTGATTATGATTATGTGAATCTAGTTTTGAGTATGTGAATCATGATCCAATGCATGTCTATAAGTGAAACGTGCATAAATCAGTCCTTAAGAGATTTCAAATCCAAATACTAACATGTGTAAAGAAGTAAAACTAAGTAAAGGGATAAGAGAGAAGCAAAGAATGAATGCACTTCACTAGGTACATGAACCAATGCATAAACCTATTGATAACTTATATGTGTGTGTAATGATTAATCAGTGAATAAATTAGACTAAGATGATGGCTTGCTCAATCTTCATGTGTGGGTGGCTCAAGAACTCAATCTAGTTTTAACTTCATCATTGCTCACCCCTACTTGGTGGATCATGACATGTAAATAGATTAGATTAGATTGATGGTGTGTCTAACCCTCTCATGCAGGTGGCTCAAGAAATCAAGTAGGATATGACTCTGAAATTACCCAACCATGTTTAGTAGATCTATCTAAAACTAAAATTGCATGATATAACTAGAAATGTTTGACTCAGTATGTCAGCTCTATAGTCACTCGAGTATATTAAGCAATTCTGAACAACTCAAGAATGCCAACCAATATAGATGTAGTAAGCCATGAAACTAGTGTCAAACCTAAAATATGATATTGGGTGTATAAAACATAGATAATGATATGGAATTTATCATTCCATATGATCAACTGATGTGTAAATGAGTGAATAGAAATAATGTGCCACACACATACCACAAAATTTGATATCTGAACATATAGATTTTGCACTAAGTTATAATAATCTATATATGGGTATCTGAACTGAATATAGGAATGGTCATACCGTGCATTATGCCCCCAATCTAAGAAAACTAGTATGAATATGAGCTAAACTGATATAAATATGAGTAAAATTGATAAGTTTGTAACTGAACCTATGCAAACATGTAATATACCTATTATACTTTTATAGCCAATATGGGGTTAACTAAAATTGTGGCTACTAGACATTACTACCATGTCTTGGATAGTAGTGTTATTATTATAAATGTGGCACTATTATCCCAATTTGGGTGCTAGTGTCCTTCTAGTCTAATTTTTGTGCAACTATGTTGATCTATGTGTCAATGTTTTCCCACTATGTTTACCTGAGTCTAATTTTTATAATTTGAGCCTACATACTAAAAAATGTATTGTGAATGCTTTATAGGATCCTGATCTCTATGACAAAACCCTATGAATCTCCCCTCTTTTTATGTCAGTTTTTGAACTTATGTAATAACTATCTTCAAAAGAAAAATATCTAAAAAATATGTGTTAGCCAAAGCATATATGATATCTATGTAATAATATAATATAATGTGCATACATAACATCAAAATGTAAGATAATCTAAGCTTAATTTTTTAATGTGTGATGTATGTCATGTCTAGCATTCAAAAGGGTGTCAAGATAAATATAATAATGCATGTAATGATAGATCTTAGTAAAACCTAAGTAGATATCTGGGGGGATGGGGCACGATGTCCATCATGATACCCAATTAGGAAGGGAAGATGCATGAGGTCCCTCACAACATCTAAAATTGGAATGTGTAAAAATCAAGAGATAAGTGTCATGACCATGACACATACAATAAAGCATACATATAACACACATGAGGCACACAAAGTAGGACAAGGGGCCACAATACAAGGGATATGGGCACATGTCACTAAATCTAAGAAAATAAGACATACAAGGACATGATAAAATGTCCACATATGTAAGCAACAAACAATTTGTCTTAGATCCACATAGGAGGACATTTTCAAATGTCTACATACACAACCATGAAGTCAAACAAAAGGAAATGGGCATATGTCCAAAACATACATAATGTGAATAAAAATGGAATAGAGCTAAAGAGAAATGTCATATTCAAATTCCCTCAAGTAGAATAAGCATAGAGATACAATCAAGTTTAAACCAGGTAAGCTAGACATGAAAGTATGCATTAATACTTAATACAAATCTATGCAAGAGCTAGGATGTACATATAATGAGTCTAAAGTAGTGATAGCCAGAAAAAAATCTAAGTGTAGCATGACAAATATCAAGATATAACAATGTTAAATTTGTGATGTAGAGTATATAAAAATAGAACTTGGTAATTGAAATTGTGTATAGGGTGCCCCCAAGTGGGAGAATGTGACAAATGAAGAACTCATGTATCAGTGTATATGCCCCTAGTGGATAGATAATAGAAAATATGAGTCATTATAGTGGAACTAAGTCCTGTAATAATCTAAAAGCACTCAATAAAAATAAGCAAAACATGTATGTCTGATAAAATTGACTATACTAAGATAGCTAGCATATGTAGTGTCTGACAAATATAAGAAGTGTAAACATAACAATGCATACAATATGTAATTTTGTTATTTTTAAATAAATATTTGAATATTTTTGTGTTTTTGAAATATCATATTGTTTTTATATTTTCTATATATAGGTTATGTACATGCAACATGAAAATAAAACTATATACAAGGAGTAAGAGAGAAGGAAAGTATGTAAAAAAAGGAGGAACAATACTAACCAATGAGTCTTATGTGAGACTCACTATCAATGTGGCATGTGTCAAATAAAAGAACTATAATCATGAATGCTATATGAAAAGGTAATTATGATCCCATATTTGCTTCATCGAGTGATCTATATCTGGCCATACCTGTGGAGTGATGATAGGAATCTGTGACATTGACTATGGTGTCTTGTGAACTGTAGGGGTCTTAGGGACCCATGTGGTAGAAGAATTTATAGGTGGCCTGGATGTCCTCTGATGAGAACCTCAAGAACTAGATAAGACTGAAAGTGAGAGGGAGTCCCTCTAAAATGTATAACATATCTATCATGAAAGGGTCTCTCTAATAATGGTCTCAATGGGAGAGTATGTGTATGTGTCAAAATTATATGAGTAGACCTCATTTTCACTAGTGTTTCTACTAAAATCTATGGTGTACTAATAAGAATTATGATTGGAGCTATAACTGGTAACTATGTTGTAACTGGTAATTATGTTGTAACTACCTATGGGATATGTAGAGTATATGATTATGGAAGACCCTCAACTATGACCACCTGATTTGAATGTATCTATTTTAGGAATTTGTGCATTATGGATTGAATGTTTAGTAATTATTGTATCCATGGCCTACCCAATAACATGTCAAATATGCCTGAACTAAGTACTAATAGGAATCTAGTGACCACATGTGCTGGTCTAACCTGTAGTGAAAGTATAATCTCTCTGATAGAGATCTGAACATGCCCATCATAACCAATAATAATTTTTTTATAAGATATATATCCTACTTTGAATACCCCAAATGCTATAGAATTGTGATAGTGCACATGCTAATACTTGGCCCATTGTTAATCATAACAATCTAGATAGGATAATGATATATGCAAGCTTGTACAAAGAGTGCATATAAATTTATATCATCATCAACAATCTCTTTTTAGATAAAGTGATGAGTGGTATAGATAAAACTATAGTATGGTACACACTAATGATATTGTGTAATGGGTGTGCCTCCTCTTTAGTAGTGTGATATGATGTTAGTGGTGGATGTGCTTGATATGTGTAGTGAACATTTGAAGTACTCCCTACCTCATTTGTTGTATGCTTGGGAAATGGATCTGAGAGTATTTTCAATGCCTTAGATTCTATTTGTTGTACTTTGAGGTACTCTATGGATGTTCCCACATCAATAATGTTAGCCTCAATCAAATATTATATCTTATGTTCTAAACTAATGAATATGTTTATTGTATGGCTTGGTGCCCTATGATATTTTTAGAATGCATTATAATCATAATTCCTTGGAAGAGGTCATGTCGTATCAACCTATTTAATGGGAGGAAGAAATATGACATTGTATTCCAAGAATTGTTATAAAACATGTGTTGGTGATTCTAGAAGGTTGGTGAAAACTTTATGTGGAAGAGATGATAAAACCAGGAGAGGAAATGGCTCTGAAGCTACATTGACTATGGCCTTTGGATTACTCTTGTTTTTAGTGGCCCCTACCTTATATGGAGGCTTACTATAACTCTTAGCAATTGATTTTGATCCATTGGTATATTTTAGTTTTTCCATAGAGAGAAGTTTGACTTCTCTTTCTTTTACTATGTGGCATAAATCTATGAAGATTAGAAACTTATTAAACAAGATATTTTCATGTAATGCTAGTAGAATATTCTATTTGAATATGTATTGAATATATTTATCTACCATGGGGCTAGTTAATTTGTCTAATATAGTCTTATATTGTAAGGCGTATTCTACAATGGGCTCATTTGATTTTATTTTGAATTGTGCAACTTGAGCATATGAGATTTTATCATTGGTGTTTATTGAGAAGTGTGATAAAAACATGTCTACCAATGGATTAAATATAGTGATAACCTAGTTTGATACATCATAAAACCACTATAAGACATAATCCTTTAACCTGCATAGAAACAACTAGTGAGGAGCCAATCATTAGACACAGTCCAAACATGATATGTGAAAATCTCAAAAATGGTGTTTTAGGTCACCCTTACCATCATATAATGTAATATTAGGTGCCATGAATCTGGATGGAAAATGATTTTCTACTATGTGATGTGACAAATGTGTATACAAAATAACATGTGAATCCAAGGAATGTGATAGCCTAACATCTCCCTAATCAAGATGAAACACCTTATCCTGCATAGTATGAACCTCATGCATAAGGGATTATAAATTTGGACTGGAGGAACTAGCCATAAGAGGTGTATCTATCACTGAAGCTTAATGAGTTACAATTAGTTGTTGTGTTAGCTGAGTTAGTCCAAATTTAGCTGTAACAATGTTATTAACTGGGGGAGTAGAAGATTGACCATTATTTGATTTATTATTTATTTCCATTATAGATTATATAAATTATGCATGATCAAGTGATTATTGTCAAATTATATCTCTGAAGGTCTATAGGATCTCATCCTTATTGACAATTAGGTTTTCATTATTAAGTGGAGGTAGAGTGTACCAATTTCTAACTTGTGTATTCATCATCTTGATATTGATTATATTGTTCATCTTCGAATGCATTATCATTAAAATCCACATAATTAGGGTGTGAAGGATCAATGATGGGAGTTAAAACTAGTCCCTTATCCATGGTATAAGTTTGAATAGAAGGAATTTGAATATGCTCAATAGGATTACCACCTAGCCTAACACTTATTCTTAATAGAAGAGAGGTAGCTTTTTTAGATGGCATATAGTAAATAAATTGAAATAGGGCTATTATAAAATAATGTATGAAATATTAAAAACTTAAAGAAACCAATGAAAATAGGAAAAATAAGGATACAAACTGTAGGCACATCTAAGGTTTTAAAAAAATGTGCCCGAAGTAAGTTGGGTTCAGCAAATGTTTTCACCTTTTAGGAATTAACAAGTATAAATATATTATTTGTTAATGTATTGAGTAGACTAAATCAATTTAATAAATATATCCACTAATTTATGACATAACTTAATAGCTTTTACTTTTTTTTAAATAGTAATAAATAGTACAAGTAATAACTTAATTGGAAAACAACTAACATAGATGATCTAGAGGCTGAAAACTGAGGTAGAATCCAGTTCAAATGTTGTGAATAGGATCATGGTATTAGAACCCCTCTTGGATAATATCACCCTAATTGGATATTACTTCCATTATTAGAAATGTGGTGGTAGTGTCCTTATATTGGTGGTAGTGTCCTTTATGCAGGACTATCTCGAGTTTCTAGGCATATCTGTGTCTAGATATTTAAGGTTTGTTCCTACCTGTACAATTCTTAAAACCCTATATATTTACTATTATGATAGATTTTGTGATAAAACCCTAATCCTCCATGCATCTAGGTAAATTTGGTTGATATAAGCTAAAAAGTGTGTTCGTTAGTGGGGTAGGCTAGACATCTTTAACACCTTATTGCGATGAGAGTTGCCTACATACAAATACTTTGAGGAGGGATCAATCCTGATGTATTTCTCTCCACTTAATTGCTATTAAAATTACAAGTGAAGATAGTATGATAGTGGCCTTGAGTGCCTTGAATGTGTTTGAGATTGGAAATATGGGTAATATGAGTTTGGGATCGCTATAGATTGTAGTCTACATAAGTAGGTCCAAATAAAGATTAATAACCTTAATTGTGCACAAATTGTTTTGAGTTTGAATGTGTATTTTACATTTGATTTCCATCTAGTGGTTAGAGGGATAAAGTTCATGTATATATACCATTCTAATTCTTGTGCGGGTGCTAAAAGAGGTCTAGGCTAACCCTAAAAGGTTTCAGATTTGAAAAGATATTTGTTTGTGAAAAATAGAGGGAAAGGACATTAACACCATTATTGGGACACTAGCACCATGTGGTACTAATTTCCTTATTATGATTCTAATGTATAATTAGTATAACACTAGGCACGAAAGGCTATGATTAATAAATGAGGGTCTATGACTACTTTAGGGATGACTAGAGATGTTGTGGCCCACACGAAAGATGGATAAGTGTGAAAATAGGATCTAGGATTGGTTTATGGCTAAGCTAGGGATAGGTAGTCTCAAGTATCACTCTTAGCACTCAAATACCACTTTTAGGTGATTACATTCAACATATGATCCAGGTTTCTCATACTCATGCTAGAGATGGTAGACATGGTGAGGCTTTTTCTAGTATTGTTACCTAATGAACACACTATTATAGATCATGTGGTGTTATATACATTAGATCTAATGAGGAGGATGATATCATGCATCCCCCTCATGGAGGTATTTATATGGATCTAGATGATATCGATCCCACTTTGTCTTAGCCCTCTACATTATATTTGCACACCATAGCTACAACTTCTTAGGTATCTTTAATATTTTAATTTTTGAAAATATTTGTCAAAATTATTAAATTTCAAATATTTATACAATTTAGATGAAAAAAATTATTTTTCATTTATAAATCTCAATAATTTATATAAATGTTGTATGTTGTGGTAGGATTTTTGATGCCACATGAACATGTGTGTTGTTGCTACTATGATTACATATAACTATACCAAGGTGATTTTTAAGGATTAATTAATGTTATGGTTCATTGTACATGTATGTTGTTGTTGTTGTTGTTGTTGTTATTGTTGTGTGTGTGTGTGTGTGTGTGTGTGTGTGTGTGTGTGTGTGCGCGTGCACGCGTGCGTGTGTGTGTGTGTGTGTGTGATGAAGTGACTAACAATGATATTTTGTTTATTCAGTTGGTGACCACACTAGACACTCTACCATCTATTCAGGAGGGAGAAAATATAAGTATTTTTGTTATGATTTCACCTACACATTAACTCACTAAGGTGCAAGAGAGTTATTATAACATTAAAGTGTAAATATGGATGTGTGTTTTGTAATTGTCCTTTATATTAATTCAAATAGATGACACACAAAACTATTTTCTATGTATACTCCTTCAATGATGTCTTCTTGTCATGTTGAAATGATTAGTAGGCATGATGTGGTATAGTTGACAATTTGATTTGTACATTTTTATATTATATTTTAATGCTTTAGTCAGTTGGATTAAATGTTTATGAGCTAATTTTGAATATTTATGGTGTGTGTGTGTGTGTTTATAGGGACCCATCCCTTTCTTTATCATGATCATATCACTGAATCCTATCGGTGATCTATTTCACACACTTGTTTGCCAACATGAACATATCATTGACCCTACTGAGCACTAGTAATAAATAAACCATGACCACCATCTTGTGATAAATGAACATATGAATATTTTTTTATTATTTTAAAATCTTAACTTGTTAAGTTTTTAAATATATTTTTCTAGTATATGTGTAAAGTTTATAAAAATATTTGCATATGAACAATTGGAGCTATAGTCAAGTTTTGAGTGGAAGAGGACTCGCAATCAAAATGTTTCGACGCCTTTAGTTTTGATCAAGGAATCCAAGGGAGAGTATTATACAATCAAGACAAAGAGATAAATATATTTTTATGATTAGGATCATGTCTTATGACATTTTGTTGTATGACTATATGGCTTGATGTCTAGTTATTTGGCATTTTATGCCTTTACAACATTGACCTAGGATATTGTATGCTTTTCAAAAAAATTATTCCTTTATATTTATTTTATGGATATTATTTATACATATATTATTAAACATTTCACTTTTTAAATATTCTCATTGATTTCACCTTTTAGATTTTGTTGTAATTTACTACATACTCCATTACATGTTCATATTATTGTATGTCTTAATTTATTATTGAGCATTAAAAATATACCTTGTAGTCTATTGAATGGTGTTGAAATTTATGGGAAATTTACATATAATTATGTTATGAAATTATTACAAAAGGTGGGGTATGTGATCATGATGCAAGCAGACCTCTCTTAGATATACTTACTAGGTCATTTTAGAATAGTATGTTTGCTCATTGATCAGATTCTTAAATCCTTAATCATGTTATTAAAAGTATATTTACCTATTTTAAATGTGTTTAAACCTCCAATTAAGTCAAAAATTTTCCTTAAGACTAATCTAGGCAAGTACAACGTAGAAGGAAGACTAGATAAGGCATGAGTTGTTAAGTTGTCAAGTATCTCAAGGTGCATGAATCTAAAGGAAGTAAGTTTAGAATATTGTTGTAAGGTGATAAACTACATACCATAAAGGCAAGAGAGTGAAAATAGGGATAAAATCCCATGAAGGAAAGTTTTGAAAAACAAAGGAGGTAGGAGTGTGAAACATAGGTGTGAAGGACTATATATGTGTTTTGAAGAAAATCAATGAGGATTACTTCTTTCAAGTCTTATATGTATAGTTTCATCTCTTGATGTTCATAATTTAAACATTTATTTAATTTATTTTTTGATTATTCATAAGTTATGTAGGCTTAATAAGGTGAATATAGGATTACGTAGTCATCTCCAAGTATTATTTGGTGAGTTTGAAGTTTGTTTATGGTTTCAAATCATCATAGAAAGTTAGAAAAAAGTTCATAGATTACCACAAACTTCCCATAACAAATATCGAGAGTGATGTAATCATAATAAAAGTATTCTCAACCTTTTCATAGTCTTAAAACTTCAGAATTTTATTTCAAGTATAAGTGCACAAAGTTGGGGGACAAAAAAGGGCCTACCAATGGATATGATTTTCCTAAAATTTCAAAAATCTGAATTTCTATAGATAATTTGACATGGATACACTAAAACTTAGAATATGGTATACGAATATGAATTGTACATTTTTGAGTCTAGTTTCCAAAACACTATGTTTTTTTAAAAAATAGTTAAGTATGACTAGTTCAAACATCTAAAATTTGAAGAGGGAATCTTGTATTTTTAAGAAAACATAGTAGATAGATGTCCATGCAGCTCACCATTTTTTCATCCTTGTTTAAAATTGATTGAAACCATTTTTTGAATATGTAGATAAGATCTTCTAGTTTGTGACCTATATTTTTTTCATTTTTTCAATGAATATTTTTTAATTAATTTTACAAGTAAATAGATCCTTAAAAATGATAAAACAATGGATAGCCGATCATGCAGCCTCCCTAACTACCTCAAAAAAATGAAAATTGATTTTTTAATGTGTGTATAATTAGGCCTAGTTTGTGACCATATAATTTGTTTTACACTTGTATCAATGAAAAATAAATTATATAAACATGAATAGGCATGTATATTTACAACATGTAGTGGCCTAAAAATGTGTAGTTGGAAATCAATTTAATTTGAACCCTTAAAATAGTCAAAAAAAAATTAAAATCGTGTATTTGGAAAGAGGAGAGTGTGCTCATTGTCATGGTAATAATTTTTTGAATTTTATTGTTGAAATTCATAGTTTATTTGGTGATGGAAGTTGAAATTTGTTGTTTTCTATCAAAACTCTCAGACTCAGTTGTAGATTGATAGGCCCAAGCCTTTGGCTCAAGAATCCATGTCATTTTCGATCCAAAAGGCTTGGTTTTCTAAATTAAAATTTAATTAACATGTACACATTATTTATTCATAACAAAAAAAACAAATTTTCTCCATGGGTACACATTTTTTTTTCTCTTGAACTCCTTAATAGTTGTGAGTCTTGACAATTTCAGTCATAAAGTGAAGTGTATCATGATAGGGGAAAGATCCCTATATTTAGATAGAAAATTAAGTTGTTATGGTATCATATTAGAATAATATATACATGATAATATTTATACATAGTAATACATGTTCCATCAATGGAACACACCTTAACAAAAAGCTTGTTTGGGTATTGGTAGATGCAGGTCAATATTGGTACGTTCCCCCTATATACACTAACACAAAAAGGATGTAATTATATTTTGATAGGTTCTATGGCCTCAATTAATAGGTAATGTGAATATATGATGAAAATTTATAAATTTTATAATGTAATGAGAATATTTAACATGCAACCTAAGACAAGCATGATACATTAGGACTTAGTTCAAGTCTAACAGCCAACCCCAATGTCACAAAAAAATAAACAAAATAGTCAGACATGGTTGAATTAGAAGGAAATTGGGGCTATTTTGAGCCCCTTTAACCTAATTGCATGATTATAAAATGTGATTTGGGGGTTGATCACCTCTAATTTCATCAAATATTGAATCAAAGAAAAATTAAATGCAAGAGTTACATGTATAGGATGTGGTTTTGAACTCAATAAACTTGAATGGAATACCATCATATAATCAATTCAAATATCGATTGGTTAAATTGTGAAAATAATTAGGGTCAAAATGAGCCACATGAACCTTTTTTAAATTGTATACATGATGCGATTTAGAGTGAAATTAACCTTAGAATGTGATCATATATAATGAACCAAAGAGTTGATTAATTCAACTGAGGAGGCATTTGAGGTTAATTTGAACCTTGTAAATGTAAATACAAGAGCATACGATATGATTTGGGAATAAAATAAGTTTTATTATGTTATGAATTGAGATAATTAGTTAATTGGTGAAATTAGGGACATGATTTGGGAAAAATTGAGGCCTTACACCAAAATTATGGCCCAATCGATTATATAGTCTATGAAACATATGGCTTAACTAACCCTAATTTTATCATAAATACAAACATGAAGGTAATTATTACCAATTTGAACCTATTAAACCTAAATTCAAGTCTACTATGTGATTAAAGGGGCTATATTAGCTCATGTTTCTTGACATGTTGACCCTAAACCCTAATTTTATCACAAATAAAGATCCCCTAAAACCTAATTTTATCACATGTATACAAACCCATTACACTAAACCCTAAATTAGTGAAACCCTAATTTTATGACTTGAATACAACCCTTAAGTTCCATAATTTCATCACAAATGCATTTTCATAAAGGTAACTGGGGCCAATACAAACCTGATGAACCTAGTTTTGTGAGTATAAATTAGCTCATATTGAGCCAATTAGTCAATTATAAATTAAAAACCCTAATTTTATCACAAATGCAAACATGAATGAAATTTAGGCCAATTTTAACCTATTAAACACGTACATAAAAATTATAGAGTGTGATTGGAGTGAGATTAATCTTGATGTCATCATATATAATGAAGCAAAGAGTTGATTCATTTAATTGAGGAGGAATTTGAGGCTTATTTGAACACCTTTAACCTAACTACAAGAGCATAATATTGTTTGAGGCAAAATTAAGTTTGATTCTATCAAGAATTGATCCAATTAGTGCACTTATGAACATGATTTGGGAAAGATTGAGACCCTAAACCAAATTTGTGGCTCAATTGATTATATAATATATGAAACACATGGCTTAAAATTGACCATATATCATGTACATTTTTCCTTTATTTTGTATATAACCCACTTGAAGGAATGTAGGCCACTTCTAGGTCTCTTAATGATTATAAAAAAATATTTATTATATTAGTCTTGAAAGTCTAACAAAATTATTTTGATCTCTGTCTCTTGTTGATTTACACCATGTATTCTGATCAATCAAATTCTTACTGGACTTTTATAGTAACCCTGTCCCCTATTAGACTTATATCCTAAGACACTAATTTTATAACCATAGATTAGGACTATTGTTTTGTAAAAGGATCATTCCACTTTTTGTTTCTCTTGTATTATCTCATCCGCTATTTTATCGTCTCACTAATACCTTATAAGTGTTTGATCATTCAACAATAGACTAATGTCTCAATTCAAGGTTTAGAATATAATACCCTTTTATAAGCTCTTGAGACCAATACCTTATTTTTACCTCACTTTGAATCCCATCCATTAATTTTTTCTTTCACCATGGATAGTTTCATCTGCACAAATAGGTGTGTGAAATGAGGAAGAAACATGAGCATGTACCATAATAATCATCTAAGTTGTTGTGACTTCTACAACATCTTCTCAATCTTGACTCTAGATGGGTGTAGGAGAAGGTTCATTCTCTAAGATATGCATGACATAATCAAGAGTCATGGTCCAATAAGGCCTCCAAGATGGAATGGTCTTGGACTCTTGAGGAAGGGTGAATGGAGTTGGAATAGACATAGGTTTCTCTTGGGGAATACAAGTCTTCTAATTTGGAATATTAGGGCTAGTGGACTTACTAAGAGATTTATTACATTTTTTTGATGTTGTATTGTAGTTTAGAGGAGATTTGGAGAAAATTAAGGTTGATTTGGGATCTGAGAATGTGCATAAGACTAAATTAATTAGTTTTCACTTGCTCCCATCTAATTATCTTATCTTCCACTAAGTGTATCAGCTTATTAACTTCTAATTTCTCATTTTTTGGGTAATCTTCCTTCTCAACACTTGCCCATACTATCCAAAATACTTATAATAGATCTTTAACCTCTTAAATGGGATAGATAGGAGAACCTACACCATGTTATACTTATATATCAATGCCTATCATCATATTTACAAGGTTGAGTATGCATTGTTTAAAGGTGAGTAAAAGTGAAGGAGCAACATAGCTTTGAAAAGGTTGATAAGAGAGATAGGCAGGTTGTTGATAAACATGGTAGTTATCTATTTGAGGGATATTTGAGGAGAATCCATGAATAACATCAACTTAACAAGACTAATATTAAGGTACATAGGAAGTAATTTGATCATATGAGTAATGATACATACCAATTTTTTATTTTTGAGGAACTTGGGTTGCATATACCAGTTGAGATTAATTTAAAGTCTCCATTGGTGCTTGACTTATTGCCTCCAAAGGCTGATGTGTTGAAGAATAACACTAAATATAACTTTAATGGATGTTAATCCTACCCCATCAGGTGTGTTAGAATTATTATAGCTCAAATTTTCACCCTTGAGAGGGTGATTTAAGCCCAATCAACTTGAGCTATGTAATGGGATTATACTTAGGTTGTGGGTGACATTTACATAGACTAAACCTATAGATTATAGGGATAAATTTGTCTGATGTATCATTTAAGATCTCAATTATACACTTCTAACTTGTAAAGTAAAATGGAAAAGAATAACATGAAAGGAAACTAACTAATAGGGGTGATACACCAAATTGTCTCCTCTACTTTCCCATGCACTATTTAAATTAAGGAATACCATTTATAACACACAAATTCAATGATAAGTTATCTTCAAATTAATATTTAAACATGAAAGGTATTGGGAAATGCATGAACTAGGAGGTAATAACCAAGAGGTTTGATATGAGACACTAATGTAAAATTTATTACACACCTAATTCTATGCACAACCAACTGTAACCCTCTATGTGACCTACAAAGCATCAACCTACTCATAAAGAGGTAAGAATGAGAGAACAAAAGAGAGGGAGTAGAACACTACCACTATAAATCATGAACAATCACATATATAAACTAAGAGCAAGATTGAAGAAGGTTAAATCAACATTGTTATTCAAATTAAAGGCAAGAATAAGTGTTCAGTTGCGCAGGGCTTTGCCATACTCAACCAAAGGAACCTTATAAATCCAAACAAGGATGCATATATAGAGAATGAGAGAAGGAGAGAGAAAAAGGGCATAGAATATAATCATTGAAAAGTGTCAGGAAAGAATTAAAATAAAAAAAATGTTGAAGAATAGTTTTATAAGGTATTCATTGACACACTTTTATCTCTTGATGATGCTTCATCCTGGAAATGGTGTAGGATTTTCTCTCTTTTCTTGATAGAACTTGTCTCTTTTTCAAATTGCCCTCCTCTTGGCTTGGAAAGTGACAAGTGGCATTCCCTGGTCATCAACTCACCTTGAACTTCCCTTTAATATTTTATTTGACACCTTTCATATACTTGAGGATTCTTTATATTGATATTTTAGTGATGATCATATCTTCTTAGGTGTCTTGAAACCCATTTGATCTCACCACACCTCTTTTCTCAAAAGCCTCAAATATTAATTTAATCTTAATGAATTCAACTTCTCTCCATGAAAGGCCTCTATTAGTATTCAAAAACTTTTATCAACCCCATTGGATGCATAAAACACCCTCTAACACTTCATTTCACACCTAAGCCCATATTTGCCTTCAATTCTTTGTAGCCCTCAAAACATACAAATCTCCTTGTGTATAATATTATATATATGATATTTGAAAACTAAGAATGTATTTGAGTACCTAGTATTCTCTTCCTACTCTGTACAAAATTGCATGACCATACATTAAGTGCAAGTGTAATTACTTCACCTGTTTCTCTTTCCAATTAGCCTTCAATTATGTCTCTAGGCCTAGAAATTAAGATTTGAATATAATAAATTACCACACATTTGAAACTTTAGATAAATGTTTGATTAAATTTATGAACCTCCCAGGAATTATCCATGTCAAATTTGAGGGTATCAAACCTTTGGTATGTGAGTTAACCAAGAAATGGCCAAAACCCTAGCCTAGGTACATGTTCAGGCTTGAGAGGTAATTAGAGTGGTTTCTCAATAAGTTAATAGGTTTTGATGCTTTATAATGGGTTTTTAAGGACTTTAACATCATAGGAAAACTTATTATACTTAAGATAATCTCTCCAAGAGTACTCCATAGGCCTATAGCTAAGCATCTTGAGAAACATAGTGACACAACCACCTTTTTGGCCCAAATTGGTGGATTGAATGGCTCACGTACCCTATTAAGAGACCTTTAAAATTGTGTATAGGGATATAGAACCTATGCCTAGGATTATAAATCATTTAAACCTAATTTTAATATCTATGATCACCCTGTATATTCATAATTAGGCTTACAACCATGTCTTCTTAGTCAATTTTGTACATTATACTTTTCACATGTGCCAACCAATGGCCTAATCAGATGTCCAGTATAGGTATTAAGGTTTATTAGGTAAATTAAAGGGCCACCCATATAATTTTTAGTGACTTAATTCACTATATCTCTCATCAAGCTCTTAGAAGGGTTTAAGTAGGGTTTTAAGTGTCTTAGACCTTTAAATATTATTCATAGAGCTTAGGCCCATAATGATCATCCAAATGCCATGGATAAGTAGTGCATAAGGTTTATCTCTCATTCCTAATATATTTAATCACCATCCATCTCCTTTTTGAATATGTGACCATTTCAAATTACTCTTCTTGAGTTCACAGATTGTGTGAGCGAGGTCGAGAGAGATTTAGGCTTGAACAACTATCTTGGAGTTTGATTTTGGTTTTAAAAACCTTAAGGAGTCTATATCATTAATAATTTCCCATTAAAATTATATTATTTATAATTATTATTCATAATACCTTATCCAACATTCATTAGCTCATGTTAGGGTTTATATCACATCATGTAAAGGTGGCCCTAGTGTCTGTGTTTGCCCTTTTCTCACTATTGAAGGAGTTAGAAACATCATAAAATGTTTATTTTAAGTTATCATCACCATATTATATAATTTATTCTTACATCTCACCTTAAACAAACATCCTTCACAATTTTACACACATGCCTGTGTGTGCCGGTTTAGGCCTACTAGTCCTATACATCCTTCTTAAACTTGAAATTGCCTTCATTTACCTTGAAAAACATATGAAATTTATGATAACATCTTAAAATGAGATAAAAACATTATTTATAATTTTTCCACTTCATAATTTCACATATCACTTACATCTCTATTGTATTTATCTAAACAAGCCTATAGGTGGCAGTGTTGTCTCCTTGATTGTTAGACATTGAGATTTGATATTTCCTTGTTAGATTTGGCCTTTTTAAAGCCTTTAGTATGGATATATAAATTATATATTATCTCTTAAACCTATACCAATATATTAACCCTTCATTTGACATCATAATCAAGATAATATTGTTCTTTCCTCATGCTTTTTTACAAGCAGGTCTTTATTTCTTCATTGGGTCTACCTTACTAGGCTATGGTCTGAGGACAATTCCATTTGAATGACTTATACATAAGATGTTTTAACCTTATTTTAAACTTTTATATGTTTCCTAAAATACTCTTGACATTATATCCTTGGTGAATTGTACCAAATATGTATCCTTCTCTTAAGTCTATGTTAGACTATATTTTGGTTGTAAGTGCACATGAGACCTAGGGCTCTCTTGACTATGACTTATCTTTTTGAACCTAGTTGATTCATTATAATTTTTTATAAAATATAGTCACAATTTTAATATATTTATTGGTTTCCAAAATATTCAATTTGGAGTAGACATTGCTCTGAAACCATCATAGTCACAATTTTAGTCCATGCTTATCCTCACAGTCCACTTGAGGTGTGAAGTGAGCTAATGGTCTAAACAGTCAAGCCTCCATTAATTTAGATATTTGAATAAATAAAATGATATTAAAGAGTTATATGCATGTTTATTAATATATTATATATGTTTTGAGGCTTCTAAATCCTCTTGCTTTTGGGTTCATATGTCATAATCATCCACCTACAGGTCTACATACTTGTGGATGGATAAGAACCTCTTTGAATCCACTTTTGAAAAGACTTAGGATCTCCCTCCTTTATAATACATCACCACTCAATATATAAAACTTTATTCATCACTATTCACCTTCATTTTGTCTATTAAATACATATTTTAGTGACCTATGAGTGATTATATGAGCCTATGGAGAACCATGGTCCCTAAAGTGCCTTTTGATGGGCCTAAATGTTTTGAGCATAGTGTAAGATGCATTTTTGATAAAATATGTACCTATATATTGATATTTATAACCTCTCAATTTTCCATTCCATCACTAAAAAATTAGTCTCTTTCCTCTTTCAGGAATGTAATAGACATGTGTATGCAAATTAGGCTCTCTTTCAATGCACACAACCACTAACACACTAATTTAGGTGGATATAATGGTTATTTGACCATGATAGATTCATGAGTGACTTTCATAAAATTTTTATTCTTTAATTCAAACCATAAAGTCACAAGAAGACTCTTACAAACTCCAAAATATTGCATACAACTTCATTGAGGCCTGCCCCTAACACAAATAAAGGTTTTACTCCCACTCCACTATCACACATGATAAAAAGGATGGAAAATGATATCATGGGATTAAAAAGACCCTAAAATATCTTGCATGTCCATTAATGTCCACCATAAAACTCCAAAATGCAATCAAATGAGAAGAAACTATGGTGTTGGGTTTTTACAGGTAGTTTAGAGGTATTTACAGTCTTAAGGATTTTTCATAATGGAGAGGACACAAATATGATAAATATTTACATGTACTTGAAGGAAATTAGGACCCTCTCATCTAGTAAAAGGATAAAATCCCAACTCTCTATGTGTTATATGGACCAAGCATGTGAATGTGGCATTCACACGCTTGCCAAGGAACTGATGGAGATTCTAATGCAAATTTTATATTCTTAGGACCTATGTAAGTTTTTTATTCATGGAAATGACTTGAGGAATGTGAACAGACACCCTTACATTAATTTAAACTACAACTAATCCTTCTTGATCCATACAAGTGAATGATTATCACCTTTTAAGCATTGAAAGTCACTTGTATGCTATTTTAAATTGACTTATATGCGGTTTTCACCCTTTTTGGGTCTTAAAGTGGTTTTTTGACAATTTTACACATGCTACTAACTTATAGAAGAGTTTGAAAATTATATTGACCTTGGATACAACATGAGACTTATTTGGGAACTTGCATGGACTAGAGGGAGTATAACATGACCTTGACACATGCAATATGACATAAAAAGACACCCCAAACCCTTAGCATCACTTGAACCATCTTGAAGCATGAAATTAAGTGACTAGACAAGTGTAGGATCAAAATGAACATTATGTTACGCTTTTCAAATTTACCTTAAACTATGCTAACATGTATTGCAAAAGCAAAATTTTTATGAGTATATCCTATGGTAGATAAAATTTGGCTAATAGTAAGTATATGTCATTATAAGCAATTTTTTGACATGTGACAAAAAACTCCATTAAATGCTCCTTTGGATCACCTTTCCTTTTGTATTTATCAAACATGGGCATCTCACAGTGATGTGAAAGAGGTAATTAAATATATCTCATGACAAATGGATAAGAACATATATCATCAAGCTTAAATTTATTACTATGATTACATATTTGAATGACTGAAAGTGCATCTTTAACCTATTTCAAATCTTAGAAGGTAGGACTAGAATGAAATGGAGTTGGCACGTGTTTTTGGGTGGTCAAAAGTGGATTACCTTGACTTTGGAAATGTGGTAACATAGACTATTTGTAAATTTGAACATGATTAGCTCTGCTATGAATAGTCACTCTTGGAATAGATTTGTATTGATGATATGGTATTTTTTATTGGTATGGTACTTGTTGAGAATAACTTTGATTTGGAGGGAATTGAGGCTTGAACGGAGAAATGTTTTGTTTAACATTTAATGGTACTTATTGGAATTGGAAAGGGACCTATTATTTATTAGTAGGAAGTCACTACATATGAGGAACCTATTGTTGACTTAAACAATCCCCTTGATGAATAGAAGTAATAATTGGTTAGATAATAGGAATGCATTGTGGGTTAGACAATGTTGGTAGAGGATTGGTTGACACTTATTGCAATGGAATGTTGGTTTACACCTTTTGAGATGGGGGATTATTAGGAATTTTTTAGAGTGGAGAATTGACTACCCCTATGAAGATGAGGTAGTAGTTTCCAATCTAAGGGGTGTAGTACTTAGATTTAATTTTCTTTTTGATATGCCTTATTAACTTGTTGCGAAAAGGTACTTGGAACATTGGAAGAAGGAAATCATGTGAAAGATGGAATAATATATTTTTTTGCTCTAGACGATACTTGGTGTGGGTCAAAATAAGCCATTTGATAATTGTCCACCACATGTTGGGTAGAGCTTACAAGGACCTTTAAATCAGGATTATTTTTTAAGTTAGTTTCAAGTATAGGTGTACTAAACATGTCTGTAACTAATGTCTTTTTAACAAAGGGATTTGGTTTTTACATTAGATAGTCTGACAAATCTAATAGTTGTTTTGTTGGAAGATTTATTTCTAACAATGTAGGATTTTGATGTTGGATACTATTAAAGGAATTGACTAAATTAGCCAAGGCCTACTTATCTTTTTGTATTTATGAAGTAATAAGTTGTCTTTGTGTCTTAGGATCAACTAGTTGACTTTTTCCTTTGTTTGACACTACCAAAGCTTGGTTAAAAGTGGGATATTGGCTAGTAGTTTCTTTCTTCTATTTTAATGCAAGAGGTTATTGTTTCGGTTCTCTAACCAAATATTATAAGACTTCCATGGGAAAATCCTTAGGAAATTTTTCACCAATTTCAAACAACCTAACAAGATGTTCATCTTTATTTTCAATGGTTGTCTAGAAAATTTATCTTGTATATATTCATCATTAGGCAATATGTTTGTGAGGTACATTGGATTCAATCTCTGTTCATTTTCAAATGACACATGTTGGAGGTACTATTGTCCTTATTTAGTATGGGTTGGTACACTTGAAATATATTGTTGGCCTTTTTTAGTAGTAGTTAGCACAATTGGAAGAAATGGATTATGTTCTTCAAATTTAATATTGGATGACATATTAACAAGATATGGTTATTTGTCTTCATCTTCTATGCAATGGTCATATCCATAGGGGTTGTAAACCTCTTTCTCATCAAATGAGGGGATATATATGGCCCCACTACGTGTGTGTATAGTCATGGTTAAGTCTATTATCTTCATTTTGACAAGAGTTTTGGGCACCTTAAAAAATTAACTAGACTTAGTAAAAGTCACTTGTAAATTGGTCCAAGGTAAAGCATCTTACTTGTGGTTAACCCACCAATGAAAGGGTATATTAATGTCAATTATTTAAACATGTAAAGGAAATATCTTATAAGAGGATGTGTTAAAAAATTCTAAGTTTAAAGGTTTCAAATGCATAGTGCTCAATGGGTAAGACCTTGGGAACATTTAAATTTGAGGCACTTGCAATGGGTAAATGTTTCAATCTTGGAAATTTGACTTTGTTTGAAGAAATAGGACTTGAAATGTGTAAAGTATTAGCACAAGAATCATAAACTTGATCTTGAAATGTTGAGTCAAGATCCAAACTTGGTTTAGATATTAATCTTATAAAATGGGATGACTTTGGCCCAGATCAAACTAGAATTGGAACTTGGATTTGAACTTAGAACTTTAAAGTTTGGAATTGGATCTATAAGGCAAATTGGGATCGATACTTGGTTGTGAACTAAATCAAATGGTATAATGAAATTTGTTAAACAAGATGTTGGGTACTTAAACTTAAGAACTTATTTATTTAGTAATTTGAAACAAAGGCATATTAAAATAGGCATTGAACTTGCACTTAGACTTTAACTAAATTGAACAACAAAATGACACAAGTTTGATAAGAAGTTGGGATTGGCATGGTTAGAACAAATAGGATAAGTATTGGACCAAGTTGACAATTTTCCTAATTTTTTTTACATGAAATTTTGACAGCATAATGCCTCTTTGTGCAAAGGACCATGAGTTTTAGTTTTGGACTAAGAACTTGGTTTTTTATTTTCAAATAGCATTGTGAATATAACATAGGTTTTAACAAAAAATCACCCACGTAAACATGTGTAAACTCACATGGTTTAAAATATAGTCACTAAGTCCTTTCGATGTACTTGCTTTTGAGAGGATAAAATTTAAGATCCATTAAAATGAATTGATTATTGCATGTTATTAGTAAGGTTTTTACACCCTCCTCTCTGAAAATTTCATATGGAAAAAGCAATCTTTAGGGGATATTAACCTTTTCACCCTTGTATCATTGATTTATCTATGGTAAAAGTGGATTTCTATCCTAAGTTTTTGATGGGAAACTAGTTGGTCCCAATATATCTTGTGGTATGTGGGAACTTTAGAACTATCTATCAGTTGGATGTCAAATAGTCTAGTTTGTTATTGAAGGGTCTTATCCCTTTTTCAACCACTTCATCTATCAAATTTTTAGTTAAGTACAATGTCTAAATTGTGTACGCTCTAAGAATCCATTCAACTTGTCAAGTTTACATCCTATCCACTGTCCAATTGAATAGCATGCTTGATTTATATACCCCACTAGATAAGTGGAGTTGGTATGATGTTGGGAGATAAAACCCAAGGTCAACACACCCCTAAAGTACTTGTGATAAGGCTATGAACTCCTACTCACTAATTCAAACAAAAAGTAAATGAATAAAAATTCATTTATGAGTCATCTAAGTTCTTAATAACAAGGAGAGAGCATACACAATTTTTTTTGAGTAGACACACAAGCAACCAAACTAAGTAAAACCATGTTTGTAAGTCATCATAATAAATGGGATATCATACACACATTTTTACTAAAGACATTCAAAAAATAAATAAATAAACAAGTGCTTGAATCAAATAACATGAAACAAAAGTGCTCTTAGGAGCACCAAATCACTATGGATGTTCTTTTGCTTAAGCACCAAAGCAAAGTGTGATTGAATTTTTAAACACCAATTTTAAAATGTGAATGTGTTTCGTAGGATGAAAATTTGTTTCTGTTTGCTTAAGAAAACCTACAATAACTCATTAGAAATTTGATTGGATGAAAAGAGGAAGGGAAACCTACAAAGTTAGCTTGAAAGCCATGAAATTTTTTCTCTGGAATTATTTCGCAGTTGCATAGTCAAGGTAAATAATGAAATTGTAAGTCAATAAAATTCACATAAAAATAGTATTAACACAAAAGAACCTTACAATGACGATTTTCTAGTTTTCCAACAATTTCACAACTTTGATGTTCAATTTCATAGTTCAGGCAGCTGATTTCATATCTATGTAAATCGATTTCGTAATTAAGTCAGAAAATTTCACAGTTCTTTAGAATGATTTCACAACAATCTAATTCTATATAGAAAAACACATAAATAAAGGAAAATAATTTCATAAATACAAAGAATGATTTCATGATTAAGTGTGCCGATTTCTTAATTACGTAGAAAATGAAAAGAACATAAAGTAGCTAAGAGAATGATTTTGATGTTATATGCAATGATTTCGTAGTTATTTTACACAATTTCACAACTCTCTAGAACAATTTTGCAACTCTTTATAACTTTCATGGAAAATACAAAACATGGAAAAGATAATTTCGTGAATACCAGACACAATTTCACTGTTAATTATTATAAATTCGTAATTATGTATAAAATTAGTTAAAACAAAAAAATTGTGGAAATAATTTTGTGATTTATGAATATGATTTCATAGTTTTTATATCCAAATTCATAGTTATATAGAGACTATCTGTAACAAGAATGATTTCACTACTCTCCCAAACAGTTTCATTGTTTCTCCGAGCGATTTATTTGAAGATTATTCTGAATTAAGAGTTTTGCAATGGAATTTTTACAGTTTGGTCCTAAATAGATTTTGATATATCTTTTAAGTAAAAATAAGAGAATTATATTGTCAAGACACCAATAATGGTAATCAGAAGGGAAATGATCTAGAACAGTTTGTGGGGAGTGTTTAATCTTTGGGATCCCACCGGGTCTACCATTATGTAGATTAAAAACCCAATAAGGGTCAGTAAATTTTTAGTGGAATAACTAAAATCAACTTAGAGACATAACCACTCAAGTCCAATCCCTTGGGTGAGCTATGAGGGTACCATGCAAGGAATACAATTGAAAGGATAAATACAACCTTTTTAACTCGTTTGAAGACTTGTTTGATGATCGGTATGTAGATTTTGAGCTTGTATTATGAGCTAGGAGTCTTTGGTGATGCTAGTAATTTATGGGTAGCATCTCCCCTTGTTCACTTATAATTTGGATTGGCACATGAAATGAGAAGGTGAAGCTTCTTTCTATATTTTGACATAATAAAACTACATTTAAAAAGCTTGTCTGTAATGGCCATTCAACCTTGCTTTTATAGACTTTAGGGATGATTATGGACCATTGAATCAAGATCAAGATCAATGGTGGAGAATGAGTTCTCACACTCATGATTGCAGACCTAGAATGTGGTAAGATGTGGCATTAAAGGCCTTTTTGGATTGTGGAAGGAGAATTGGAAGAAAATGCAGTCATGACCTCTTCGAGTGTGTAAGAGAAGTGTAAGAAGAAGAGTATGTAAGAAATTGATTGCACTCTTATTCTTTCTCATTGACCTTGTTGAATGACATTAGCTATGTGAGGTAATAAAGCACTATTGATTTAAGGAAATAGAAAAATTCTAAAAATTCATGGAATTTATTATTAAAAGAAGATTAGGCTATTTAATCAAAAATTAATTAGAAATTAGAAGAATGGGACCTTTATAATGTTATTTTATCTATCAAATATTCATTTAATTAGCTTTTGATAATGTTTGCAAAGGTTAGAATTGATACTGGATGTATTTGATTAGATTAATACCGTGAGACGATCCATTACCCCAATTAGGGACGTGTCATTGAAATTTTGGATTAAAATGATATTTGTGTGGGTAAATTAAGTTTATTATTGTTTTTTGATAAAATTTATGTGTGATTACATAAAGTCATTTATTAATTCAATTTAGACATGAAAGTGGTTAAAATGAGATGTCTACAATAGGAACGTTTATAAAATATCAAGAATCTAAATTGTGTGGAAAAGAAGCAATTAAGAAAGGTGACATACATAATACAAGCTTGAAAATAGGGTGTATTCAGTTTATTTGTTAAATATTTATATTGAACAAATGTTGAATGTTATGTTTTGAGATAGAAAACACTTAAAGGAGTCTTTGATTGAAATTAAGAATGGATAAAGAAATAATTTATGTTTACATTAAATTGTTCTCAAGATAGTCTACATTTAACCACCATTGGACTTACCCAAACTAAATTTTCTACTGGATAAATAATCTGTGCTTCCTACGTCTAATCAATTTCAGCCTAAACTTTAAGCTTCATATTAGGATTTAGCCTGCATGACCACTTCTTGATTGGATGTGCACACTCTTTGAGTTATATATGTGTATCTCCTAATGAAGGTTATACACACTTAACTTATGAAAACTTTGTGGGAAACACATCTTGATAATCTCCCAGTAATTGAAGACCTTATGATATATCTAATTATGTCCCATAGTCACAAAAAGTCATAAGATTTAGTGCAGTCTCAGTGTCTATGTTCCCTATAGATATATTTAATGGTTATATATATATATATATATATATATATATATATATATATATATATATATATATATATATATATATACCGACTTGGAATAGAGTCTCACAATATCCTTTTCCCTTTTTGCTCCTAAATATTTAAATTTTGCAATTGTGCATGTCTAATTTTCTCTGTGATTTTGGATTTTGATTCATTTGAGTCTCACTCAAGTTCAAATAAACCCTTAAAAGTTATGTCCTCATCACTATCAATGGATTTTGTCTATTCTCCATTTTCCATGATCCTATTACAGGGTTTCACCAAAAATCAAGTTATTTTTACTTACTAGACTTGTGATTTTTGAGATTTGTGTTTAAAAATGTACTTGCTCCTTCCTGCAAAGAATAGTCTTGTGTATTGCTTAGATCCTTTATTCATCTATGACATAAAATTATTTTCAAAAGTTAAAGATCTTTCTACATAATTAGATTCTCATTATCAAAGACGAATTTTGGAATAAAATCATGATGGAATTGTATCCAATTCTTAGTTTTATGCATGTGTTTATAATGCATGTACCACATTATGGGAAGAGGTGTTATAATATACCTAAATACATGTACCCAATATCTAGGTTAAACACCCTATGAATATGATACATTGACACATCTATGAATACACATTTCAGGACACTATCCTTTTAGGAAAAATGGTCACTAATTTCTATTCACAAATGCTATTTCAAATAAATCTAATAGCAATTCAAAATAATCTTCCCAATGAAACTAATTTGACCTGTCTATTTCCCACCATGTTGCAACAATGTCATTTAGTGCATAATTCATTACACTAAATTGTTGACCAATATTTGTAACATGTTATTATAATATAGAAATAAATTTCCCCAAGTCCCTGGTTATAAAGTAGTGAGGTAATTGTCACTCTATAACAAAGACCAATTGCATTGGTCTCACATCATGGTCTCCTCTTACCCAATTTAACACATGTGTGTCTAGATCACCACATATTGATGATGTAGATTCTCAAGGTAGAACAACTTCCTAAGTTGGTTCAATGTAATCCCTGTCTATTACACCCAATTGATATAATAAATATACTTTAGACCTTATTTTTGATTTCATCGATGGAGACTTGCATTCCCATAAATGGAGCCATGGAAAATTTTACTTTGTTATCATAGTTATAGATGAATGTTTCTCTAGTTGTTGTATCTTCCAAAGTGGTTATGTCTTTGAATGGAAAAAGTTGAACTATTTAGTTCACAGTGTGTTTTGTTTAGGCTTTGTTCCAATCTTACAACAATAATTTCCCCCATAGGCATAGGGTGATTCAATATATTTAGGAATGTTATAGGGATTTCTCTCAGCTTTATTTATGGGTATGATGATAATATTGTCTCCTTAGTGTATATCCAACTGATTATGCACTATGTTGATGGCCATTTGACAATCATATGCCTATTTTTGTTGATCGATGTAGGGTAGTGTGTTTCATCACTCCTCATATCTATGACTTCAAAGTCACCATGTAGAATTAGATCAACTCCTCTGATTTTTACACCCTCTAGTCATCCAATAGGTTATGCCCTTACATGGTTTATGAGACTCAACATAGCTGGGTTGTAACTAATAGTAGGTCATCCAATGGCTTCCCATGTCGACTAAGGGATCATATTTATTATAATTCTAAATTTGAATACAACATTTATAAATTCATACCCTTCCAATTCAATATCCATTCAATAATCAACATACCATGGCTTATTGGTCTTTACATACCATGCCACCTTATCAATGTGGTGTTGACCTCTATGTGCATAGTCTAATAGATTATGCAAAAGGATTGTGATGTTCTATGATATATCTTCATTTTTTAAATTACTTAACAATTTAAGTAGATCTGTCAAAGTAGTAACTACTCCATCCTAACTCATAATGTGCATAATTTAACCATACATCTATGTCAATGACTGCATCATCACCTTTAAATGTTATTTGATGTTGTATATTGTATAGTACCTTTGTTGCCTAATAAATTAGACCTTTTTCCATCCTTTCATCTAGATATTTATCCCAATGCACTTTTTTAATTCTCTAATCTTACAACATCTCTAAGGGTGGAAATCCTTGATCTACATGTTGATGATGGGTGACTACTTTTGTGAATGCAATATCATTTGGGTGTGAATTCACCATATTTACATTGCAAACTAGTTTTTTTCTTCTTTTCTAATTCAAGGTAATATTATGTGTATTGTTACCATGTAACTCTATAATATGCACCTTAGACCTGTCTATGTGGATTGGTTAGAAAATTCCATGTGAAGTGATTGTATTCTCCACATAGAAAATAGATAATTGGATGTTGGCCCTATCTCATCTATTCTATGATTACCTCCTTGATATCTACCTTGTTATCCACCTATATATCCCCATTGTCTTTGCAAAATTTCCCAGCTTTGTTTTTGTTCATCATTGTCATTATGGGTGACCCCACCCCTATTATTGTTGACCATCATATCCCCCATATGGTCTTTGGGGATAATATGGGACCTACATTGATTTCTTTTATTGGGGTGACACATTGTACCAAGGTTATTGATACTAAGAGGATAGAAGAGACCATCCTATTTAGTACTATAGAGACTATGGTGTGCAACTTGCTAGGCCCTAAGGCTAATATTGAGGTTAGGTTGGAATAAATCTAGGAGAAAATTGAGTTACAATTGTCATGTTTACATTTTGGCTTATAACCCCTAGATTCATAAATTTAATATGTTGTGCCACTACCATGAATACATTATTGATGATGTCTTCCTTTAGATCTTGTAGAGATTGATAGTTTTATCATCATGGTTGTGCAACTTGAAGAAATTAGAGTGTAAATTATGAAGTTATAAGGTGTACTATTGTAGGAGATGACATTTTATAATCACATGCCCTACTATGCAATAGATCTCACATTATTATGTTTTGACTTTTGGGTAGTCATTCCTATAGTGCCCCTCTTTTACACACTCCATACACCAAAGGCCTAGTCTAGTCCTGTTACTTTAATTTTTCTCTTCCATCTTACACAAAACTACATCTATCTTTGCATCATTTTTTGTAGTAGGTTATAGACTATCCCTGTAGTATTCTATCTTCTCCACTCATAGCATAGTATACCAAGCATTTGCCTTGTTAGTGAACTAAGTTTGAATAATGAAAACCCTAATCTGAGGTCACAAGCCTTATACAAACAATGCAAACTTATATGTATCCTTAAATGGAAACTATATTCGATTCATCACATCAAATAACCTATAAGCATAGCCCCATCCTGATTCACCTAATTTTTGGTGAAACTATTTCAGGACTTAGATTTTCAAACTCATGCATTTACTCATTTTAAAATATCCTATCATATGATTTTTGACTTCCAAAAGGCTTAATTTGGTAGCATTCCTTTTATACATGAATTCTAGAGTTTTGCCAGTTAATGGTCTTATGAGCTCTCACTTCTTTACATCCTCTGTAGTTACACCTTTAACTTGCCATTTCATCTTATAGGTTAACATGTACTATTTAGGGTCAAGAGACCCATATTATGGTTTCAAGGTGAAAAAACTCCTAAAGTGAAAGATATGCTTCTTTCACTCACACCTAAAACCACTTTCTATAATGGAATAGATTTTATCAATGTCTTAAAACTTGTTACAATCTGAAAACCAGCCTCACTCAATTTATTCCTATTCATCACTTTATAAGTGCCTTCACCAAATTGTCTAAATTTATATGGGAAACAATCAAACCACTTAATTTATTTACCAATGTATACACTTTTTCTTCTTCTCTCTATTGATAAAATAGGCACAAAGGATGTGTACCCTTGAAATGGATGATCCTTGTCTATGAATTCCTCATTTAAACTTGAACATGTGTTAAATATATGACTTAGGATACATTATTCAAGTGATTTTTCCTTCTTTTATCCAAACAATATTCTTCCTCGTAACTCTGAGCTAACACTACCTTATAACTATTCTAATTTCTCCTCTACCATCTTTCTACTCTCTTTCTCTTCAATCTTTTCCATATCATTTAAATACCTTTACCAAAATCTATCCATTTTTATGTTATCTCTACTGCCTTCTCCTCTTTCATTCCCTCTCATTTCCTCATCTCCATAATTTCCATAATATATATATCCTCTCTAAACTCTCATTCCTTCTTTATATTTTAAAATCTTTGCTTTACTCTAGTTAAATTAAGATTATTGTGTTTATTAAGTATCCTTTATTGTTACAGTTCTCTCCCAAGCCCCATAATTCTCTTCTTGTTCCATTTCTCTGCATTCTCCATCTTTTGGGTTCAAGTTCAAGTTTCTCATCTTAGTTATTCATCATTTACTTATTTAACATATACATCTCCCTAATTCCCAAAGTGACTACTCTATGTTAGCTAGGATATGCACCATAGCCTATTCCACAAATGACATTTTAAGTAGAGTAGGTAGTTTCTATAGAAAATTTACCTCTAATGCCTCTTAAAAATAAATCATGCACATCTTTTAATGTAATATATCCTTGCATGGAAAACTTGGTGATGTATCCATCAATGGTGGTTTCTATCCAATGGTCTATGGCATGTGACTACTCTATATCTAGGATTCTTAGTCTTTATACCTTTTCTCTAATTTAGGTAAAGTGCAAAGTTTATGTTGGCTTAAAACAATAATATTTAAATTTTGATAAACATGCAACTAGCAACCTAGGCAATTCACATCAAAATATTTTTTATATTTTTCCATATATGTGATCAATGATAACCTCTCATAGATATTCCTATTCTCTTTGAATCTTCTTAGGAAAAATTATGAATTCTCTCATTCAACCATTATTCCAAATCTCTCTATCTAGTTAACCATCTCAACATGTTTCAAAGGTCCATGTTCATCATATCTTTGTTAGTAGAGGTTCCTAAAAAATCCATCAGAACATGATAATGTTTATTTTTGTGCGAGGTGAAATATATGTTTATAAATCAAATGATATTATACAACATAACATAGAACAAGTAAAAAATACAAGTGAAGAACCATGAATCGATCTCTATATTAGTCTCTTCCTATCCATAACTCTTTTACTTTACATTTGATCAATATCTATAGAACTCACAATGCTGTACCACTTTTAATTTTAACCTTTCATTTCTTCCTTTGAATATGTCTTTTAATATTCTATATTCTTTTCATATACATACATAGGATTAATTCATATAAAATAATGTGTTATATAAAATTTTGTTCATCGCACACTTGCCAAACATCTACACTCTATGATTTTACAATCCTATGTCCACTACCAACACTATTAGAGTTCTTGTAATGCATAGAGCTCAGTCCTTATGCCTTTGTCCTCAGCTACCCTCTAAGCCTCTCAACTTCTCCACACTGTCATCATCCTAGAACCTTATGTTATATTTCTAGAAGATATATTCCACAACACTACTCCTTCTTAGACATATCCCTCTTACAACATATTATTTGTTTAGTAGCTTGTGTCATGGGTAAAATACCCATATTTATAGTTATAAAAAGATCACTAGCTGATTTGGTGTATGGGTTGATAACTATCCATCCATTAGATCTATCACCTATTCCCACCATTTATACCTAGGGTAGCCTAATTGGTTCATTCCTTAGGTTTTAAAATGGTGATAGTTAGCTTTCCTTAGTCATGCCTCAACCCCTTCCATGCTTATCCTTACCTAGCTAAGTCATACCTTGAATTTATTAACTCTGATAAGCATTAATTTAGATCAAACTTTTGGATCTCCTATCCTTCCATATCTTTGGTCCAATCACCACCAGTTATCGCCTTATCTAGTTATCCAGATAACTATTTGTCATTTTTATCCTCAAGTTTAGCACTTCGTCACTTCATGTGTACCCTTGACTTGTACTACATGCAACCTTTCCCCTTGGGGATCAACCAACAATGGATTACACTTGTGAAAGCAATAAATGCGGAAATAAATCAGATAGATAAGTAACTGAAATGATAAATAGCACAGAACAAGATATACAAGAAAACACCCTGAAAACTTGTATTAAAAACTCTTTACAATAGGAATACAATTTGAAGAAACTTCGTTCTTCCACACCTCTCTCAGATGCACACAAGATCTCTTACTAGATCTCTATTCCTCAAGAGCTCTCTCTCAAGTACAATCAAATCCAACAACCTGGATTGATGCAACTCAATACTGTCCTTCAAACATTCACAATGTTCTACTCATACAGTTCAACTCTCTTACACACAATAGCTAAGAAGATCTTTCCTACATATAGAAAATAGGAAACTTAAGCATGCCTTTACAACAAACAGTTAACCTCTTCAACAAGGGCTCTAAAAATAACATTGCTTAATAATAGAGACGCGAGTTTGAGTTCACAACTCAAACTCATCATGCAAACACTCGCTTCTGTCCTCGGAAATCGCTTTCTGGACACGCAGGTAACCGACGTCGGTTCCTGTCTATTCGCCTGTGACCGTCGCTGGCCGACCCTGATGCCGACGTTGGCGCCTCTGTAACTGCAACTGACCGACGTCGGTCGCTCCTGACCGACGCCGGCACCTGTGTAGACCCGAAACTGTTTTGTATGCTCCTTGGTGAAGCTTTTAGCTCCACACCCTAACAATCTCCCACTTGGAGATAAACCAGCTGCACCAGTACCTGTACAACAATATCTTCTAGCTCCTCCATCTTCAACTCAATCATGAAGACCAATAGAAATTGAATGAAGATTCAACTTCTCCTTAGTAACCGGCTTTGTTAGCATATCAGCAGGATTCTTGTCTGTATGGATTTTCTCCAGCTTCAACTCACCATCTTCCAATACCTGCCGTATGAAGTGGTACCTCAGCTGTATGTGCTTGGTTCTTGAGTGAAACGCTAAGTTCTTAGCCAAATGGATTGCACTTTGACTGTCACTATACAATCTGCAACTTCCATGCTCCCTTCCAAGCTCTACTAAGAATCGTGTCATCCATATCATCTCCTTGCTAGCTTCTGTAGCTGCAATATATTCTGCTTCTGTAGTTGACAAGGCTACAACCTTCTGCAACTTAGATATCCAACTAACGGCTGTTCCACCTACAGTAAAAACATAACCTGTGGTGCTTCTTCTGCCATCCAAATCCCTTGCCATATCTGAATCTACATAGCCATGTAGAGAAGTATCTGAACCTCCATAGCACAAGTGTCTACTGCTGGTTCCTCTCAGATATCTAAGGATCCATTGAACTGCTTTCCAATGTTCCTTACCTGGATTGGCCATATACTTACTTACCACTCCCACTGCTTGGGCAATATCTGGTCTAGTACATACCATTGCATACATCAAACTTCCTACCGCGGAAGAATATGGAACCTTACTCATGTACTCTACCTCTTCATATGAATTGGGACATTGTTCTTTACTTAACTTGAAATGTCGAGCCAAAGGTGTACTTACTGGTTTAGCATCCTGCATATTGAACCGTTTCAAAACCTTGTCCACATAATCTTCTTGAGACAATATCAACCTGTGATTTTTCCTGTCCCTCTTAATGCTCATGCCAAGGATTTTCTTTGCTGCTCCCAAATCCTTCATAGCAAACGTTTGAGCTAATTTTACCTTAAGCTCTGAGATGTCCTGCATGTGAGACCCTGCAACCAGCATGTCATCTACATACAACAATAGAATAATATATCTACCATTATCAAATCTCTTGAAATACACACAATGGTCTGATTGACACCTACTGTAGCCATGCTCAGTCATAAACCTGTCAAATTTCAAGTACCATTGCCTAGGAGCTTGCTTGAGGCCATACAAGCTTTTCTTCAACCTGCACACAAACTTCTCCTTACCCTTGACCTCGAATCCTTCTGGTTGTTCCATATAAATTTCCTCATCCAAATCTCCATGAAGAAACGCTGTCTTAACATCTAGCTGCTCAAGATGCAAATCCTCAAAAGCAACCAAAGACAATACAACCCTTATTGAAGTCATTTTTACAACTGGAGAAAAAATCTCGCCAAAGTCAATACCTGGCTTTTGTGTGAATCCTTTTACCACTAATCTGGCCTTGTATCTCATCTGACCATCCTCACTTTCCTTTAACCTGTAGGTCCATCTATTCTTCAGTGTTCTCTTACCAGCTGGCAATTCAACCAAATCCCATGTTTGGTTCTCTCTTAAGGACTCCATCTCCTCAACCATGCCACGCTCCCACTTACTCCTGGACTCCACCTGTAATGCTTCTTCAAAACTTTCTGGTTCTCCACCATCAGTTAGCAATAAATAATATAAGGAAGGAGAATATCTAATTGGAGGCTTACTCACCCTTTCAGACCTCCTGATGGGTGTCTTGGACTCGTTCTCAACAATCTGTCCACCCAAGTTTTCTGACAGTGACCGACCTCGGCCACCTGTAGACCTGTTACTGGCCGACGTCGGTTCTTCCTGACCGACCTCGGTTCCTGGTCTGCCGATGTCGGTCTTTGTATGACCGACATCAGTTTCTGTACAGCCGACGCCGGTTCCTAACCTGCCGACGTCGGTCTCTGTGTTTTCCTGTAAGTGATTATTTCTTTTTCTCGCGAGCTCATTTTGGACCATAACTTCATCCAATTCACCATTGCTCTGCCCAGATTGATCCAGCTTCCTTATCTGATCACTGTACATCACTCTTTCATTGAAAACAACATCACGGCTCCTAATTACCTTGTTAGTTCCTAGATTCCAAAATCTGAAACCAAAATCATCTGAGCCATAACCAGCTTTCAGGCAAAGAACATAATATCAAAAGAGCTTTTATTTCATCTTTAAATACAATATTGACTGAACTTAACTGATTAACAATACCATGAAAATCATTCAGGTGATTAGAGACAGATCCACCTTCTTGCATATGCAAATTAAATAACTGCTTCATTAAATATACCTTATTTGAAGCTGAGGGTTTTTCATACAGATTTGCTAATGTAGTCATTAACTCTACCGTAGTTTTTGCCTGTGACAAATTAGATATCACAGTGGAGGCCAGACTCAGTCTTATAGACCCAAGAGCCTTTCTGTCAAGAACTTCCCATTCTTCATCCTCCATGTCCTTGGGCTTCTTTGCTATCCCACCTAACGGTAAGTAAAGATCCTTCTGATATAGATAATCCTCTATCTGCATTCTCCAGTGTTGATAGTTCTTGCCATTAAACTTTTCCATTCTCAACTTACTTTCTTCTGCCATTGCTTCTCCCACTCAAACAGAAATCCCTGTGAGCAACCTGTAATCCAAACACACTACACAGATCTGAACAATCTGTTAGTGAACCTGAGCTCTGATACCACTTGTTGGGGATCAACCAACAATGGATTACACTTGTGAAAGCAATAAACGCGGAAATAAATCAGATAGATAAGTAACTGAAATGATAAATAGCACAGAACAAGATATACAAGAAAACACCTTGAAAACTTGTATTAAAAACTCTTTACAATAGGAATACAATTTGAAGAAACTTCGTTCTTCCACACCTCTCTCAGATGCACACAAGATCTCTTACTAGATCTCTATTCCTCAAGAGCTCTCTCTCAAGTACAATCAAATCCAACAACCTGGATTGATGCAACTCAATACTGTCCTTCAAACATTCACAATGTTCTACTCATACAGTTCAACTCTCTTACACACAATAGCTAAGAAGATCTTTCATACATATAGAAAATAGGAATCTTAAGCATGCCTTTACAACAAATAGTTAACCTCTTCAACAAGGGCTCTAAAAATAACATTGCTTAATAATAGAGACGCGAGTTTGAGTTCACAACTCAAACTCATCATGCAAACACTCGCTTCTGTCCTCGAAAATCGCTTTCTGGACACGCAGGTAACCGACGTCGGTTCCTGTCTGTTCGCCTGTGACCGTCGCTGGCCGACCCTGATGCCGACATTGGCGCCTCTGTAACTGCAACTGACCGACGTCGGTCGCTCCTGACCGACGCCGGCGCCTATGTAGACCCAAAACTGTTTTGTATGCTCCTTGGTGAAGCTTTTAGCTCCACACCCTAACAATCCAGATAACTATTTGTCATTTTTATCCTCAAGTTTAGCACTTCGTCACTTCATGTGTACCCTTGACTTGTACTACATGCAACCTTTCCCCTTGTGCCATTCTTATTCCTCATGATTTATCCTACATGCTCTTTTAATTGATTCCTCTTCTGAGCACCTTTTTTTCCTTATCCATTTCTTGGACACCTTATATTCAATATTCTAAGAACCATTTATATCCCACACTATAATCTTGTGCCTGGTTCTCCATCACAGTGCTCATATCCAACCTATTATACATACTTTCATATTTTTGGGTTGCACAAAGAATGTTTTTACATTTTAAAGCACTCTCAACCTCACTATAGATACTTAGACATTTGGTAGTTATGAGTTTCAATAGGAATTCCCTATTTGAATCACTCAGTTGGGTATTAAGAGGTAAGTGTGTCTTATTACCTCTTATTCATAAACTATTATCTCTATCAAATCAAAGTAATCAAAGTAAAACATATAAAATGTCTTATTACAACATGGTGTAAAAACACCTTATTACTTGGCCAATTAAAACTAAAATCTAATGAAATGTTGATGTAGCATTCCATCCCTACTTTTGCACAATCTATAACCCTAAAATATTGTGTACTAATTATGTGTCACATCCCTAGGGAATATGTTCATTTATTCACTTTTCCATGTAGGATGGCTCTTATTGATAACCTAGGGCACCTTATTTTCTACATAGATGGTGGATGTATGCAACATCCATACATTGGTTGTAATTGAAGGCTATCCTACCCTCATTTATTTTGTGTTTCTTGGCCAACATGAGCAACATGTACCAATGGCACAAAGACTTTCCTAGGATATTTTTTCATTGTGTTATGTGAATTCCAAAGTGTTTCTTCAGTGTAAGGACCAACTAGGTCAAGGGGTCCTTCCTTGTGTTCAATGTTAAGGGTAAACCATTTCCTTACACATATTTGCCCAGTCTTTCTACAAGGTGGTGTCACTTCCACATGCATGACCTCATACTTAGGTTCAAAAAAGGGGTTTAAGTGTACCACCCCACACCTTCTCCCAATGACATCATAAGCCTCTCACACCTAAAAGTCATTAGTAATGTTTGAGACATCTAAGGCAACTTCCACATCTCCCCATCATTGGGGATTTCTCCACTTGGCCTGGCATCATCCCTACTATTTGTGGTGATATTGTATACCTTGTTGAAATCATTCACAACCCCTATGTATTTAAAAAATGTGACATATTTATTTATAGTCAATGGGATCACTATGTGTTTGCTTCAATTCTCGAAGCTCATGTATTGTTGGAAGCACAAATCCACTTTATTATCTTAATATCATGGCCTTCTTAATAATTTAGGTTATTTATCTTCCTTGACAAGCTCTATCAACTTAGATTTAGTGTTGAATTTGACATCTATGATCTCAATGTGAGCATTGTGTAAAACCCCTATGGGTTATGCTTTATTCTTATTGGGTATAATCAATGCATGAGGTGATGTCTACAATTCAGGACTTCCCATAATCTACAATGCATCTCTTATGAACACATTAACTTTGATGTCAATGTCTATCAATATGTCATAGACAAACCATCCATTGATCTCAACATCCATAATAAATTCCCAGTCATAGCTTGTGCTATGGGTGATCTCCTCATCACACCCTCATGCTAGGTCTATGATCAAGACATATATTGGTTTCATTTTAATGCATTCTTCTAGGATGTTTTTCAGCATGAAGATCCCCCCCTTACACTTTAAGAGGGTGAGCAATTCCAAAAAATAACCATGTTCCTCATGGTTCCAGAGCTTCTATTGATCTCTCTCCTTTAACTCCCAAGTGAGTCAAGGTTTTTATTGTAGGATTTGAACCATAGACATGGCCTTACTCAACACGCTAGTCTATGATGACCCATCCTAGGGTGCCACTCAGGCATGTCCTAGGTGCACCACTTTGGCCCTTTGCCCTTCGAACCCACATATTGGCCTAGATTCTGCTATATAATCCTCTAGCCTTTTTGTGACTGTGTCCTTACTTGTCAACACCTTGACCTTTGGTCTAACATTGGATAATCCCAACACCTTATTTAGGTTTTCCCTTATATATGATCCTCACATATAGGTTTGGGAAATCTTCAACCTTTTGTGCACCACGACAATACACATAAGTGGGATATTAGGGATAATTACACTGAAAGTGGTCTAATTAACCACACTTGTAATAATAAAATTGTGGATATCTTACCCTATCACATCATCTAATATGACCTCTATTTCCATGCCCTTGCCCATGGTGTCCATATCTAATATTATTTGGCCCATACCTTGATGGTCTTGCAATAACCTATTGTGGAGCTTTTTCACGTTCCTCATATAAATAATCAATCACCCAAAAATCATATGTATTATCATTAAAGGAATCAAATATATTTCAAGACAAGGACACCTTCATTTGAGTGGTGCTATATATCATTGGGTAGTGATGTTTATCATGGTCCCTATGAAAAATTTCACATAATGTCATTAAAAAATGCACACTATGCCTTGAGCAACTATTCTCATTTTACCTCTCCACCTTACATTCAATGCACCAAAACCTAGGGCATGTGCTACTCACTTAGTTGGCCATAATATAATACAACATCAACTCCATCTATGTGACTTGTGTCTTCATGGTTGAGTTGAATCTAGTGTCAATTATGCCAACAACCTTGGTTTTTAGTACAACCTCTAGTGCCTTTCAGAGTTTGGTAAATGTTTGCATCAAGAGGGCATGTCAAATCAGGTTAATTATATCACCCACAAACCATTTGGCATGTTTCACCAGGTGGAGTGTATATGAGAGCTTAAATACTAGGGTTTAAAGACTAACATCATATGCACGTACATTCTCTCCCAGTATTTGCTTGATTTCTTTAAGTGTAGAAATGCTCTACTACCCAAATTATGAAATATAAAACTCTTTTAAGAATGCACCATTTAATAACTTTAAATACACTATGGTGTGAGTAGGGTCTAACTTCATATTATTTCTAGTTTTTTCTTTATTTCTCTAAGTGAAACAATGTTATGTTGCTCAAATTCTAGAATATCAGAGTTTGATAAATATTTGCATCAAGATGACATGTCAAATCAGGGAAATTAGTTTCCACAAAAAAATTAGGAATGTTGCACCAGGTGGAATGTATACGAGAGCTTAGATACTAAGGTTTTAAAACTAACATCATATGCACAGATGTTCTTTCCTAGTTTTTGATTGTTTTTTCTAAGTACAATAATGCTCTGCTACTCAAATTTTAGAATATCAAATTCCTTCAAGAATGCACCTTTTTGGAACTTAAAATCCACTATGGTATAATTAGGGTCAAACTTCATATACTAGGTATGTGCATAGTTCAACAGAGTGGTGGAAAAATGAGTTTCATTCTTCTTAGGTGAAGTGATCCCATTCGCTCACCAAATAATCACACTTGTGAACATGTTCTACTGTGCTCTCAAATTTATGGTATTCAAATGATTTTAATGTCATCCCATAGTAGATCTGAGGGACAAACATGATCACAATAGATGCCTATGAGATGATCATCAACAACACACCATTCCCCCATTTAACTCTTGTCATCTATCCCCCACATTCTCCATTATGGTTTTTGGTCCCTAAAATTTGTTTCTCTGGATGTTATTGTTGTATTGTTTAGTGCACATGGACACAATTTTAGATGGCTTGTGCCTATCATGTTGATAGGTCATTCTGGGTGCACACGTAAGTTATATGTTTGGATTATGTATGCCTCTTCCTTGGATATTTGCATTGATCTCTCTTCGCCTATTACATACTTACATGCATGTAATGTTTTGGGACTTAGTTGATTTTAGGGGCCACTAATGACCACGTTCAATTTAAATCAATAATCATGGTTATTCCCCACAAGCAAGGATTTTCCTGTTTACTGCATCTTCTAATCTTTTAAGGTACTTCCTATGAGTGATACTTGTCACCCATTGGTAGGGCCTTAGCTAGAGGCATCGACCAATTGATGAAGCTCAAATAGTTGGGAAATACAACTAGGATTAACCCATTATAATATAATCTTGTTGACCTTTAACCTATTAAAAAATTTATTCTTATCCAATTAAAATAATTGTAGGTTTATTTGGGATATTTGTTTTCCATACTTCATCGAGGAGAAAAAGAGACATTTATTCAGAGGTGGTGCAATATTGTATTTTGATAGATGTGTATGAAATATGAATTTAGTTTCTTAAATCAAATCAAATGATGTCAAGAACTGACATCTAGACTTTTGTTTTTAAAAGTGTTAATTGTTATTTTAATGACCAAATAAATGTAGTCATATGTGTCATCATTTCAATTGATATGAATGTGTAATGACCTAAATTTGGTCATGGATACTTGATCATGCCTATTTTATGTCTTTTTACAATTAATTGACTTGTGTAAGTTATCATTACCTATTTTGCCTCAAAACTATCATCTATCACACATAACAATGCTTTGATTTCTAAAAATACATTTTATGCATCTTTGTGCCTTATTTTGGACCCAAAACTTAGCACCTACTCTAAGGGATAAGATGCCAAGTAGGGTTAAATCTATTGGGCAGCCTTATTCTCATCCTTATTTTGTGTCCATGTCACACAAATGGTCATATTTTCAAATGAAACCCTTATTTAGGTCAGCCGTTGTATTCGTAGGCTTCTTAGCATTTGGTCATCCCCCTAGAATTTTTATAAAAACACATTTAATTCACTTATTACAAAACTTGGCAAAATTACATTCATAGGCTTATTACACAAGTGCATATTGAGCAAAATTTCCCTATTCTTTACAAATCATATTCCAAGCACCTCAAGTAGTCCTCAACCAAGTTTCAAATTTTATGCAACCCTAACTCAATATGATCAAGTTTTCAAGCCGATTGTAGATACATCTATATAGTCAAAAGAGTACAATTGCACAAAGGACTTAGGTGGGATAATTACATGGAGGTTTGATCCCTCTTTGGAGTATTGGTATGTAATTAGTGCTCAGTATGGTGGAGTGTTGAGATCTAGTACAATTCCAATCACTAAGCCCTTTTACTCCATATCATTTGTTTTTTGGTGGCACACAAGATAGGGTTTTGACTTCAAATGGCTATTCACTGGTTTCATACACAATACATAAGAAAAAATTATTGCAAATATGTATATTTTACAGAGTCGCATAGGACTGTACCCTAATTTTCAACATTATACAAAAGTAAAAAAAAGGATAGACTAGGACAACAATGCCCATCACTATTGGTGATGTTGGGCATACCTGTTCGTATAGCATCTTAGGATCAACTTTTAGGAGTATTTTGGGTTTTCATCTTATTACTATTTGTATAATTTTCCAAACAAAACAATTAACTAAACATATCAAAAATTTAAGTACATCTTTCTTTTGCATAGTTTAGTCTTATTCACATCCATTTTGTTTGGTTAGTTTTAATTATTTGCTTTTAGTTTCTTGCTTATAAGTGTATTTACAATACACTCTTATATTCTAACTTTTTATCTGAATTATGATTAATCCACTATAGTTAATTCTATTCAAGATTTAAAAATGGAATATTCTATGAGAACATGTACTGGAATATTCCTTAATATTTGGGTGCTATACTTTAGAATTAGAGAAGTATTGTCTTTTCAAAGCTTTTCATTGGTTAGACTAGATAAATCATTTGTTCAAGTGATTCCTAAAGTACCCTGTAGGGAGGGGACTAATAATCCCATTTAAATGAATTCCCTTCTTATGTTCCTTTTGGAAGTAAAATTACATCTCCAAAATATAAAAATTTGGGATCGACATTGTAGACCCTTCAAGTCTGCCATGCAATTAGAGCCTCCACAAACATTAGGATACATCCAAGAGAAAGTTGAGAGGTTAGGGCTTCATGCATCATAATCGCAGTAGTGATGGAAGAATCTTAGGCTCTCTAAATGTCAAGTCACACCTTGTAACCACAAAATTTGGGAAAAATCATTATAGTTAACAAACTACAAATTTTATTCAAAATTCACCTAAACGTTCTGGGCACTTTAATCGACACTACTTCTCGATAAGTTGACATTACATTCAAATTGTATTTGTGTTTACATAAAAAAAAAAATTAATCGTTGATAATGAAAAATGAGTCATGTCCAAATCTCTATCAACCGTATTTTATGTTCCACAACAAACAAACTAATAAGAAGTGGTGAAAGTAGCAAAATATGTTATATTAGTTTATGATTAATATGTGTATTTAAAATAGTATTTAAGGTTAATAAATGTTTGATAGGAAAATTGCAAACAGTTTATTCATGAAAACATCTTATGTAAAAAATATATTACTTATGGGATATATATTTTTAAAACATTGACAATGGGAAATAAGTCATGTTTGAATCTCTATCAACCGTATTTTCTGTTCCACAACGAACAAACTAATGGGAAGTGGCAGAAGCGACAAAAAATGGTGTATATTAATATATGGATTTAAGATAGCATATAGGTTTAATAAAGTTTGTTAGGAAAAGTGCAAACAGTTTGTCCATGAAAATGCCTCGACATAAAAAATGAAATATTACCTTTGGATATAACTGCACTTTAGAAAGGGTTTCGGACCACAGATTCAATGACCCTTGGACCATGGACTTAACGACAAAAATGTCTCTATTTCTTTAATGGCTGGTAATGATTGTAATCCTTGTTTAATCACCAATTAATCATTATTCAAAAGTGGGCTCGTTACAAAATTCCAATCTATTGGAGACAAAACAATACATGGTGAGATACAGTTCAATAAATAATTTTTATACCATGGTTAAATTTTTTAATTTAGTGAAGTTAAATTCTTTTGAAATTGTTGTTATGAATCAGATAAAAGGATATTGTAAAAAAAAATCGGTATTAGGGTTTAGCGACACAAACCCATCCAATCAGATCAAAATGAAACAATAGGGCTCAAACCCACATAGGGTTATGCATTACAAACCAAAAAGTCAAGCAAACCTTTTCAATTATTTACAACGATAAACAGAGCGCGCCTTTGTACCATTGGTCAAGGACAATTGCCCAGGTATCCATCATTTCCTTTATCCCTACAATTATAAGTTTTTCTGTTGAAGCAACGTACAATCTTTGTCCGGGTTTCAGGCCTTTAAGGCTTCCGCTCACTGGCAATTCAGAAAAATTCACGAGTCCTTTCATCACTAGTACTGTTTTGTTCATGGTTGGTTTTCCTAGTGGACACCTACTAAAACACCACAAGGCAAGCATTACCCATCTCATTGCCTTCTCTTCATCCACTTGCCCCTGCAACTGTCTGTCTAACAAGTGTCGAATGAATTTCGATCCTTGTGTCTGAATTAAATCAGTAATAGATTGCAAAGAATATTTCATTTTTTCCCATTTACGACCCATCAACAGTTCTAGTAAAATAATTCCAAAATCCTGTACATTTCTGTATTCTTCATATTGCAATGCTAGTTCCAAATTTCGCTGCTCTGAAGCCGACAGTAATTCATTATTCATGTCTATGAGGTTTACACATCCAAAGCCACAAAACTTGGGGGTAAACCGTTCATCAAGGAGTATGTTGGCACAATTGACTTGGAAATTCAAAAACCTTTTTCCATAGTCGTCATGGAGATGAGCAAGAAAGTGGGCTATGCCGATGCCGATTTTTCTTCTTAAATTCCAGTTGAGAATGCTCCTCGGACGAAAAAGTTGAAAGGCCATCGAATCCATTACCATGTGATCGTATACTACAAAGGCTTCAGTACTAGTACAAACCCCACGCAACCGGACGGCATTGGGATGATGCAGTTGCCACGGTGATGATATCTCCTCCAATGACCGTTCTAATTGTTGTTTTTTCACAGTTACGTGAGTTCCATCAGACAGAATGCCCTTCCACATTAAGCAGGAAACTCCCGAAACTTTCCTAGAGATGTCCTTTGTCGCATTTTCCAGTTCTCTGTACGAATACTGTTGAATGTAATGAGGAAGGCTAAAACAATATTTAATTTTGAGGCTTAAAGGTTGGGCGCTCTGCTGAGAAAGAGGGTGGGGTTGAAGAGATTTAGGAAAGTCTCCATTAAGGGCTCTGATTATCAGGCCCTCTTCAGCTAAATCCACAGCCGTCTCATCTGATGCTTGCTCTTTGTCACACTCGAAAAGGTGAGCTATATCATTTTTTTTGCAAATAGCAGATAACGAATCCCGACACCTTCTTATGTAATCAGCTAATAACAACGGACACGAAGGCGGCAAACTCTGCCTTTTGCCTTGCACTATCAGCCGGTAGACATTCCTGGTATCCACACCCTCAAAGGGCTGTTTTCCCGTTAGAATCTCGTAACAAGTCATGGCGAAGCTATACACATCTGCTGTATAAGTATATTCCTTTACAATCCTCCATTCTAATTCGAAACCTTTTTGGGGATACTTGAAGACTTCAGGTGCCCTCCAGTAACAACTTCCCTTGGTGAAATCTGGAGACCGAAAACTATAGAACCTCAAATTGGTATGTCCAAAATCACACAGCTTAACTCGCCCATACCCTTCGGCTTTAAATTCTGGTATCTCTGAAGGCTGGATGAGCACATTAGCTGCCTTCAGATCCATGTGCATGATTCTTTGACTGTGAAGGTAATCCATTGCCCGTGAAATTTGAAGCATCGTGTCCACTGCAACCGGCAGTGACAACGGGGGCGTGTCCCCTTCCAGCGAATCTTCAAGTATCCTATCCAAGCTGGAGCTCACCAATTCCATAACGAGGTAGCAATGTTCTTCTGTAATACAAACACCTAACAATTGAACAATGAAAGGGCTCACCGTGCATGAACGGCAATTTCCAATAGGAGTTCATCGTCGATATGATCAGCAAGCATTGGGAACTCCTGAACAGCAACCTTCACTCCAAGCCATTGTAGATTTTATCCAAGCCCAACTAGCTGATAAACCATTTATAACAGCATAACAAAATAACAGTAAATTAAAACAAAACACTTACAGCAGAGACAAGCCAAAAATATGCAATAATACTATGTATTATTTCTGATATATTTGTTACAATTTTTTCAAGTCATGAAATAGTAAGGATGCAACTAATTAAATAGCATGGAGCGCTTGACTTAGAGGGATTTAACTGGCTGTTCAAACAACAGTCTAAAAAAAAGTTTTAAACATGCATTATTGGCTGCGCTAATACACTACAAGTTAAAACAATGTTTAACAACGGATTTCAAAAAAAAAAAACTACAAATAGAAGAGTCCCATGCGTAGATGAGGACTACAATCAACCGATGGGGATAACATGCGGTGAGGAAAGCATGCATCGGTGAGGATAGCATGCATCAGTTATCAACATACTCCCCCTTGATGCTAAGAGGGCTCACAATCTGATCTCTGAGTGTCAAACACTGATTTGTTGCAACTACTTTCGTGAAGATATCTGTCAATTGTTCTTTAGTGTTGGTGTATTTCAATTCTACTACCTTCATATACACTAAATCTCGGATAAAATGATGCTTTAAATCAAAATGTTTTGTCCTGCTGTGATGAACTGGATTCTTGGCCAATTCAATAGCACTAATATTTTCACAAAAGATAACTGTGGGCTGAACTTGAATCTCTCCAATTTCTTCAAGAAGTTTTCTAAGCCATAATGCTTGTGTCCCTGTTGAAGTGACTGCAACATACTCTGCTTTTGTAGAAGAAAGGGCAACTATACTTTGCTTCTTTGAGCTCCAAGTAATCAAACCAGAACCAAAAAAAAAACAATTCCCAGATGTTGACTTTCAGTCATCCAAACTACCTCCCCAATCAGAATCACTAAAACCAACAAGATTGAACCTTTTATAAGTGTAGTAATGAATACCAAAATCTAGAGTGCCTTTCACATACCTCAAAATTCTTTTGGCTGCCTTCATATGTATTTTTTATGGCTCTATCATGTACCTTGAAATAAGTGAAACTGAATAAGCAATCTCAGGGCTTGTGTGAGTTAGAAACATCAAACTTCCGACAATACTTCTATACGCTGCCTCATCAACTCTTTCAGCACAATCATCTCTACACAACACAACTGCATGAGCAACTGCAGTGGAGACTAGTTTACAATCAACCATATCAAGTTTCTTCAACATATCTTTAGCATACTTTGTTTGACAAATGAAAATTTTATTCTCCCTTTGATAAACCTCCATTCTTACAAAATATTTCATGAGGCCTAAATCTTTCATCTCAAATTCATTCATCATGGAAACTTTGAATTCATCCTTCATCATAGAACTGCTACCCATATACAACAAGTCATCAACATAAAAACTTACAATCAGAATATCATTACCTTCTTGTTTGTAGTAAAGGGTAGGTTCACTCTTACTTCTTTGAAAGCCATTCTCTTGAAAATATCCATCAATCCTAGCATTCCATGCTCTTGGTGCTTGTTTGAGGCCATATAAAGCCTTCTTTAACTTGTAGACATGATTTTCTTTTCCTTGCACTTCAAAACCTTGTGGTTGTTCCACATATACTTCTTCTTCTAAGTACCCATTCAAGAAGGCACTTTTCACATCCATATGGTGGATGCTCCAATTCTTTTGAGTTGCTAATGAAATCAGCATTCTAATGGTCTCTTGTCTTGCTACTGGTGCAAATGTCTCTTCATAATCAATGCCATACATTTGTGTGAATCCTTTAGCAACTAATCTCACCTTATACCTTTCAATACTTCCATCACTGTTACACTTAGTCTTGTAAACCCATTTGGTGCCAATCTTCTTCTTGTCATATGGAAGCTTTGTAAGCTTCCAAGTGTCATTCCTATGAATAGAATCCATCTCTTCTTGCATTGATTGCATCCAAACCTCATTAGTATATGCATCTTCAAAACATGATGGTTCAAAATCAGCGTTGGTAAGTAAAGCAAAATTCAATGTCTCACCTCTTAGATTTTCTTCATGTGCTTGATTTGAACTCCTTTGATAAATGTCACTCAATCTTCTTACCTTCCTTGTAGAACTAGGACTTGAATCTATACTTACACTTAGAATTAAACAACTAGATGAGGGGTTACTTGGTGGATTTGTAGCACTTGAAATAGAAATATTAGTAGGCTGCACATGATCAATATCATCCATAATAACTTCATTTAAAATAGATTTTGACTTCTCCATATGGCCTTTTTTATGACCATAAACTCCCCCTTCATCAAAAATCATATCTCTTGACACAATAAGCTTATTAGTGAGAGGATTATATACCCTGTAAGCCTTACTTTCCTCACTATATCCAACAAAAATGCATGACTCACTTTTGGGATCTAACTTTTGCCTCTTTTGATTAGGGACATGAACATAGGCTAAGCAACCAAAAACTTTGAAATAATTAACATTTGGCTTTTTCTCATACCAGGCTTCATACGGGGTCATCCTGTCAAGTGCACTAATGGGACTCCGATTGAGAATATATACTTCTGTAGCAACTACATCTCCCCAAAAAGAATTACTTAATCCCTTTGTTTGTAGCATGATTTGTGCCATCTCCACCACTATACGATTCTTCCTTTCAACTACACCATTTTGTTGAAGTGTGTATGTAGTGGTGAGTTGTCTTCTAATGCCATGCATATCAAAATAACCTTGAAAGGCTTTTGAACAAAATTCTCCTCCATGATCAGTCCTTAAGCATTTGATTTTGCACCCTTTGTCATTTTCTACAAGGGCTCTACACCTCTTGAATGTCTCAAGAGCTTCACCTTTGGTCTTCAAAAAATAAACCCAACACTGTCGTGAGTAATCATCAATATAAGTAATGAAATATGATGACTTACCCAAACTCTTTGTCTGCATAGGACCACAAATATCTGAATGAACTAACTGGAGTGGATAATGGGCCCTCCATGCATTGCCTTTTGGAAATTTCTCTTGCATGTTTTCCTTTAGCAAATCCTTCACAAACTTCCTCGTGCTCTTCAACCTTAGGTAAACTAGAAACTAATGTTTTTGATGTTAGAATCTTCAAACTATGAAAATTTAAATGCCCATACTTGAGATGCCACAACCAACTTGTATCCTCATATGCCATATTGACAAGGTTCTTGTTATGTTCACCAAACTTTAATGGAAACATCCTATTCTTTGTCATAGGCACAATTGTTACCACCCTATTTCCTTGATTCTTCTCATAAATTATACATTATTGATTTTCAAATACAACTTTATAATTTTTTTCACGTAACTGTCCAACACTCAACAAATTATGCTTTAAATTTGGAGTGTAATAAATGTCTTTAACACTCTTCATACCTTCTTTTGTATGGACTTCCATAGCTCCTTTTATAGCAACCTCCAATGATTTTTCATCACCAAGTTTGATCTTGGATTTAAAACTTTTATCTATTATAGAAAAAAGTTTTTCATTCCTTGACATGTGGTTAGAACATCCCGAATCTAAATACCAAACATCTTTAGAAATATTTTCAGCTTTGTCATAAGATAAAAATAAATTATCTGGAGGATTCTCATCACCTTCTTGAGCATAATGAATGCTTTTACCATTATTACCTTCTTTTAATTTACACTCATAATTAAAGTGGTCATACCTGTTACAATGATAACACTGGATTTTTTTTTTATCAAATCACCGTCTACCTCTTCCTCGAAAACCACCTCTACCTCTATTTCCTCTTGAGTAATTCTGATTTTGACTTCTACCTTGGCCTTAATTACTTTTGATGCTACTATTGGCATCTTCATTTTTTGTGATTTGTAATTTGGAGGAAAAATCTTTCTCATCACTTTCTCCAAATGAATCTCTCAATCTTTCTTCATGAGACATCAAAGATCCAACTAGATGATCAAATTGAAGGGTAGACAAATTCTTGCTTTCTTCTATGATTATGGCAACATGGTTCCACCTTGGTGTGAGAGTCCTCAACACCTTTTTTTATCACAACCTCATTGTTCACAATTTCACCAAGTGTAGCCATCTTATTGACCACATCTTTTACTCTGACACAATAGGTACTCACACTTTCAGCGTCTTGCATCTTTAAATTCTTGAATTCTCTCTTCAATGTCTGTAACTTGACAACTTTGACTTGATCACTACCTTGGTAAGCTTCTTTTAGAGTCTTCCAAGCATCCTCCGCTGTCTTTGCTCCTGCAATTCGCGGAAATAGTTTCTTATCTAGAGCTATTTGAATATGAAATAAGGCTTGAGCATTCTTCTTCTTAGCCTCCTTCTTAGCTATTTTATCATTCGCTGTGAGGACATTCCAATCAGCTGGCTCTGCATAACCTGATTCAATAATCTCCCACAAATCTTTTCCTATCAAAAAAGTCATCATTTTGATACACCAATAATCATACTTATTTCCATCAAATTCTGGAATGGGCAAGGAGTTAGAATTTGACATGATAAATTTTTTGGCAAAATTGCAACTACTAAATCTTTAATCCAAAAGAAAAATCCCTACTCTGATACCAAATGTAGATTTTATCCAAGCCCAACTCGCTGATAAACCAATTATAACAGCATAACAAAATAACAGTAAATTAAAACAAAACACTTACAGCAGAGACAAGCCAAAAATATGCAATAATACTCTATATTATTTCTGATATATCGGTTACAGTTTTTTCAAGTCATGAGATAGTAAGGATGCAACTAATTAAATAGCATGGAGCGCTTGACTTAGAGGGGTATAACTGGCTGTTCAAACAACAGTCTAAAAAAAGTTTTAAACATGCATTATTGGCTGTGCTAATACACTGCAAGTTAAAACAATGTTTAACAACAGATTTAAAAAAAAACAAACTAGAAATAGAAGAGTCCCATGCGTAGATGAGGACTGCAGTCAACCGATGGGGATAGCATGCGGTGAGAAAAGCATGCATCGGTGAGGACAGCATGCATCAGTTATCAACAGCCATGAACCCTGCTACACTTGTGCAGAAGACCCCTGTCGTATTACTCCGAGTTTGGGAACCAAATCATTGGGATCGATCTGCAAATACGGAGACACACGACTGCCTATAACTGCAGGCTCACCTCGAATGGCTGCTTGCAGTTTTGCCGACATGAATCTTGCAATCCTCACCTTCCTTTTTCTTTATCATTCATCCTTGACCCCTGACAAGCCCTCAACAATTCTTGGAAGATAGTAACCAGCCGCCTCTTATCTTCATACTCGTCATGAATCCGAGTTAAATTGGACATTTCTGCACGGAAATCCCCCCATTTACATGTAGGCTGCTAATGTGTAGCTTTCGTCGGTTTGGCCTTTAGAATACAGATGATTGAGATGTAAACAGAGCACAGACCAAGCAAGGCCATGCATGTGAATGGCATAGGCCTCACCAGTACTGGACAACGTAATGAATTTGATGAACCAGTTATCACATGAGCAGTGTTTGAGATATAATTCCGCTTCTTTAACAACACGATATGCTTCCAAGCTCTTTCCATAATTTTCTTCCCCGCCGGACCTAATTTTGATGCACTGATGTACTTGCTTTTGGTGAAGTGAACCTCTTTCGTAGCACCCAGGAATTGTATACGGCAATTATTTGTAGAATATGGAGAGAGCTTAGCAACAAAAGCATGAGAGAGATTGTTGCATTGAGAGGAATTGTACCTGAAATCATGAGGTCGGCAAAAGAAGGATTTGGCCAAACAGTGGAGAAGGAACCCCTCGAAATCGGAGTCCATATTCATGTCAGAATTGAGGGGTGTGATGCATTTCGCCAACGCCATAGCGCCGATAACCCGATCACGATGCTCGCCTTTCTCCTCGTCACGAAACAAAAACTAGAATTGGAACGGAATCTGCAAAATGGTTAATATGACATTCGCTAGTTAAATTTAGGACCATGGATTTTTTATTCTTACGTACCAAGAAATTTTGTGGAAAAACATATTGAAATTATATGAAAATAAGTCGTCTGATTTTGCTGAAGCGGAAAAGTTCCTAAACGGCTGAAAGTTCCAACTAAGATTGCGGAACTAAGATTGTGGTCTTTTATTTTAAGAAAAAATTATTTTATTTTTCTATTATTTTAATTCTGTGAAACCAATCTCATCAAGTATAGGAGTTTTTTTTTTTTTTTGAACCAAAAAATAATAATAAAAAATTAAACAAAAAAATAATAGGAGTTTAGCCCTTCCATACAACCGCACCTTAAATCCCATAAATGATAAACGTAAAAAGATAGGTGAAATTTAAAAACAATGGACCACCAACCGAGCAACTTCGTAGAAGCCATTATTCCCCATTTTTACTGGTTTAAAGATTTTGTGTGGATGTTTTTGATGAAATGTCGGCGATTGTCAAATTTGCAGAGGTTGAACATCTTTCCCTTACTATGGAAAAGTAAAGGAAAACCTAAAATTACAAAAATGAATATTAAAATTAAACTCTTTTTTTCTCTAAGCCGCTCTTATGTAAAAGTTGGATCAATTAATTTACCTCATCTAACCTATCAATAATAGTTAAATTTTAAATTTTAAATGGTTTTATTTAATTTTTATAACTTTTAATTATTATTTAATAATATATTTTTTAACTGAAAAATGTATTTATATTAATATAAACAAGTGTTTATATGAATATGAATATCTAAATAATAGAACACTACTCATATAAAATAAGAAGGTAGAAAAAGTTATATCTCACATGTAAAGTCAAATTGAGGTTAGAAATATTTGAGAAATATTAAGTTTAATATAGGGTCAAAAACGATTACCCAAAAAAAACATCACATCAAAAGTACGCAACAATTAACAAGACACTCATAAAAACACATATCAATAAAGAAAACAATTAAGCTTCAACAACAAACACGGGGCTTGAGGAGGCGGTTGAGGAGACAGATCCTACATCTTACGAAACATTATTTTTTTTAATTTTTTTTAAATAAAAAAACTCAAAAGTGTCACTTGTACAGTGTATTGAGTACTAACATTTAATATTCGTTGGCAACATCCATCATATAGGGCTTAAATTTGAGAGTCAATCTTGTGTTATAAAAAATTCATTGATAGATATCTATTCAATATTTCCTTCAAATGTTAATATAATTCATAGTAAAAGGAAGATACATTATATATAATATTATTTTATAAAATTTTATAGCTTTGCTTCAAATTTTCTCTTGCACCTAATACTGTCCTCTAAAAAAATTGTGTATTTTACAATAAAAAATGTAAATACAGCCTTACAGTGTTCAAATTTTAGCCTTACCATTGTACGGGCAAGTGTTTGTATTTATAAGCTAACAATACAAATGATGATGACATCGCTCAAACTTTATACACATGGATTGAGGGAGATTAAAAAAATCAACAAGTGCGCTTGAGGGTGACTTGAATCCATCCCAATAAAATTTTAAGGGTGCTAACTCCCAAGGCTCCCCTCGATGCCCATCCATATATTCTAAAAGCTCTGATGCATATGTAAAAAGTGTATACAATCTAATGTAAATTTTTATACTAGCATTTGTCTCAAAGGTGCAAGTTACATCGAAAGAAACGTATGCTTTTTTTAATTTATGGAGTATATTTCACAAATAGTTAGAACATTTATGACTACAATATTGATATTGATTATATATATCCATGTCGACGTAAATTATTTATTAAAATTCTAAACCAAAAATTCAAAATAGCTCTTGGTTATTACCTAAATAGTTTGGTGTAAGCCATGTATTGGATTCACATATGTGACATGTCATTGAACTTTGCATGTGTGTCTACTCAGACAACCAATCGAAAGAAATCTAGAGTTGATGTGCATGTTTGAGGTATTCAGACATGGCATCCCCAAATGCAAATCTATTTCACATCAAAACTAGGGCACAACTAATCGAGTGTTCATTAGAATGGTTGAGTGTGGTCCCATATATCTATTGGAGAGGAACTTCAAGGTGATGACCAAAGCTCAAGAATCAATGACCACTCTATAGAACCACTTCCCAATATATCGAACCAATGACCAATTGAAAACCAAATCCCAATCTCATTAACCAATATAACATTTGAATTTAATTGTCAAATATTCTTTGTTAGCCAATCATATCACATTCCACCACTTCCTTGACACATTTACACCTCATATTCAAAACTTTCATTGCATTGTGGAGTGTAAATGTGTCCCAAATATTTGATTAGAATAGAAATTATTCTACAATTTGGTCAATCATCGCTACTCACCATCATCACCAATTAACTTTTGCCAAGTGGCTCAAAAATAAGAAGTGAAGTAATGATTTAAAAGTTATATGTCCATTGATAATCAATTAAAAAAGGTATTGCCATGTATTGATATGTTTGGCATGGTTATATATGGGGTGTGGAAAATAGGTGCAAGATTGTGCCATTTATTCATCTTATATTCTTTTATCATTGATATAGCCTAAATTTTTTGATTTGATATCATATGCTAGGGGGCATATTGTACACCAAACCCATATTCATGGAGGTGGTTGGATTTACATGACTTGTATCACCCATTGTAAAAGGGTTCGTAGATTGCAAGGTGGTGATATATTTTATTTGATTGAAACAACAGACCACATCTAATGTGCAACTCAAATCAATGATGTAATGTCGTTACTGCAGAGATAAAACATTGAGGTCTTAGAGTCTATCTTGTTACTTCCATTCATACATATTGCCAATATATTAACACCCAAAAATAAAATATTACAATCCTTTGGGACCAAAAAAGGGCCACCACATAGGCATATGGCAAACCTGTCAGCCTGGCCTTGGGGTCTCGTTATCAGAGTTGATAATGTCCAAAATTGAAAAGATGAGTATAAGTGTACACCTATCAGTCTAGTGGTAGGGTTGTCAGACGATGAATCATTCAATGAGTGAGCTCTTTTTGGTTTCTCCCTACCCCCATCTATATATTCTATAAAGAATACTAATCTTTATGGATGCAGATAAATGTATAACCTATCAATTGAAGCGCCCAAAATGATCTATATGATATAACAAGGTCCCATATAGATATATAGGGGGATGGATAGGTCCTAGAAAGAAATATAGGCAAATAAATAGGTCCTAGATAAATATATAGGCAGCTGGATGGAAATGTATGGTCTTGATATGTGTGGGGTTTGGGTCCCAGCTAGTTACATATATAGATAGATGGATAGGTCTTTATTAAATGTATATATGTGGGTCTCTTCCATAGATATATAGATAGTTAGAGTGCCCCCATATTAAAAATGTATATGATATAGGGATGATCCATATATATATATATATAGAGAGAGAGAGGGGGGGGGGGATCCTAGAATCATATATAGGTAGATGGATAGCTCTCTATTTAATATATATGTATGTGGATCTCTTCTCTATCTAGATTCTTGAGTGGCCTGTAAATCGACTAATGACCCCTTATCTCTCTATCTAGTAGACACTCCTAACTATTATAAATATTGAAGAGGAGCTTCGAGAATGGGACCAAAACTCAAGAATCAATGACTAAAATGAATTACCAACTGAAAACCAAATCCTAATCTCTTCAACCAATGACCAAACAAACTTACAAAACATATTCTTTCATTCACCGTAAGTCCAATAGTTGATAGAGATGGCCCAATCTCTATATGTAAGCCTCTATATCTATGGGAAAGTCAAATTCCCAATCTCATTAGCCTGTTGATAGAGATGGCCCAATCTCTATCTTGAAAATATATAGTGCATGTATGGATAAAAATAGTATTAAGTTGTAAATGGTAATGGTTATTTACATTTGATTTTAATTGATAAATATTCTTTATCAATTGAGCGGATTGCATTCCAATACTTCTATGACACATTAACACCTCATCGATTTAACTTGCATCGCATTGTGGAGTGTACAAATGTGTCCTAAATATTTGATAGGAATTGAGGTTATTCTATAATAAGACCAGTCATTGCCCTTCACTGTCACCCCCAATTAAATTTTGTTGACTAGCTTGGAAATAAGTGGTGAAGTAATCATTTAAATTTTATTTGACCATTGATAAATAATTTAAATTATATCACAAGGTCAATTGTACATTATGCTAGAAATAATAACTAAATTTTATAATAATTCTACAATTTGTTTTTAATAAAATAATTATTAAAAACTTTAATGGAGTGATCTATGATTTAACACTCAAATTATGTACACGTGGTTAATATCATATCATTTACACTCAATCAAAGAGTTTTAATTTTTGGGTTATGTTAAATTTAAAAAGCTTTACCAGTTTATATATGTGAACATGTTTTTTATCTGATTAAGAAATTGAAAAGCCTATTTTGTAGCTTGGTAATTGGCATAACTGTTTTAATGTATAAATCATGCATCATGGTAAATAATAGAGTTTATTCTAGTGTTTTGATGGTTTTGGTTTTGTATATAGGTATTACATGCAATAGGTGGTGAAATTAATTTTAATAATGACTATGCTTACCAAAAAGGACAATCCACATAGGTTGATAACATTTTAACCATATAACTCATGCATCTGCCATCTACCAGCACCTACACTGCATCACTCTGGTGATGTCCTATTCCTTCATAGTATTGGTGATTTTAGGATGATTTTACCTAATTACAAGTTGATAAAACATGTTTCACTGAAATGGGGGAATATCATACAATGTTCATCATAGTTTCATAATTACTCACTATGTGAGAGTTCCATGAAGTTTGAGGAGATAGAGTATTTGCATATATGTTTACTAAAACCCTATAATTTACCTGATCTAGGAAGACATGTTTTTCAAGTAGGCCAAGGATTTATGAAATTTAACAACCATGTGACCTAGACTATCGAGTCCCACCTAACCTAAATGGCTCCCAAGCTCTATCATTTTGAAGTACAATATAAGCCATTGCATAGACAAAAGCCTTGAATGACAATTCGAATCTAGATTATCCTACCCTCCATTCTCTACTGATGGGATTACAAATGTAATAGATGTTGAAGGAGGTGAATCTATACATTTATGTTTTAGACACTATTTAATTTTTTGCTCAGCATCAAATGATGCAATCTACCTTGAATTGATGCTATTAAAATCAAACTCAACTTTCACCATTTGATTACTATTTTTTCCATCAGTTGAGTGATTAAAGAAGCCTAACCAACATCCATGGCTTTATGCATGTGCATTTATGTTGCAAATGAGATTGCATTCATGCCATCGAACCCCATACTTAATGATACCATCATTTTGTTTGTCTTTCTAGGTCAATATGGTCAATTGTATCCACCTCGAGCGTGGTCATTGCATTTTTTGAGCCATCAATATGCTCAGAAGTGTTTTATAACATTATAAATGACTATCCAATAATGTTAACCATAGAAATAACTTTTCAAATCATGTTATATGTACAACTAATTTATTGAAACCTGAAATATTTTAAAGAGACTTTAAAGGGAGATGGCATTGCCAATACAAAATTTGTAATCTCTTCTTCCTTACATGTGCAATGACCAATAGAACCCTAACCATTGTGCAATTCACATTGACCCCTATCTATTCACTCACCATATCCGATGACAGACATGCATCATCATGGCATGTGTTGCACTTACCCAAAGAATAATTAGTATTCAATTTTTTTGTTTTTTTGTTAGTGTTTTATTTTAATTTATGGAGATATATGAATGAATATATTTCTATATAAATTTCAAACATAACCCTAGTTCTCAAAAGATGTTTTTCAAGGAATCATATTTAAGTAGATTACAAGGATAAATTGTTATGAAAACAAAATTTCCCAAATCTATGGTGGAGCTAAAATACCTTAATCACAATGTCATTAATCAAATTAACACAATGTATAGGTAAACATAATATATGCTTATGTGAAAGTAGTGAAAAAATGTAGTATGGATTTGGAGGAGTTCCTATCAAGCAGAGGATGTATCTTGATAATTTTTACATTTGTCATGATTAACATTTCACAACATAGTTATGTATATGTGGTCCATACCATACAATTAGATATGGTATCTAGATAAGAGTATGCATACTTTATATTATTAATAGAAAATGTTTTTTAATTAAAAAACTAACATTTGATTGTATTTAATTTCAAAATTGCTAGCATTTAGCTAATACAGAAGTCCCCTGATCGAAACCAACAGATTTACAATTTTGACATAGAGATTGGGCAAAGGCGTTATCTCTTTCCACAAAGAATGCAAGCCACCACAGACTAAACCATTGCATGGTGATTCAGATCCCGATTGGTCTACCCCCACATTTACTTTACACAACTTTTTTTTGACATCAAAATACATTGTTACAGATCAGGAAAGTGGTAAAAGATATAAAGGTGAACTCAACGATGATGGTGAGAATTAATTGAAAGTTAGTGGTCATGGATTTTGAGTGAAGTGTAATCATCGATATACATTTATGCTTTACAAAATACCTCTTACTAGTGTGTGTGTGTGTGTGTGTGTGTGTGTGTGTGTGTGTGTGTGTGTGTGTGTGTGTGTGTGTGTGTGTGTGTGTGTGTGTGTGTGAGAGAGAGAGAGAGAGAGAGAGAGAGAGAGAGAGAGAGTATTATATAAATATTATATAATATATATTGTAATATTTTTGTATATTAAAAATTAATTATATAATATGAGATGTTATATTATTCTTGTCAAGGAAAATTTTAGTGGCCTATATAAAAAACTTGCATGTCACTAGGCAAATCGGTTTCGCAATGGTGATGAATCGAGTTGGAAGGCATATAATAGTTTAGGCAAATTATGAGGTGGCACTTGGTGAATGCAGTCATCTGATTGTAAGATGCAGCCTCTCGATTGGACGATAAAGTTTTATGATTGTTCGATGAGGTTCCCTGATTGCAACATGCATGTGGATGACTGGCTGATGTAGTCGGGCAATTGCATCATATAGTCATATGATTACATGATGCAGTCAGACGGCTACATGATGTAGCTAAATGATTGCATGATGTAGCCAAATGATTGCATGATGTAGCCAAATGACTGCATGGTGCTATCAAATGACCACATGATGTAGTTATGTGACATCATAATGCAGTCAGGGGACTGCATAATACAATCACCAGACTGTGTTATGCAGATGCACGATGCAACTGAGCAACTGTAGAATACAGTCACGTGACTAAATTGTCTAGTTGTGTGTTTGCATGCTACAGTCAACCACATGCTTCGACTAGCCCCCTCCAATTATTGTTGAATGTAGTCAAGCGATTGGATTATGCAGTTGCTTCCCTGTTTTATGCAGTCACACAACTACACAACGCAGTTCAGTGACTACATAATTCATATGGATTACTTAGGTTGTATATTGTACACGTGTCAGTATTTGATTAATAGATGAAACTTTAGAAAAGTAGGGTTTATCTACAATACAAATCCCATGGCAATCACAATTGTCAATATGATATGAACGACATCAAAAAATCTGTGGACAAATCTGAACCTTATTCCTATCAATATAAATGCCTCCGACGTAAAAATATAACTTTCAAATTCGTATTTTAATGTCATATCATATACCATGTAAAATTTAATATTAAAATTCTCAATGTTTCAAAGGCATACTTTTATTTTATCTATTCATACGCCGAAGCGGGGTTAATGTACAACCTGACGTCATCATTGAACCCAATAAGGCCTAGTTTTTTCTTTTACATGTGCGCTCTTCTTCACATATCGAGTATTTTAGATTTTGTTATTTGTTTTTTTCGAAAAAAGTGAAGTGACAATCAACTTAGGGACTTTTATAAAAAACAATAATGATTTTCTTGGGGATGGGCCCTCCGTATATGGTAAATGACAAGCCATTGTGTTCCTCTTCGTCAGAGCTTCCTTCGTGTTTATTCTTGGCTTCCTGTTTTCTTCTTATTCTGGCAAAATCGTTATAAATTATTTAATATATGATTCTCTACCGACCCACCCTCACCATGACGACATTTTCTCCCTAAAGTTTTTATCTGATTAGTCGTCAAAATGTGATTATTTACAATTCAATGAGAGTGAAGAACAGATTTAGCAGCACCTTTGAGTTTGAATAACAAATTTAGCAGCATTTATTTGAGTTCTAAAATCTAAATCTAAATCTTAATTCGATGTTCCAATGTGTCTGTGTTCGGCATTATTTCTTCTTTCAACCATGTCCGTGAAAAAGTCGAATTGAGTTGGAAGGGACAATATTCCGTTCACATTCGGGATAATTCCATTACTTCTTTTTAACATCAAATGGGAAGGGAGTTTGTTTATAGGAAAACACCTAAATATGAAGCATTATTGAATTTTAAATAACAAAACTCGATTTATATGAGGGTCCAAGAATTACTTTATTTTGTAACAAATGGCAAAGGGAATAAGTTTGTAAGGAGACATGTAAATATGCATTAGTAGTTGTTCAGATGGTGCTAAGAATGTTGGAAGGGATGTATTTTATTTTTATTTTTAAGAGTCAATATATTGGTAATATAGATGAATGGAAGTAACAAGATAGATTTTGGGATCTCAATGTCTTGTCTGTACATCGAACGTGCAATCATGTTCAAATCAAATAAGTTCTTATGACATTTTCATCTTCCCTCAATAATAAAAAATGACAAATTAAAGATGTCACCACCTTATAAGCTATGGACCTCTTTGTAATGGGTGATGCTGGGAATGTAAATCCAACCACTACCTTGAATTTGGGATTGGCATAGAATATGGTACCCCTGGCATACAATATCACATAAAATATATTATCATTGTCACTTACCATCACTACCCAATACACTTTAAAATATTTCATCACTTGCATGTTCTTTATCATCTTGACCTTTCTTCCAAGGGTCCGAGTTTATATGTTTTTAACCTTGATTTAATTACTCCAAATGTCAATATATTTGCAACATGGACGAACATAAGTTTCAAGGTAGACTCTGGTACCTCAATATCTTTTTCACACATAAACAACATTGTAATGCAAATTTAAGTCACTCATCGAATGTGGAACACTATCACATAGAAACCAGCACTCATGACGTCCTCATCCACCAATCGATGGAAAAAATCATGTGTATGAACATTAGAGAGTAGTTGTCGATGTTGTGTGAGGTTTCGTTTGGACAACTATGAAAGGTAAGTTGCATTTTTGATATGTTTTTTAGGTTATTTTTTGTGCAGGCTAGAAACGTGGAAGGTAAGGAAATAAATATGATCATAGATATTGTCCTCAAGGTTGGTTCATTTTGTAAGGAAAATATTTGAATTTATTGCTTTTGAGAACAAGTTGTAATTGAATCTAAGCAATTCTTGGAATGAAAATCTAGATGAAGGCAATAATTTTGAGTGGAAACTTTAAGAATCTACTCATTTGAGTTATAGTGCATCAAAGGAGCTTAAATTTTTTATGTAACTGAGATCAGAGTCCAATTTGATATATAGTGGAGATGGCCCACACAAAACATATGCCGATGAAGCCCATAGGTGGATCCATATATATATGATCATCTGATGTTTTGATATAGAGTTTTAACCTTGAGGAATGGTTAAAAGTAGGGTATGTGTAGGTGACCATCGATAATTACAATCAAAGCGCTGAGGTATGTAATAGAAGCAATGACACTAAGTTAGAATTAGTCATAGACATGTAGGTTTGAGAAAGACAATTGTATTTATAATTTGACATCTGACATAAGGGTATGTGCATGGAGTTGGGGGATAATTCTGTGGACATAACCCACAACGTGTACGTGTTATGGTTCACGACATCTGAGCTATAACACATACGTGTTTTTTATTAAAGGAATGTGTATGTTTTCCTTTACCAATAGGAACATATCCACATTCTTATAACTATAAGGAATGTGTACACATTCCTTAAACATAAAAACAAAAAAAACTGAACCCTTATTTCATTTCTTCTCACATTTTTCTCCTTCATTTCTTTTCACATTCATGTTTTGCCCTTCCATTTGCATTTTGCTCCCTCAGTGTGGAAATCATTGGCTTTACTCCCATCGATAATAGGAATCATTGCTTTTGGCCCCATATTCATGAGATCGATGATATCACTACAAAGACAAGGTAAGTTTTGTGAATTAAATCATTTTTTGTGAATTTTTTGTGAATGTTTTACTAGTTTAATTTTTTATTTTTCTCCAATAGGTCAGCATGCTCTACCTAACCCCTTGCCTAATCTTTTGTCTAACCCTCCACCCAACCATCCTAACCCTCTGCCTAACCCTCCTATAGTTTCACTAGATCCCTCAAGTAGTCGGAAGGATATAGTTACACACATAGTGGAGAACAAAATTGAAATTGAGCAGATAATTAAGAGAATGGGGGAGCCCACTTCCACAAACACCCACCACACCTATTTGGCCAATACCCTAGAGTTAGTATTAGGTCAAGTTGACTCGATAACGAGTCAAATTGATAGATGGAGCTCATATAGGGATAACTATAGGGTTTACTATGTTGATAAATTATTAGCATATGAGGTGAAGAAGAAAGAAATAATAAAAGAACATATGTATGCCTTATTTATTGACCCAACCATCAATGCCCCATTTTTCATAATGACTAAATGTTTTCTAATCCATTAATGCTAATATAATTTTATTAAAGCTAATTTTTGAGAGTGATGGTAGATGGTGTTTGACTATCCACCTTGTAATAACCATGAGGTCCCTTTGTAAATTTTGAGGAAACTCTACTATGAGTTTGTCCTTACTAAAATTCTAAACAATTTTGACTATGGTGAGTTTCAAGGCTAAGGTAAAGGATCTACATAGGATCGACTAGGTGCACATTGTGCACCTAATCAGTCTACAAGAATCCCTACCCAAAAGACACTTCATCTAGAGATTCCTTCTGTGGTGAAGGAGGTTGTGAAGATAGATATTTTGCATGCACTTATTGCACTTACTGATACACTCATTCATCATACAAGTAGGATTTCAAAGATAGATGCTTGAGATACTCCACCTAGTGTCCATACCTAACCCCACCCATGTAGATCTTATGGTGCTATATGCATTGGAACTTCAGATTATGATGGTGGCACTTTAGGGGGCTTGGAGGATATGATCTTGATTGATGAGTTATTGGCACATGCATTTGGTTTGGATATGTTGGGACTCTCTACACACATGCAAGTATATTTTATATTTAATTTCATGTTAAATTTTTAAGTTAAATTTTAAAATATAAAATATAAAAATTAATTTACACATTTAAATTGAATAAAATATATATTTACTTTTTTGTGTTCTAGGAGGAGATGTTGCCTTCGACATCACCATTTCAGTTTACTAAGCTAGGTGGTGGGCCAACCAATACTGCATTTATCCTTGTCAGTAAGACACCATATACATTTATAGAGGTAAAATTTCAAGTGAATCTTATATACTCTAGATGTAGATTCATTCACCTTAATTGCATCATTAGTAGATTTTGTGTAAGAAAATATAAAATACCTAATATAATTTTGTTGGATTTTTATTGTTTGATGTATTAACATGGATTGGTGTAGTGTTGTAAATTCATCCTCCATCTCAACTTTTTGCTTTTATTTCAAATTTCAAACTCTATTTTCAATAACCAAAATCAAGCACTTGTACAGAAGACTATCCACTCACTCTATCTCTATAATATTTAGTTTTATTTTCTATATGTGTCTTTAGGTTTTTATGAGACCTATTTTATAAATTTCTATACAATATTAAAAGGATTGTATATATGTCCCCCATAAAATCAACCTATAACTCTAAGTGTCTTAACTTGATTATAACTCTATTTACAAACTTCTCGTCAAACATCTATACAGGTTACTTGTCTTATCACAATGACTATTTCTAAGGGATTTTTTATCACACAAATACTCAATTGGACTAAAAAGTAATGAATGTTTGTAATCAAAATATTCAAGGTGTGAACATGATCAAAACTTGAAAACAAATCAGCTTAGACACCATAGCTCATAGGATTATCCTCAACTATACCAAGTCACTACCTTAAGACAATTAGGCCTAATGACCTTAATTAGGTTAATATTCAAAATACACTTCAAAAAAGCTATACAATCATCCAAACTAGCGTATATATGTGTACTAAGGATGTTTCAATACCTAACTTGCATTCAATGACTCAAATTCACAAAATTCACTCATAAATCCTCCCTCAATGTATTAGAGATACAAGGTTGCATGTTTACATGAAACTCAGATTTCAATAAATATGATTGTAAGGATTTATTAGATACAAAACCTTTGGAATCATCTTATAGGCTTGTTGAAGACTTATCCAAGTTGAGGATGTGTTAATTTAAGTCCTTATTCCTCTAACAGACTTGTCTCAAATTAGAAAAAATGATCTTTGAAGACTTATCAAGTCATTTAAGACCTTTAAAAGAGTAATAAAGATAAATATGACCTTAACTAAATGTAGGAGACTCCTATCCATGTATCAGACCTTATATAACCTATTATACACATTAATTATTACAATTCAAGAAAATATTCACTCAAATATGTTAGAAAATTCAAATAACAAGTATTGGAGGTAAAACACTCCAAGACCTCTAAATCACCTAAGACACATACTAAATGCCTAATTTAAGGCTTATTGACACCTATCAACCCTTCTAAGACTAACTATAGGACAATGTATATAATTTTGTATGATGCTCCTGCATCAAGAGGTGTAGGAGATGCATCATTGCCTTGGATGTCTTATCATTCTCCCTCATGAAATTGATATTTCTTTCCTTTAGTGTGGTGTTACAAGTCACATTGCACATATCCACTTGTCACATTCATGCTTCCCATGACCTTATTAGATTTTTTCATATCTTATGCAAGACTAAGTTTGTTAGCAACTTGTTTAATCAATGAATTGCCCAAATTATTAATTATTAGGTTTTTTTTAGTTGATGACTAGTGTGGACACTCTTCCAACATTACAAGTCGAGACAGACTTTGGCATTGTTATTGCAATGTCATCTACCTAGGCACTCACTAAGGTATGTATATTCACTTATAATTTTAAATTATAATTTAATACTTTTATTTTAATACTTTTACTATATACTTGGAAAAATATAACTTATATGCATGAATGTGTTGTGTATGTAGGGTTGTCATATGACATTTGATAGTTTATTTTAAATGACTACTTTGGTATCTCCTCATTTTTATTCATCATTAAACATGCATGTTCATGTAGTTGAACTTGGCACTAACCCTGTCGAGCGTCAATGGTAAATTGAGAAGGACCATGAGATTGCAATAAGTTCATGTTTAAATGATTTTTTTATTATAGTTTAAAATGAATTTCTTAACTTGGTTTCATGTACACTTGTTAATTTTATAATAATTTTTGTATATAAATAGGTTTGGTTACAAGCAAGATATTAGTGTAGTACCCGCAGTCAAACCTTGGAGCAATCCAAGGTATTTAGGATATCTCCATCTATAAGTAAGGCATCCCAGGGAGAGTCTTCTTCAAGGAAGGAAAAGAGAGGGAGACAATTTGATGATTAGGATGTTGTAGATGATATACCTTTTTGCATGTCTATATGTCAATGTACACATTTTTGGCATTGTACATGCATATATGATGTATTCACCCAATATTAGATACTATGTTGTTAGATATGATGTAATTTTTTGTATGCCTATATGGAAATGCATGTATTATTAACATTATATGCCTATATATGGAATTTGTACATGGCATTCCTATTTTGTACATGAATTTGTAAGAAAACTAATGAAGTAAGTCTTGTTTGACTCACTTGTGTTTAGAGTATTATGAGTGATTGGTTTTGAATTATTCTTAAGGATTACAAATGTTATGAGGTTGAAAATAACTTGTTAAGATAATGTTACAAATCAGATTGGTATGAGATAGCCTATAGTTAGAAAGATTGACATTTCTTGTTCTTCAAAAGCTTTATTTCTATAAGAATGTAAATGAAATAAGAAGAGGTGTTGAATATATCTTTTCATTAATTTGATCCTATATTGGTGATTGAATCAATCTTAGATTGGTAGTTGTTAGACACCTATTCACTTTTCTCATTTCTGAGTCTTGTGCATGAAGTGGGATCAAGGGAAACAAATCCTCATAATAAATAAAGAATATCAGTGAATGCATTTGAATTATGTTTGTATGTTCATGGTCATCTATAATTTCTTGCAGGTCCAGGACTCTGAGTTCTTAGTGGGATAAGCCTTATAAGGTAGAATCAAGGTAGAATCTTGTTTTAAATATGTGAATTTATTATGGATAGAGTGATGACAATCATTTACTCTATTTAATTTATTTGATGATATTTAGGCCCAATCTTAACTCTATAGTCCTTTCTTAGGACTTTGTAAATATATTACACAATTCAAAACCTTATAGGTCATAACAAAATATTATTATCTTAGATTGGTCTTGGAAGATAAATAATATTACCCATGGTTTCAAATAACTTAATATTTATCCTTATTTCCTTCAAATTTGTTTAGATCTCAATTCTATGCATAACATATTCTTGGTCCTTCTATCTACTAACATCTAATTTATCTTAACTTTATCAAAAGAAAATTCTCAATGGTATGTAAATATGTTTAAAATATCTTTCTTAGATCCTTGACACAGTTATATTTACTCACCCACTCTCAAATATGAAGTATGCATAATTGATTCAGACCTCCAAGGAATTTAGACACCCAATCATCTGCACTTTTCACAATCCTCCATGCCTTGTTCAATTCAGTTTACAAGGTTATGTATTTTATTCACAGTCATATCATCTAATAAAACATAGCATATTCCTTATATTGAAGTTTATAAAATACTTCTTAAACATTTCGTAATGCTCTTGTCAACTTTCACTATAGATTTCACTATTTTTTATTCACCTTAAAGAACTTCTTTTCAATACACAAAACACATTCCTTTCGATTTTCTCCTCAATGAGTTTATCATAGAACCTTAGTTTATACTATCATTTTAATATTATATATAATCACAATAGATATATGTAAATTTTAACCACACAATAAATCAATTCCCTTATTGATTTCTATAGAGATTTAGTCTCAAGTTTAAAAATGATATTTTAATGTTTCTGCACCTAATTGACTCTCAATAGGTCAAAATCACAATTTGAATCTTAAAAAATATAATATATACTTTATCAAAGTATTTCAAACATAATAAATGTGATCCAATCCTTTTTAAAATATATAACATTCAAAATTAATGAAAACTCACCTTTGACCTTTTGAAGCATTCTCCAAAAATAAGCATCTACAGGTAGGTGAAAACACAATCATATATATCTATGAATTTAGAGATACATTATTAATTAAACCACTTTTATTAGGTCTAAAATAGTCTCCCCTAACTTATATAAAAAATTTAGGTCATTTGGCCCAATATTTTATGATTTATGGCCTTTTTAGTGATCAAATTCTTAATTCAAGTTTACATAGAAAATTGGTAGGTAGAGAATTGATTGTGAATAGTTCATAAATTTGTGGAACTTATATTACCAATTATCACTTTGGAAGTGGTCTCAATTTAATCCTTAAACTTCTCCAATATAAAATTTTCACCCATACAATGTTTTTCACATGCAACCAGACCACTGTGTATGACTGAATGTGACTATGACTGTATGTTTTAATTTGAGAGGGTGATAATTGATTTAAATGACTACTTTTCAAACAATAAAACCTAATGATGAAAATATATGATATATTATAAATTATTACCTTAAAAATAATCATGTAGCCTTCATACATCATAAAATCCATACAACTCTCTTGGTGTTATAATCTCCTTGCATCAAAATTTTGATTTTCTTCACACAGTGATATTCTAAGGATTCCCAAACACATATTAACCTCATATGCATATGAAATACAAATCATAATACAAAAATGAGTGAAATGGATTATTTTACATCAAATAAACACTTTTAATTTATTGATCAATCTTCAAGTTTATACATACAGTCATGTAGACTGTTACAAAGGCTTAGAGGCCTTATTCACTCCTACTTCTCCAAAGACTTCATTGCTACTTATTTTTACATCCACCTCCATTTATTGACTCCATTATAGTTTATATTTACATAAGAACTTCTATACTTGTTTTATTTGTTCCATTGTTTATGCCATGTATCTTAACAATCATGTTATTTTTATCTTTTTCTTGTGTACCATTACTCCTCTTAAAGTTTTCTTATGTTTAAAAATGGCTTTAGATAGATAAGATACTATAAATCTTCTCAAACTCTCATCATTATCATATCATATTCTATATTTGCCTTCACCCAATGTATACCGTATCCTTTCTAAGGTCCATACCTTTTTCTAATGGGTTTTTAGCATAATTTGAACATTTGCACATATTTTCTAGAGGGAAAACCTCCTACACATAACTAAAGAAGACTTAATGACCCAAAAACTCCCATAACATGACCATATAAATTATTTTTTCCTATTAAGGCTTATGAATAATTTTTAAAATAAGTACAATGAAGAATAAATCCTTATAATGTATAATGGAACATGATACATGATTTCCATATGAATCAATTGAACTCCTAAGACCACTTATGTGAAAGTTTACAATTCTTAGCTGATGCTCCTGCATTACAGAGTCTATATAGGATTAATTAACTCAAGAAGGAGTCTAAGAACTCAACTACTCAATTTTAAACCCTCTCAGCCGATACATAGACTGGTAAAATTAGACCTAGGGTTTTGACCTAGAAGTGTGCATATCTTGAAACTTAACCATTGAAAGTTCTTATAAATTCATAATCTGATGTGTTTTCATAAGGTCTAAAATAATCAATAAGATTTAGAATGGTACAATTAGGACAAGTATGGATTTCAATATTGAGCTTTGTCATAGGACTAATGGAGGCCTAATAGGATTCTAAGAGTGTGAGAATAGGGGTTTAGAGGGATATGATTCAATAGAATTGGGGATAGAGTAAATAGATTATGAAGATTCAACACATTGCAAAGAGGATACCTCTTAACAAGTGATGAAGTCTCTCCTTCAAATTCTAAGGGTTTTGTAATAGTGAAGAAGCTCATAGCAGTCAAGGCAAGATAGCATCATCTATAAGACAATCAATAATCACTTGAATCTACTCTTTAGGCCTTAAATTTACTTGTAAAGTGCCCAAGAGTTCTTCATTCCATGGGGAAGACCCTATCCTATCACCATTCCCTCTAAAACATCCCCAAACTCCATCTCTAAAACTAAGAGAGTAGGACAATAGACCTTAGGAGAGAGCATAAAGTATTTGATTGGTCTTAAGCGCTCCTAATAGTTGATACACTTGAGTGTATCACTTCACTCTCTTCAAACTTCAAAGTCTTACTTTAAGCCCTTTAGGACCTATTCACTCTCTTTTCCCTTTCAAGACCTTCTTGATTGAATAGATATAAAAGACCTTTTTAGTGTTGTATTTGGGCTAAAGACCAATTTTATGAATTGTCAATAGGAATTTCACATGTCTTAGAGGTTTTATACTATAGATAAAAAAATTTATTATTGGTTTAGAGTTCTTTTTTATCAAACAATGATTCAACCATGTTTTTGTCAAGAGACTTAATTATTCCACTAGTAGGTCAAAACTTAGATGATGGCTTATTTTACTAAACCAAAAATTTAGTCAAGTTTGAATGATGTTATTAGATGATAATCAACTTTTAATTAGCATATTTTGGCTCAAAACTAAGTAAGACAAGCCAATTTTCCTATTCACTGTCTAGAAGAACTCATCATTCTGAGTATAACTATTCATAACTACTCAATACATTGTCCATACAAAAACACTTAAAATGGTTTACTGACCTTCTTAAATAGGTCTCCATAGATTTTCATCAAATTCCATGGGTTCAAAATGGATTTATGATCATTTTTAAATCAAAACCCTATAACTAGGGTTTTCCTACACTTTAAGGACCCAAGAGCTAATTAACCTTATTTCATAAAGCTAAAATAGGTTATTTGAAATATAATAGCTATATAGGACTCCTTACTCACCTATGTAACTCATCCAATCCTCAGTTTCAAACCATACACAAGTTTCATCATACAAAAAAGCTCTACAAATAGTGATTTTCAACCAAAATTGGTCTATGCAAATAGAAAATGACTTTCAAAGTCTTGAATTCACTATATTTTTATTGTTTGAGTTCAATTACATTTCAATAAAACCTTTGAAAGCACCATACACTACTCACAATCACAAAAAAAAAATGCACACTTTCACACCCCCTCTAGGTATGATTCAAAGATTCTTGCTTGATGTTGGTTCTTGAATAAGGTCCTTTCATCTTGATACTTGTGCTTATCTTTTTGGTTCATTCCTCTAAGAAAAGAGTTTCCATTTTTGGCTCCAAAACTCTCTCTCAAGACCTGTATCATTTTAGTAAATCATATAATAGACACATTAAGCATATATGAAAAGTAGGTCCTTTCTAACATGTAGGAAGACTCTAAAGGACTAACAAAGACTACTAACTCTACTTAACACTTTAAAAATCTCATATGGACATTACACTAGTTTATACAAAGCATGCTTCTACATCAATAGTTTTAAACACTTGGCTCCATTTGGTCCATGATACCCCTTGGCCAAGATTTGAAGCCACTTTGACCACCTGTAGATGGCCATTTAGGCCTAATTGGGACTAAATGGCCATCTAGGTCTATTGGCTTATTTTTGAAACCTCAAAAATTTCTCATCTCTCATGAACCACAAACTTATCCCTTGTTAGTGTCAAGATCCTTCCATTACCTATAGGCATGCAATTCAACCTAATTATGCCTAAAATGCCTAATAGGCTCCTTGACTGGTTAGTATCCTTCTGAAGGATTTTTGACCCTTGGAACACTTTGACAAGCTTCAAACAAAGCTTTCAAATGTCTTGAAACCCAATTCTAATGCCACCAACTTTTACCCACATTTATATGGCTCACTTGGACTATTAAGCCTTTTAGGCTTCTTAATGACCTCCAACTATCATTTTTACCTCTAAGACCCATAGGTGAAAATGCATGTCTATATAGGAAAATTACATGTGATATAATGATCGTGACATCCAATTCCACCCACAAGTGCATTTTCACTACTGCTCAGGAGCATGAAAATACTGACAACAAATGTTATCAAAGTTGAAGATACATTTTGAAAACTCTATTTTCAGTGCTTTCTGGATAAAAATGGCACTGCCAACATATCCAAAGGGGAAGATAACATCCATGACTAGGTTATTGTCCTCTCATCTATCCTGGTCGACAAACCCACCACTCATTCTAGGCTCAAGAATGCCCTTCCTAATACAAGAAAGATGCTGATTTTTAGCCTAACTTTAGGCATGCATAAAAATAAAACTATAAGCCATATGGATGAGCCATAAGATACCTTATTTGCATATAAAATCCCTCTAATTTCAACCTAGATATATTATGTATCACCTCTAAGATAAATCCATAGTAAAATTTGTAGTAACGGGTCCTAAAATGTAACTTTTTGGCAATGAAGAGATAACTTGTTGACATCTAACTAACATTTTTGCCTCTGGGAACTATAGGTGCAAATAAATCTCTTTGATCATATATATATAGCCAAATTACACATGTTATAATGACTGTGACATCCAATTCCACCTACAAGTACATTTTCACTACTGTTTAGGATCACAAAAACATTGACAACAAATGTTATCAAAGTTGAAGCTATGGTCTAAGAACTCCATTTATGGTTCTTATTGGCTGAAAATTGACACTACTAACATGTCTGAAGGGGTATATAATGTTTAGGACTAGGTTCTTGACCTCCCATCTATCCCAGTCAATAAACCCACTACCCATTCTAGGCTCAAGAATGCCCTTCCCAATACAAGAAAGATGTTGATTTTTAGCCTAACTTTAGGCATGCATAAAACCAAGAATTTCAGTCATATGGATGAATCGTAAGATCCTTCCTATATATAATAAATACCTTTAATTTTACCTTGTATCTAGTATATATCACCTCTAAGAGAAATATGTGGCAGAAGTTACAGTAATGGGTCCTAAAATGCAACTTTTTGGCAATGAAGAGATAACTTGTTGAGCTCTAACTAACATTTTTGCCTTTAGGACCCACAAGTGAAAATCCATCACTTTGAGCACATCTCTATAGGTAAATTACACATGATCCAATGACCATGACATCTAATTCTACTCACAAGTGTATTTTCACTACTATTTAGGAGCACAAAAATGCTGACAATAAATGTTATCAAAGTTGAAGTTATATTCTAAGAAATCCATTTTTGATGCTTATTGGCTGAAAACTGACACTACCAACACATTTGAATGTGTGGATAATGTCTAATACCAATATTTTAGCCTTCCATCTAGCCCAGTTAATAAACCCACCACCCATTCTAGTCTCAAGAATGCCCTTCCCAATATAAGAAAGATGTTGATTTTTAGCCTAACTTCAGGTATGCATAAAATCAAAACTATAAGATCCCTACTATGCATGTAAAATCCCTCTAATTTCACCTCAGATCTAGTTTGAATCACCTATAAGAGTAATCAATGGTAGAAGTTACAGTAATGGGTCCAAAAATATAACTTTTTGGTAGTCAAGAGACAACTTGTTGATGACCTCCAACTAGCATTTTTGCCTTCAGGACCTGTATGTGCAAATCCATCACTTTAAGCATGTATATATAAGTAAATTACATGTGATCTAACAACCATGACATCCAATTCCACCCACAAGTGCATTTTCACTACTGTTCAAGATTTTTATACCAATAAAAATATGTAGATCAATGAAAAATGTGTTTGTTTTATGTGTGACATTTGTATGTAATGCTATTTGAGGCAAATTTAATGCATTTGGTTTATCTAGAAGCCATGTAGATCATTCTAAATGAGGAATTTTATGTGTTTTTAAGGATATAAGGATAAAGAGTCTTGTCATGAACAATTGTATAAGAACACGATAACACCAAGTACTTTTAGTAAGCTTCACTTAGCTTCAAGAATATGAAATTATTTACTAATGGTGCCAACTATGTGCATATGGAAGCTAATTTGGCACTACTAACCTACAAAAAAAAATAGTAAGTAATTAAAGATGAAATTTATGCATATACTGCTTACAAAATAAAAAACATTTGGGAAAATTGATTACATCTACATTTTACAAGTAAATATACCTACACATTTCAATTCAACGAACCACTAGGATCTGTTCTAATCTTGATAGTATCAAGAATAGCTTCATGGTCTGACTCACAAACTTTACATAGATTCATGTTTTCTTGCCTCCCATGATATTTTTGCAATTGAATATTCATTTCAAGAACCAAATTTGAATAGTGTAGTATCTTCTTGTGCATTTCAAAGTCTTCAAACAACTATACATTTGAATTTTTTTATAGGATATCATCGAAGCCAAGTTCTAGTGATTACCACAGACATAGTGGGATAATCAATGTTTTCTTTGTCTACAACAAGGGAAGTCAATTTTTTATTTTCGTGTACACATCGACATAAGTAGTAATATGTTCCCTTTTCATTGTCTTCTTTTGCAATAACTACAAAAACATGGCTTGCATCAGGGTGCACGGAGTTAAAGGATAATTCCATGAACATTTTATGTAGCATGGTTGTGTTAATAAATAGCATGACCATGTTATTTAATTAACATGACCATGTTATTTAATTAATGTGATTGTTTTATTTAATTAATGTAATTATGTTATTTAAATGATGGCTTGGTAATCATCAAGCCCTAATGTGATTGTATTAATGTATAACACGATTGTGTTTATAGATAACAAGATCACATTATTGTAAAATAAAAATGCGATCACATTATTTTAAAATAAAAAACATGATCATGTTACTATTATTTTGAACATTTGAATAAATTGAGCAAATTTTGGTTGGTAGGTAACACGATCATGTTATCAATAACATGATTGCATTATTGATAATGTGATCACGTTCCTATTATTTTTCACATAAAGGCATGTGGGAGTTACATATGAAGGCATATTTGGTTAGAAGCTTATATTTACTACTTTAAATGTTAAGTATAAGTTTATATTTATATTTTTACATTTATTTTCTTATTTTAAATCTATTGTAGTAAATATAACAAATTAAGGTCACTCAGTATCTAATAGAGTTGGTCTCATAGTTACTCACCTTACAATGTGGAAAATAGTTTTTCAAAATCTATTATGATCAGTACTTAGGCATTTTCAAGTTCTAAGTATTAAACCTAGGGATATAAGGACATAATTGTTATGTTGTGGAGCTAAAAGCTTTACTGATGCAAATGTGGAGGTTGTTGAGTGTCACAGTAACCGACGTCAATAAGACTACTGACATCGGTCAGGAGTAGACTGGAAGATGCCAACATCAGTCAAGAATCGACTGATGTCGGTCATCTCTAAATAGACAGAGACTGACATTAGTCGTCTATGCATTCCAAAATTGTTCTAATTTTAGACGAACAATTAGTTTGCATGTAAAGACTAATTTTAGTCTTGAGTCTACGTTTCTAATTATTGTTTGGTTTGGGATCTATTTAAGAGACCCATGGGGCTATATTGTAATTATGACTAAGAAGGATTAGATCCTCAAGTGTAAGATCAATTGATCTACAGGGTATGCAAGATCAGGAAGATATACATGGTAAGCAAGACCAATTACATCTGTAGGGTGCAAGATCAAGGTCTATGGTCAAGCAAGACCAATTAGATCTACAGGGTACAAGATCAAGAAGGTCTGTGGATGTATTGGAGAAAACAACAATTGGGTTGATTGTCACAATCAGAGTAGGCAACAACAACCATTGGGTTGATTGTCACTAGAGGGAACAACTCGGTTATTGAGTTGGTTGTAATTGGTTGAGAGAGAGAGAACTCTTGAGGGAGAATTACTGGACACCCAAGAGGTGTGGGAAGAGTGAGATTTTTTCATTGTATTTCCTTCTGGAAGAGTGTTAATATAGATTGTATTATTTCTCATATCATCTATTCTTTGTTATTTTTAAATTCTAGTTACTTATTACTTCTGGTTTAATTCCATGTTTAGTTGCTTGTATACAAAGGTAATCAATTAAGCTCTAAGGTACTAACATTTGGTATCAGAGTGAGCTACAAGATCCTAACAGGTGGCATCAGAGCCTAACAAGTGGTATCAGAGCTAGGATCACTAATAAGTGGTAGAGCAGTTTAGTGTTTTTTGATTACAAGTTCACTCTCAGGGGTTCCTGATTGAGTGGGAGTAAAGCAATGGCAGAAGAAAGTAAGCTAAGAATGGAGAAATTCAATAGCAAGAATTATCAATTATGGAGGATGTAGATAGAGGATTATCTGTATGGTGAGCCTTGTCAAATGGTTGGCAAAGGGAAAGTGTAGCTAAAATTGTAGACTGGCAACATATGGGTGTTGAAGGATGTCATGCATGTACCCATCTTGAAGAGGAATTTGATTTATGTAGGGAAGTTGGGTGATGAGGGTTGCACAGTAACTCTCATAGTGGAATCTTGGAAATTTTCCAAGGGTGCACTTGTATTAACAAGAGGTAAGAAAGTAGGTACACTTTATCTATCTACTTGTATTATTGATTATCCTTCTATTTTATCTACTTCAGATGTAGATGCAAAGATGTGGCTCTATAGGCTTGGTCACATGAGTGAGAAGGGAATGGATGTTCTTAAGTCAAAAGGTATTCTTTTAGATTTGATAGACCGAGATTTTTGTGAGCATTGTATGTTTGGGAAACAGGAGAAAGTGAGGTTTCTCAAAACTAGGTCAACAAAGAAGAAACACATGTTAGAGCTTGTTCATGCAGACGTGTGGGGACCAGCTTAGGGAGCTTCTATTGGAGGATCACAATATGATGTTTCTTTCATTGATGATGCTACAAGAAAGGATTGGGTTTATTACATAAAGAGGAAATATGATGTTTTTGACATATTTAATAACTGGAAAGCCTTGGTTTTCAAGGAGAAGATGTTAGATAGTGATCAACTCAAGAGGCTGAATAATTTTGAGCAGGGCAATTTAGACAAGGTTATGATCCAAAATGAGCTCGTGGGTAAAAAATCATCACTCATAGGAAAACATAGTTACCGACATTAGTCAGATGAGAACTGATGTCGATCAGGTAGGAACTAACATTGATCCAATGGAGACCAAATTCGATGATGTCAGGTAGGTTGACACCGACATCAGTTAGGGAACCAACGTCAGGTGGAAATTGACATCATTCAAGTAAGAACTAACATCAATCAGGTCAGTCACATGGAACCGACATTAGTCAGGTGTAGACTGAGAGATGACTGACATCAATCACTGATAAAACGAAATTTGGGTGGATAACAAGCTGTCAATGAGTCTCAAATGCCCATGTAGAGGTCCGAAAGGGTAAGTAAGCCTCAAATTCGTTATTCCCCTTCTTTATACTACTTGTTGCTCACTGATGGTGGAAAACCAGGAAGTTTTGAAGAGGCAATGCAAGTAGAATCTAGGAAATAGTGGGAGCATGGCATGAATGAGGAAATTGATTCCTTGGAAAAAAACCAAATGTGGGATTTGGTTGAGTTTCCAATTAGAAGGAAAGCACTAAAAGATGAATGGATTCATAGGTTAAAGAAAGGAGAGAATGGATAGGTGAGATAGAAGGCCAGGTTATATGGTCTTCAGCAAGCTCCAAGACAGTGGTATTTGAGGTTTGACAGGTTTATGACAAAGCATGGCTTTAGTCAATGTCAATGTAACCATTGTGTTTATTTTACCAGGTTGGATAATGGTCGCTACATTATCTTGTTATTGTATGTAGTGTATATGCTTGTTGCAGGGTCAAACATGCAGGGAATTGCTGAGCTAAAGGTAAAAGTAGCTCAAACATGTGTCAGGAAGGATTCAAGAGAAACAATCCTTGGCATGAGTATTTCTAGAGACAGAGAAAATTACAAGTTGATTTTGTCTCAAGAGGATTATGTGAATAAGGTAGTGGAGAGGTTAAATTTGTAGGATGCAAAATCGGTAAGCACACCTATGGTTGGATAGTTCAAGTTGAGCTATGAACAGTGTCCTAAATCACATGATGAGATTGAGTACATGGTATGTACTAGACCTAATATTGCCCAAGCAGTGGGAGTTGTCAGCAAGTTTATGGCCAATCCAAGAAAGAAGTACTGGAAAGTAGTTCAGTGGATTCTCAAATATATGAGAGGGACCAATAGTAGGTATTTATGTTATGCAGGGTCAAGCACTTCTCTACATGGGTATGTAGATTCGGATATGGTAGGTGACTTGGATGGCAGGAGAAGCACCATAGGATATGTGTTCACTATTGCTGGTTGATCTTCAAGATTGAACTTGAAGATGGAGATACAAGCTAGAAACAAATTAGAGGATGTATAGGTATAGGTATAGGTGCAACTATTTATCTCCAAGTGGGAGATTGTTAAGTTGTGGAGCTAAAAGCTTCACTGATGCAAATGTGGAGGTTGTTGAGTGTCACAGTAACCGACATCAGTAAGATTACTGACATTAGGTAGGAGTAGACTGGAAGCTATTGACATCGGTTAGGAATTGGTCGATGTCAGTCATCTCCAGATAGACAAAGATCGATGTTGGTCATCTGTGTGTTTCAGAACTATTCTAATTTTAGACTAATAATTAGTTTACATGTAAAGACTAATTTTAGTCTTGAGTCTATGTTTCTAATTATTGTTTGGTTTGGGATCTATTTAAGAGATCCATGGGGCTATATTGTAATTAGGACTAAGAAGGATTAGATCCTCAAGTGTAAGATCAGTTGATCTGTAGGGTGTGTAAGATCAGGAAGATTTACATGGTAAGTAAGACCAATTAGATCTGCAGGGTGAAAGATAAAGAAGGTTTGTGGTCAAGCAAGACCAATTAGATCTACAGGGTGTAAGATCAAGAAGGTCTATGGATGTATTGGAGGCAACAACAATTGGGTTGATTGTCACAATTAGAGTAGGCAACAACAACCATTGGGTTGATTGTCACTAGAGGGAACAACTCAGTTATTGAGTTGGTTGTAATTGGTTGAGAGAGAGAGAACTCTTGAGGGAGAATTACTGGACACCCAAGAGCTGTGGGAAGAGTGATATTTCTTCATTGTATTTCCTTCTGGAAGAGTGTTAATACAAATTGTATTGTTTCTCATATCATCTATTCTTTGCTATTTCTGAATTCTAGTTACTTATTACTTTTGGTTTAATTTTGTCTTTAGTTGCTTATATACAAAGGTAATCAATTGAGCTCTAAGGTACTAACATTTAGTATCAGAGTGATCTACAGGATCTTAATAGGTGGCATGAGAGCCTAACTATAATTTCTCCAATTGATATCCATTTTTGGTAAACATATACTCATTTTTTAGGTTTTTATGGCTTCTAGATTGATTCCTAGCATTTTTAGGAGTCTTAGGTTTGTCAAAATTGAAGTTTACAAACCATTAACTTTTAAATTGATTTAAAGTGGTGTGATTAGGGTAGTATAGGTCACATTGATGACCTACACACATCAAATTATCACTTTGTATTAATTTCATTTGTTCATCATCCCTCCCTCATCCCTGATCACATTTTACTCATGCCTCATCACCCCTAATCACTCTCTCATCATTCTTCATTGTTCCTAATCACTCACTCATTGAACCTCACTTTCCCTAGTCATCTTTAATCATGCTTTCATCATCCTTGATTACTCTTTCATTGATCCTCACTATTCCTTATCATTCTTAATCACTCCCTCCCCATCTCTCATCATCCATAATAAACTAGGGTCACTTAGCATCTAATATATTTGGCCTCATACCTATAAAAATTATAATTCTTCAAAATCCAATATGGTTAGTACTTAGACATTTTTATGGTCTAGGTATTAAACCTAGGGACTTGAGTACATAACTTTTACAATTCATGTCCATTTTTGGTAAATATATATTCATTCTTTTAGGTTTTTGTGCCTTCTATATTGATTATTATCATTTATAGGAGTCCTAGGTTTATAAAAAATAAAGTTTAAAAACTACTCACTTTTTACATGATCCAAAGTGGTGTGATTGGGTTAGTGTAGGTCATATTGATAACCTACGTACAATAAACTACCACTTTGTGTTAATTACACTTGTTCATCATTCCTCCCTTATCTATGATCACTTCCTACTCATGCCCCATCACCTTTAATCACTCTCTCATCATTCTTCATTATCCCTAATCACTCCCTCACTGAACCTCATTGTCCCTAGTCATCTCTAATCACTCCCTCATCATCCTTAATTACTCCCTCACTATCCCTCATCATCCCTAATCACTCACTCCTCATCCCTCATCATCCCTCATCACTCCCTCATTGACCCTTACCATCCCTCATCATCTTTAATCACTCCCTCATTGTCCCTAATCACTCCCTCAGTAGCTCTCACCATCCCTAATCAATACTTCATCATCCCCAATCACTCCCTCTTCATCCGTCATCATCCCTAATCACTCCCTTATTGAACCTCACCATTCCTCATCATTTATAATCACTCACTCATCATCCCTAATCACTCTATAATTAACCCTCACCATGCCTCATCATCCCTAATCAATGCTTCATCATACCTCATCATATCTAATCACTCATTCCACATCCGTCATTGCCTCTAATCATTCCCTCTTTAATCCTCACCATACCTCATCATCCCTAATCACTCCCTTATTAACCCTCACCATCCCTCATCATCTCTAATCAAGTATTCCTCATCCTTAATAACTCGATCCAATACCTTGATGGTGGTATTTTGTTGGGGTTGAACAATGTTAGGAGTTATAAGTAGAGAGTTGAGTTCTAGCATAAAATATAAAACATAGTGATCAAAATGATGTGGAGGAAAATTTGAAACATAAATATAAAACACCTATGATAAAAATATAAAACTATTAGAAATGATGTAATTCAAAATTGAAAATCCACCAGAAAAGAGAATCAAGTAAAACCACCATAGCACCAAAAATGGGTAGTAAATACATGAGGATCACCAAGATATGTGATTTGTATGATGAAAATTGACACTACCAGCACATTTGAATGGGTGGATAATGTCTAATACCAATATTTTAGCCTTCCATCTAGTCCAATTGATAAACCCACCACCCATTCTAGTCTCAAGAATGCCCTTCCCAATATAAGAAAGATGTTGATTTTTAGCCTAACTTCAGGTATGCATAAAATCAAAACTATAAGATCCCTACTATGCATGTAAAATCCCTCTAATTTCACCTCAGATCTAGTTTGAATCACCTATAAGAGTAATCAATGGTAGAATTTACAATAATGGGTCCAAAAATATAAATTTTTGGCAGTCAAGAGACAACTTGTTGATGACCTCCAACTAGCATTTTTGCCTTCGAGACCTATACGTGCAAATCCATCACTTTAAGCATGTATATATAAGTAAATTACATGTGATATAACAACCATGACATCTAATTCCACCCACAAGTGCATTTTCACTACTATTCAAGATTGTTATACCAATAAAAATATGTAGATCACTAAAAAGTGTGTTTGTTTTATGTGTGACATTTGTATGTAATGCTATTTGAGGCAATTTTAATCACTCATTCCATACCTCACTCATCATATAATTAACCCTCGCCATACCTCATCATCCCTAATCAAGGCATTATATTTGTATGTTTATTGATTGGGTCATCATATCATAGAGTGGAAAATAATTTCCAAATGATTAGAATAGGTAGTCCAACATTGGAAAGTGGTGCTTAATTCATGAATTCAATATTCAATCCAATGAAGAGTGTCACACTATGAGCTCTCTATTTTCACATTTTGAAAAGTGGGTACAAGTTATCTATCATTATAAAAAGGTAAGTAGTTAATAGATTATGAACCCAATGATATGGTCAGTACTAAAAATATCTCTACTTCTCCCAACATGAAATTATACGAATTAAAAATATTATTTCATTAATAAATGTAGATCAATGGTGAGCTAATACACTTCATCATTTCTAATGGAAATAAGAAGAATTTAATTTTTCCTAAAGTATATTTCTAAAAATTGAGCTTGAAATTTATACATCATCCATAACCATACTCTAGTGTATGGTCTAGTGTAGACCTTGAGAAATGGATCACTTAGTAATGTCACTTGGTGTACAAAATCAAACTTTTTAAAGATGCAATCCTTTGTGACATATCACCATTAGAGGCGTGTGATGTTTTACATGTGGTCAACCATATATTTACCCTTATTCCTTTTATGTTAACTAATGTAAAGGATTCATTCATTTCAAAATGTTAAACAACATCCTCAAGCCCTTTACCTATGTCATTTTTTTAATCTACCTTAATGACATATTAATCCTTAGAAAACATGGGATGAACATCTACACCATGATGAAATAGTGTTTCACATTCTGTAGAAACATATTTTTATGATAACATGAGTAAATGTTCATTTTCCATGCAAGAGATAAAATATTTGAGAAATAGTACACACATAAGGAGTGCATGTGTGAACTTGACCAAGATTCAAGTCACACAGGAATGGGAAACACTATATAACTTTGCATCTAATTCAAATCTTCTCAAAATTAAAAAATTGTAAAAGAGATTTATGTTTAATTTTTATCTTTTGAACTAAACTACCAAAGGTGGAACCAAATAAATTTTCATCTATTTAGCTACACAATAAAGATAATTAGATGAATTAAAATTTAGACTCTATTTTCTATTATTACTTATGTTAATTGACTATAAATTTAAAAGATCATCCTATTCATTCACTAATAAAATTGACTATCACAAATGGGTATTGATAACACAAGCCTTAAAAATGAATTAATTTATATTATAATGGAAAAAATAATATATGATTGGAATTGAAGATATCTTAAGAGTATATACTTACATCAAATGATGAGAGAGTGATTAGGTATGGCGAGGATCAATGATGGAGTGATGAGGGATGGTGACGGTCAATGAGGGAGTGATTTGTGATGATGATGGATGAAGAAAGATTGATTAGGGATTATGAGGGATGAGGAGGGAGTGATTAGGGATGATGATGGATGGTGATAATCAATTAATGAGTGATTAGTGATGATAATCTCAAGTGATTAGAGAAGAAGAGATACAATGAAGTTCAATGAGGGAGTGATTAAGGATGAGGAAGAGATTAGGGATTATGAGTTATTAGTAAATATTGATTAGGGAAGATGAAGGATGAGGAGGGATGATGAGGGTAAATGATAGAGTGATTATGGATGATAAGGGAGTGATTAGAGATTACTAGGGATAGTGAGGGTCAATGAGGGAGTGATTAGGGACAATGAGGAATGATGAGAGAGTGATTAGGTGTAATGAGGGATGAGTAAGAAGTGATCAAGGATGAGGGAGGGATGATGAACAAGTGAAATTAACACAAAGTGTTCATTTGATGTGTGTAGGTCATCAATATGACCTACACTACCCCAATCACACCACTTTGGATTAAGTTCAAAGTGAGTAGTTTTCAAACTTTAATTTTGATAAACTTATGACTCCTATAAATGCCAAAAATCAATCTAGCATAAAAACGTAAAAAAATGACTATATGTTTACCAAAAATAGACATCAATTACAAAATTTATGTATTAAAATCCCTAGGTTTAATACCTAAACCCTAAAAATGTCTAAGTATTAATAGATTGGATTTTTAAAAACTATTTTCTACATCATAAGGTGTGTAGTTATGACACCAACTCTATCAGATGCTAAGTTACCCTAATTTATTATGGATGATGAGGGATGATGAGGGATAAAGAGGGAATGATTAAGAATGATGAGGGATAGTTAGGGTCAATGAGGGAGTAATTAGGGATGATGGAGTGATTAGAAATGATTAAGGATAGTGAGATTCAATGAAGGAGTGACTATGGACAATGAAGAATGATGAGAGAGTGATTAGGGGTGATGAGGCATGATTAGGAAGTAATCAGGGATGAAGGAGGGATGATCAATAAGTGAAATTAACACCAAATTGTCATTTTATGTGTGTAAGTCATCAATGTGACCTATGCTACCCCAATCACACCACTTAGTATCAATTTCAAAGTGAGTGGATTTCAAACTTAAATTTTGACATACCTAAGACTCTTATAAATGCTAAGAATCAATTTGGAAGGCATAACAACCTAAAAATGACTATATGTTTACCAAATATAGACATCAATTGAAAAAATTGTGTCCTAAAATCCCTAGGTTTAATACTTAGACCTTAAAAATGCCTAAGTACTGACCTGATTGGATTTTGAATAACTATTTTCCACATCGTAAAGCATGCAACTGTGAGACCAACTCTATCAGATGCTGAGTGACTCTAATTTCTTATATTTACTTAACATTTAGAGTAATAAATCTAAGATTATGGCCAAATTTGCCTTCATGTGCAACTCCCACATGTTTTAGGGTGTTGATAATATTTAACATAATCATGTTATGAAGTAATATGATCATGATCATGGTATTTGAATTTGAATTCAATTCTTGTGACTTTTGGCTTGGGCATGCCTTGGATTCCTGAGCCAAGGGCTTGGACTGTCAATGTACATCTGAGTTTTGAAAGGTATAAAAATAAATAACAAATTTCAAATTTGATCACCAAATACACTATGAATTTCAATGTGAAAATTCAAAAACTTGATATTGTTACGACGAGCATGCTCTCCTCTTTCTAAAAATGTGATTTTTATAATTTTTGGACTAATTTAAGGTTTTAAACTATATTTATTTTTAACATTGCCTTTTTTAGGCCACTACATACCATAAACATACATGCCTATGCATGTTCATGTAATTTATCTTTCATTGATCCAAGTGAAAAAAATTATATGGTGACGTAGTAGGCCTAATTCTACACAAATTTAAGAAAATTGATTTTCATTTTTTTAAAGTAGTTAGGTGTGACTCACAAACTGCTATCCATTTATTTCTTAGTTTTTATTATCTATTTACTTACAAAAATCATAAAAAATTATTCATTGAAAATATACAACAAAATATAGGTGATGTGATAGAATATTTGATCTAAATTTTCCCCAAAGGGTTTCAAATAATATTAAATGTAAATGGTGCACATCATGACCATCTATCTACTATGTTTTAAAAAAAAAAATGAGTTCTTATTTAAATTTTAGATGTTTGACATAGTTATACTTAACCATTTTTTTTAAAAAATAATGTTTTGAAATCTAGACTCGAAATGCTACATTTCATATTTTTACATCATCTTCAAATTTGGAGTGTAGGTATCTTAAATTATCTATAGAATTTCAAATTTATCGAATTTCAGAAAAATCATGTCCATGAGTAGGTCACTTTTTGTCCCCCAACTTTATGCACTTACTCATTATAAAAAAATATTTTTTAATGACACTATGAAGTAGATAATGAGAATAAATAGTACATAAAGATTAATCTTCTACCTAGCTGCACTAGATTAGATATATGGTCAAAGTCATGTGATGATGTCATATCTATAAGTCATAATGTTGGTGGAACCTGATATGTGTTGATTGGAATTAGAGGTCTGGAACTCCAGTCATCCATCCACTCTTGTGACTCACACTCAGTCCAAATGGATTCCATGCATGCAAAACAAAATCATGCAAAGTGTCATGTATGAATAGTCTAAGAACCTATATTTGAGCTACGAAAGGAGTAGAGCTCACTTGAACCCATTAAAATCATACAATCCTCATAGTTTGCCAAGTCTTTTTCCTCCATTAACCAAAAATGTCTATGAATAGTATAATTTGCTTGAAAACAATGACATATGTTATGATTACGCCATTCAACCATATTTTTTACATCAATAAAATTCGCAACATGGTCAAAATTTAAACCCTCCCTTGAAATGACTCTTTTTACACATGTTCTAGCACTGTCATGTTCCCCTTTTCCAAAACCAACCTCAGTGAAACTCCAAATATTCTCTACACTAGTCGTAACATGCATCCTGCTCAACTAATAAAACATCTATGCATTCTTGAATTATGATGTGCAATTATTTGAGAAAATGTAATGTTGATTGAAAGTAATGTTCCTCTAAGTCAACTATCCATAGAACTTCTCAAAACAACCTTGCACATACTCTATATAATGTGATTGATTGTCACTGCTATAGAAATGGTACTCCCTTGATATTTTTTGATTTTCCTCTATACTATCAGGTGCATGCATGAATGTTGTATGCACAAATATAATAACTTGTGTTCAGTTGTAATACTATGATTGAACTTCTATTTTTGGTTTGAATGTGTAATTTTTAGCAAAGTCAACAACTAAAATAATAGAATCAATCGGGAATGTGTCCCTGCTTAGCTTGAAATGTTCATCCAACCATTTAGCCCTATGTGTTTGCTTTGCATAGTCATAAATAATTTTCTCCATGAATTAGACCATCAATTTTGAAACATGTATCTCTTTCATAACAAGCTCACATCTTTTAGAATCTTTTCCATCTTTTAGTTGATAATTCATAGATTCGTATTTGTTTAAACCAACTAATTCCTATCCAATTGCACTTGTACACTCCTCATGGATACATTTTTTTAATTTTGGAAATCCACTGTAAATGTTTTAATTTCCATCCAAACATGCTTTATTATAAAAGAATTGTCCATCTGGGATTTCACAAAAAAAAATTGGAATAAATTCCCTAGTTGATTTTGGTAGAACTTCTATGCCATACTCTTACAAAATGTTGTTAGTATACAAAGTACAATGAATATGGTGATAAACATCATAGTGCATTGAAAATTCAACATGTTGCCTACAACAACAAGTGGTGTGTGTGTGATTTATTTTTACATAAAAAGGTTTGTCCATCTCAAAAATATTTGATTAATAACAATTTGTGGATGTTTTTCCCAAAACTTAGAGTATAATTATGTTTGAGTCATATCTAAGAAATGTTTCAGATGTGGTTCATGTTTATGAGAACCAACTCTTCTTTTCACTACATATCTTGCATTGGGTGAAACTCTTGTATTGTCTTTCCAAAATTGTGCAAGTAAGTTTTTCAAAACATCAACTATAGCCTTATCCTTTCATGGAAGTCTACTAGAGAATGCCCAGAGTTCTTTTGTATTGGGTTTATTAAGTCTTTCACATTTTTCAATTACTTTCATTAATGTTTTTCTATTTATATCAAGTGTTCATCTTGTTTTTGAAATCAATTATTTTTTCTATTTCAACACTTATTGCATAAGTTATCATTATATGTCAGGGAACATTACAATCTTTGTTGTGTGATCTCAAGCCTACAGTATGATATGCATCATATAGATTTTTAATAATTTCATCATTTTCATCATCCATATTATATGTTCTTAGTCCTAATGTGTACATTGTAGGTCTCATCTTAACCAATTTCATTAATGAAATAAATAATTGACATATTTAATTATCATAATCCTATCTATGAAAGAAACTATCCCAAATTTATTGATCCAGTCTTCTTGAATGCTATTCAAACATTTTGTTATGCATTTTTTTCAAAAAATTTTCATCAAATTCAAGTAAGTACTTATCTTTTCTACACATAATTATTGGAGGTGTTGTTATTGGTGGAATCCGTTGAGAGGGTGTTTCGAAATCATTATGTGTTTCCATAAAATTTTCTTCATTATTTGTTTCTTCATTGTATGCTTCCATGAATTTTTTTCCATTATTAATTTCATCATTATTTGTGTCAATTAAATTTTCTTCATTGTTGGTGGGTAAAGTATCATGCATAGGCTCTTTATCAATAAAATCAAAAACTTTGAACATGAAATTCCAACATTATCTCATTCATTACTATCAATTTCATCATATTTCAATTATTTATTGTCAATTTCATCATAATTCAATTCATTATTATTAGTTTCATCATTGTTATATTCATTATTGTCAATTGCCTCATTATCTAAGGTATTTGGCTCATAAGGGTTAGTGTTTGTACCTTGTTTGGAATGAAATGCTTTCATTTCTACCTTGTTTTTTCTCTCAACTCTTCTAATTACTATGGTGTCTAGAATGAAATGCTTGCATTTGTACCTTTTTTTTTTCTCTCAACTCTTCTAATTGCTCTGGTGTTTTGTTCTTTGACTTCTTCCTCTTATTGAATGAGAACTGGAGCCCATTTCAAAAAAATCACCCAAGAAAGTACTTTCAAATGTGGGATCCAAAAAAGTACTTCAAAATGTATGTAGAGTATGCACAGGGAATGTCTATAGGGACAACAATATCAATTTAGGACAAAAATAGATGTTTAAAAGTAAGTTTTTTATATGCTTTAAGGGATACATACATGTTATAATAATGTGTATGCATTACTATAATGCATACACATTCCTTGAAATATAGGCATATACTATAAAAATAATAAAAAACATTCATATTCATTACATAAATACCCTATAATACTATAATATGATGCAATAAGACATAATAATACTATAACATGATGCATAAATACCTAATATGATACAATAAGACTATCATATATTATAATAAGGCTATCATATTATGCAATAAGGCTCAATGTGATGCAATAAGGCTCAATATGATGCAATAAGACCATCATATGATGTAATAAATCCCTAATATGATGTTATAAGACTATCATATGATGTAATAAGGCTCAATATGATGCTTAAATCCCCAATATGATGCATAAATCTCCAATATGATGCAATAAAACTCTTGATAAGACTATGAAGTAATAAGACTATCATATGATGTAATAAAGCTCAATATGTAAGGTGAAATGAGCTAATTTTTTCCCAAATCCCATCATAGGTCCTTGTAAAACTAGGTGAACAATGGGGTCACAAATTGGCACTAATCACATTCATGAATTTATGCATTTATAATGAAATTAAGGAACTTAGGGGTTGTGTTTGTTATAAAATTAGGATTTAGGGTTAGGGGTTTAGTGTAAGAGGTTTGTACATGTGTATATGTCATGAACTTAGGGTTTAGGGGAGTTGTACATGTTCAAGTGATAAAATTAGGGTTTACAATCAACATGTCATGAAACGTGAGCTAATTTAGCCCCTTTAATCACATCATAGACTCTAATTTAGGTTAAATGGGTTCAAATTGGTCACATTTGCATTCTTATTTACATTTTTGATTAAATTCTAGGGTCAGTTAAACCATACATGTTATATAAGTTATATAATTGATGGAACATAAATTTGGTTTAGGGGCTCAATTTTGCCTGAATCATGTCCCTAATTTCACCAATTGACTAGTTAGTTCAATTCATGATAGAATCATACTTAATTTTATCCCAAATCATATATCATGCTCTTATAGTTACATCAAGAAAGGGTTTAAATTGGCTTCCCATGCATCCTTGATTGAATGAATCAACTCTCTGGTTCATTGTATATATACATGATGACATTCTAGGGTTAATTTCACACCAAATCACATCATGTATATAATTTAAAATAGGTCCATACATGGCTTATTTTGACCCTAATTTACCTCATAATTAAACCTTGTTATGTAACATGTGGACCTTGTATACTCAAAAGTGTTAATGCTATCAAAGATACATCAGGGCTTGGAAGTTTTAGAGTTGACAATGCCTTAAGAGGCCAAATACAATTACATATTACCATGTGTACCTTGTACATGCTCAAAAGTGTCAGCACTTTTAGAGGTGTTAGGTCCTAAAAGTGTTAAATAGTTATCAAAGCCCTGTAATGCCTGATCTAATTAGATGTCACCATGTGTATCTTGTACACACATATAAATATTAGAGATTTAACTATCAAGTCCTAGAAGCATCAGATTTTTAAAAGCCTCAAGATGCCCAATCAAATCAAATATTTCCACATGTAAGTCTAGTACACCTAGAGAAGTGTTAGAGTTGTTAGATATACATACATTTTATATCCCAAAAGGATCGAATATGTTATCACCCTGAGAGTCCTGATCCAATTAGAGATGGACATATGTACTTCTATACACCAAGTGGCTTATTCAAATAGATAAGACTGATAGGCTAGGCCTAGCCCCGATGTGTCAAGTCATAAAAATTACTCATTGATCCCATCATCAATAAGAAACACTTGAAACTTAATATGAACACATATTATATGCTATGAGGTCCATACTTAGGCATGTGCACACTTCACTCTCTACATTTATTAGCTCACATGAGTGGACATCATGATCTTTGATACCTAAATAGGTCCCATCACCTCCAACCAATCCAATTAAGACCTATTCACAAATATTGTACATACATATAATCCAAAAATGTTTAAAGATTGACATCAATCCCATTAACTCATATCTATTAAATAATTCACATGATGTAAGCCTCTAATTTTCCATTACTATATGTAAATTATCATGTAGAGCCCTTCAAACTCCCATACAAATTGAGCGAGCATTAAAAATTAGAAATTTTCTATGTATGTATTCAAATTATTTAGATCACTCTACCTTGAATTACATATAGATCCCAAAGTACATTCATATTAAGTCCTATAGGTAGAAGAGAACATAATTCAGTAATGGACTCTTGAACCTCAAATCCCAAACTGGAGCAAGAATTCTAAGATACTACTTTCTTATAGTCCACATCATAAAGTTTAAGCTCATTATAATGAAATATGAAAAATATGATTGAAGATATACAAAATTTATAATATTTAATACTTCAATGAGGGGGTGCATACTAGTATTCAATTCTTATTAACCATCTATATGAGGTGAGCAACATCATCCACATGAGCAATTACTAGATCCCTCTACTCAGCATCATCCTTGAGGGGAAGTAGGTCTCAAATTTAGGGGACCTTGTCACCTTTAATACATCTTAAATAACCTCAATAGAGTTTGAGTTGGGGTAACTTATACATATGTTGTACTTGATCAATGTCTGGTCTATGTTGATCTATATTTCTAAAGCATACCCATCCCTTAATGGTTTTGAATAAGGTCCCTAGTGAATTTAGATATTTTCAAATCTATGCATTCATCACTATAGGCACAAAATCTTAAAACCACATCATCACTAATGAATACATGTGACCATTTCAATTTTATTGAGCTCAAAACTACATCTTATACAAAATAAAATGTGTAACTTACCCATCATCCTACTTTCATATCTTATTATCCCAATTACATAGTAAGGTATATAACTCTATAGTATTGATAAGCACCAAGTGTTGTCTAGCTTATTTTTTAGCTTGAAATTATTGCATCCATGGTGTGGCTAGGACTAGTCCCATTTCAAAGACACACTCTTGAGATGATGTGGGAATGGATGGAGTGGTTGATGGTTATCCCATGTGTTATGGAAGGGTAGATGAAGGAGATGCAGGGAGTGGAGGATTAACCATGTTTTCATAAGATATCTTAATTTTAGGCAAAATTTGAACAATTTATTTGAATAAACTAGGGGAATCTTAAATAATTGTAACAATAGAATACTCTTGTTAGACTTTTAATTGGGACCTCAAAATGCACCTATTGAAATATATGCACTGAGTCACCTTGGAGGAAACTCAAAGGACTTTATTCATCACATTTTAGGAATGTTTTTGGGATAATCCAAGGCATGATTCATAGTTATTAGGATCCATTATATAGAATTATTGAAATAGATATTCAAGATATACACTGTAATACCAAAGGCTCAATTCTTATTCCTACTTACACAAGATTAACTATAGTGCATAGTCCAATTCAACGGGTTTGTCACTTAAACAAATTAGTTCATAATTTATAAATAAAGGGGTCTAGTCAAAGATATCAAATAAAAAACAAAAGGGTAAGGAATGGTAAGGCATGTGAAATAGGATTTTAGGAAAGTAGGATAGTATCAATACTATAGTAAGGTATATCCTTGCCCTACTATAAGAAAGAGCAAATTTGGATTTTTGGTGTTAATAAAAAATAATGCATACTCATTATATAATGTGTACATGTTATATAATGCCTTATATAATGTGTACGCTTTATGTAACATGTATGTGTTATGTATTGCATACATGTTAATTGAATTTGAATTCAAAATTGATCCTCTAGGCTCATAAATGGATTTGATTTCCAAGCCAAAGGCTTGTGACTATGCATCTATAGTTGAGATTGAGAGTTTTGACAAAAACCAACAAATTTAAACTTCAATCACCAAATATTCTATGGATTTCAACATCAAAATTCAAAAAATTATTACTGTCATGATGAGCATGTTATCCTCTTTCCAAATATATGATTTTTATAATTTTTAGGTTATTTTAAGGGATCAAACTATATTTATTTCTAAATATACATAAATTAGGCCACTACATGTCGTACATATACATGCCTATTCATTTTTATATGATTTGTTTTTCGTTGATCTATGTGCAAAAAAATTATATGGTAACAAACTAGGCCTAATTTTACATACATTAAAAAAAATCATTTTTCTTGAGGTAGTTAGGGGGAGTGCATAGCTGGCTATCCATTTTCTGTCAATTATCAAGATATACTTAATTTTAAAATTAATAAAAATATATATATTCATTAAAAAATATAAAAAAATCCTAACACACTTGAAGATATTATCTAAATATTCACCAAAGGGTTTCAAACAATATTTAATGATGCTCAAAAAATGTTGGGCTGCATGACCATCTATCTACTATGTTTTCTTTAAATAAAATAGGAAGACCTCTTCAAATTTTAGACGTTTGATATATTTATACTTAACCATTTTCCACAAAAAATAATTTTTTTGAAACTACAATCGAAATGCTACAACATGTTTTTATACCATCTTCAAATTTTGAGTGTAGCTATCTCAAAATATTTATAAAATTTAAAATTTCTAAAATTTTAGAAAAATCATGTCCATAGGTAGGCCCTTTTTTGTCCCCCAAATGTGTGAAATTACCCATGAATCAACTATGCAATCCTTTCCCCACACCACATATCACAATATTCTATTTATTAGATATAAGGAATCAAGGAAATATTTATGGCAATGATTAGTGGTAAGGTTGAAGGCAAACAACCATACATCTCATTAACAATTTAGAAATTTAAAAAAAAAATGAAAATAAACTTGGTCTTTCTTTGAAGAGGTTCTTATCTGAATTTATTATTATTTTTAACTATCTCATGAAACATAAAGTGCTTACACAAAGAATAAACCCAATGAATGTTTCACTACATGAAAAATAAAACTATGAAATGGGGGAAAATATTAATAGGTTAAGTTATGATTCAATTTTTCTTGAAGGAATTTATGTAAACAAAAATATTTGTTTTATGATAAGAAGAATTTTACATTGAATTTTTTTTTTTGATAATAAGTTTTATAGTTTTCTAATTGTGTTTTATATACCTAACATAATTATATTTTTTGTCTATTTAATTTTAAACCTGTCTAAATTGACACATGGTACATTCTCTATATTTTTAAATGAGTCGTTAGATCTATGACCATGGTTTTTAAAACATTTGTTAGATCTATGATGTCTCCTCATTGCACAATGTATTTCCACACCATATGAAGGAACACACAAGCTCAATGGTTTTGGGTTTTGAGTGTGATTTGATTGTGGATTATACTACTATAACACTCAAAGAAATCATTTAGAAACTCACAGGGATTCAAATCCTAGTATAAAAGCTACCTAGAATTGGTAGTGTTTGTGGTCTTGGGTGCACTTTTACCTTTCTTCCATTCATAAAATAAAGAGAAATAAATACTATTATTATGAGTACAATTGTTGATCTTATTGTTAAGTTAAGAATGAGATTGGAAAAAGCTAAGAAATATCTGTATCCATATATATTAGAATATAATATCCTACATCAGTTTAGATTATATAAGAGGGTAAGAGCATGGATATGGGGAATAATTCCATGGACATTTACCCTAATGTTTAAGTGTTATAACCATAATGTGTACATGTTGTAACCATAACTCATACATGGTATGGCTATTAAGCGTATGTGTTGTTTAAATTTAGGCTCAGAATTTATAAGCCATAATACATATGTGTTATGCATTCTATATAATGCATAAACATTATTACCACTATACTTAGTGGTAATAACACGTACACATTATTAACACTAAGTTTAGTGGAAATAACATGTACACATTATTACCACTAAGTTTAGTGAAAATAACATGTACACATTATTATCACTAAGTTTAATGGCAATAGCATGTAAGCATTATTACCACTAAGTTTAGTAGAAATAATGTCTAAGTTCTATGTTTAGTTTTAATAACACGTATGCATTATTGAAATTATAAACCAAAAAAATGCCCAACACGTAGGCATACTCATTTTGTTGTCATATTCCCATTTGATTTGCCCTTCTATTAGTTAAACAGTGATCGCATTGTGCTTGGAGGAAGAAAAAAATACCTTGATCACCCAATACCTCACTAAATCAAAAAATGCCACCATAGAGGGGAGGTAAGTAATAAAAAACCAAGCCTATTGACATTAGGTTTTGTTATTTTTTTATTTACATTATTTAATTACTAAATCCTATTTTTTTATAGCCCATTCCACAATAAGAGACCAACATGCTATTGTCCTCCTAACCCTCCTATTAACCCTCCACCCAACCCTCGTAGCCCTCTTACAGTTCCACAAGATCCACCAAATAGTCAATAAGATCTAGCTACATACATAGTGGAAAACAAATTAGAAATTGAACAAACAATTAGGATAATGAGGGTGCCCATATCAATCAACACCCACCACACCTATTTGGCTAATTCATTAGAGTCAGTATTGATAGATGGGCACATATAGGGATAGATTTAGGGCTTACTATGCTAAGAAATTGTCAACACATGAGGTGAAGGACAAAAAAATATTAAAAAAACCTAATTTATGCATTATTCATTGACCTAATAACTGATTCACCTTTTACACTATCCACTAAACATTTCCCAATCCATTGATGACAATATAATTTGATTATAAACATTTTTTTGGATTGATGGTGGATGTTGTTTGATTATCAATTGTGTAAAAAACATGAGGTCTCATTGCATTTTTTGAGAAATCTCTATGCCAATTTTTTTATCAATGAAATTCCCAATAAATTTGACTATGGTTAATTTCAAGGCCAAGGTAAAGGCTCTGTGTAGGATAGACCATGTGCATGTTGTGTGCCTAATTGGAATGCAAGGATCCCCACCCAAAATCCACTTCATCTAGAGATCCCCTCTATGGTGAAGGAGGTCATGGATATCAACCCTTTATATGTACTTAGTGCACTTACTGATATACTTGTTTAGTACATGATTAGGCTTTCTAAGAGTGATACTAAAGATACTCCACCTAGAGTGTGTGTCCAACCTCATCATTACAAATGTTGTGGTGTTATATACACTAGACCTTCAAATGATGATAGTGGTGATTTTGATGGCTTAGATGATATAATCATGAGTAATGAGTTTTTAGCATGTACATTTGTTGTGTACACATCAGTCACTACACACATGTAGGTATATTTTATATAAATGTTATATTAAATTTAAGTTATATTTATATTTAAAAGGTAACCAATTTTTTGCTTCATAAATTGAATAATACATATGTAATTTTTATGTTACAAGAACAAATGATGCCGACATCTTCATAGTATATAACTTCATTCATGGATCTTAGCCAGTTGATGTTTACATATGTAGATCCATCTTTTGGGCCATCCACTACTGCATCTATCGATGTTTCTAGGTCACCATTTACATATATAGAGGTAAAATTTTGAGTTAATATTACTCTATGCACATATTTTTAATTATATAGATTTGTGCTCTTAAATACATATCATACATGTTCAAATTTAAATTTTAATGATAGTGATGTGAATAAAAATTATATGTGTGAGATGTGTTCAAATATATAGAGATAAAATCCTTAACCTAACAACGATCAACCTTCTAGACACTCTCCTTCAATGTCTAATGATGTCTTTCTCATTTTTTTAAAATATATTATTCCTCATATTTATTCTAATTATATTTTTGGTGTTCCTTCACCTTTCCAAACTTATTTTAATGCTTCACATTTTTCTTGATTATCATCTCTTCTTCATTGTGTTTCTTAAGTACTCAATATTTTCATTGCTACCTATCGTACCACTACTTATCTTCAAAATTATCAAATTTTTTCCCTTGTGTGAATCATGCATGTTATGCAATAGCTTAAGTTAATTTTAAATATCAAGGATCTTAAAATTCAAGTAAACTGCTAATAAATAGTATGATCTTGGTCTATTTTATTCCTAGGTCCCTTTGACCATTTTTTACCCTGATTTTGTGCTTGTCTTTTTCATATTTTTATTCTCTTTATGTGTCTATTTCCATCCACATAGGGTACTGACTTGAGATAGAGAACTTTAGAAACACACAAGTGATAGTGAATGTATATATGATAAGGAATAAATCAAGAAAGTGACTATAGTTTTAGAAGTTAAGAAAATCTCATCAATGACTACAATTTTTTTGAGTTTTTGAAATTTATTTTAACTGATTATGGGTTTAATAAAGGAGAAGGTTTTTCCATATGTCTTCAAAATTTTCTATAAAACTAAGTGAGGTTATTTTCTCAGTTGATGACCATAATAGACACTCTTCCATCTCTAGAGTTGAGATAGACATAAACATTTTTGTTTCAATGTCATTTGTACACACACTCACTGAGGTACATGTTAACTTGTAATTTTATGTAAAAATAGATTTGTTTTAATAATTTTACTACATACTTGGTCTAATATAAACTATGTGAATGTGTTGTGTATGTTTTCCTATGACATCTAATAGTGCCACTTAGATGATTAGTAGGGCACCTTTTTATGTTTCTTCCCTATTTCACATGTTTGTTTGTGCACCTTGACTTGTCACTGACCTTGTTGAGCATCAGACATATATTAAGCATGACCAGGAGATTAAAATAAGTGCATGTTTAAATAATATTTATATTTTAGTTTAAAATTCATTTTTTAACTTGGTTGTATGCATATTATGTAAAATTTTTAATAATATTTGTATTTAAATAGGATCATCTCCATGCGACCTATGAGCGCATAAGGACCCATAGTCAGACCTTGGAGGAATCCAAGATATCTGAAGGATCTCCATCTATGATCAAGGATCCTAGGGAGAGTTTGTTTCAAGGAGGGAAAAGAGAGGGAGAATATTTGATGAGTAGGATGTCTTATATGATGTAATTTTTTGTATGTCTATATGGCAATGTACACATTTTTAGTATTGTATGCATATAAGACATTCACTTGACATTATAATATATTGTTAGATGATGTAATTTTTTGTGCACCTATATGGAAATGTATGCATTAGTGGTATTGTATGCATATATGATATTCATCTGACATTCTACTGTGTTCTTATTTTTATGTCTTTATGGCTTTTATGGATACATCCATACATACATGTGTTCAATTTTTGTGGTGATCATCTTTTGTGTATAATTTGGATCAAATTATTATCAAAAAACTAAATTTGATGGTTGTATGGCCATATTTAGATATGATCATCTTTAATATTTCCTTCATGTAATATATTAATACTAACATACAATCTTTCAATATGTATTGCAATTAAAACTATATGGGATAAAAGAGTCTAATGTTTGAGATAGAGTCATATATTACTATGAAGCACCTCGCATGATTAGGATACACCATTTATCAATATTATAATATGGATATCCTTGCTACATTGGTTTAATATAATTTGGGAATTGATATTCACATTTTGTATTCATTCAATTTATAGACATATCACATTTCTATTATAATTATAATTGAAACAAATAATGGAATACACATCTATTACATACCTTATTTGGATCCACTTATAAATTTTAGTTTTGAATATTTTATGAAGTGGTTACATTCTAACTCATCATTTTGGATGTTCTCTCTTTGGAGATGTTTTGCATTCTTGTTTGGAGAATCTTCATTGGCCCTTTGAAGTAGTGCAAGATTGTAATTATCATGTCTCATAAGGCCTTGGAATAATTTTTTGGTAATATATATTTTGTTTCACTTCATAAAATATGTTATCTCCATCTCCACTACATTCATCTTGGCCATTTATTATCTTCTCATCATATATCTTCTCCACCATTAAGGAGCACATAAACACTGACAACAGATGTTGTTAAAGTTGAAGATACGGTTAGAGAACTCCACCTTCAGTGCTTTATGATTTGATAATGAAATTTAAAACATATTATGTCTTAGATAATTACCAAGACTAGGTTTTTGGTGTTCAATCATTCCTGATTTAGGACCCACTACCTATTCCTACCTCAAGAATGTGTGTCTCAAAATAAGAAAAATGTAGTTTTTTGTTCAACTTTATGCGTGCATAAAATAAAAACTATAATTCATTTAGAATAATTGTAAGAACCATCCAATTCATGTCAAATTCTTGTAATTTCACCTTAGATCACGTCGATGGAACCTTGGAGATGAAATTATGGCACAAGTTGCAGTGACATATACATAAATTCAACTTTATTGCATTAAAAAGGCAAATTCTTATCCTCTAACTAGAATTTCTACCTCCAAGACTTACAAGTGTAAGTCCATCACTTAAAGCACATATTTATAATAAAATTAAATGTGCTTCCATGACCATGAAATCCAAATCTACCTAGAAGCATGTTCTCATTAGTGTTCAAGAGCATAGAAACACTAACAACAAATATTATCAAAGCTGAAGTTGTAGTTGGATAACTCTACATTCAAGGCTTCATGACTCAAAAATGGTATTTAAAACATGTCTGAAGTAGTGGATAACATCCATGAATAGGTTATTGTCCTCTAATAGTGCTTGATTGAGAGACTGACCACTCATTCCAGCCTAAAAATGCTCTTCCCAAAAAAATAAAAATATAATTATTTAGCCTAACTTCATGCATACATAAAATAGAAACGATAAGTAATTTGGATAAATATTAATAACCCTCATGTGCATATCAAATCCATATAATGTTTCCCTGGAGAACATCTATGGAATCTTGGAGAGGAATCCATGGCATAAGTTATAGTGACAGGTCCATAAATGTAACTTTTTTATAGTGAAGAGACAAGTTCTTGTCCTCCAAATGGAAGTTCTACCTCTGAGACATCTAGGGGAAAATACATCACTTTGATAATGTCTATAGAGTTAAATGACACATGATTCTAAGAGCATTATATCCATATCCATTCAGAAGCATGTGTTCACTACTATTCAGAAGCATGGAAACATTAACAACAAATATTATCAAAGTTAATGTTACCGTTGGATAACTCCACCTTCAGTGATTCATGGCATGAAACTAGTATTTATAATATGTTTAATGTGGTGGATAATATCTAGAACTATGTTCTTATCCTTTGACCACACCTAGTTGAGAGACCTATGACCCATTCTGGCCTCAAGAATACCCTTCCTAAAATAAGAAAAATGTAATTTTTTAGCCTAACTTTAGGTGTACATAAAATGGAAATCATAAATAATTTGGATGAACTAGAAGACCCTCATATGATTTTTAAGCCATATAATTTCACCCTAAGGTACTTTGATGGAACCTTGGAGATAGATCCATGGCATAAGTTACATTGATGGTCCACAAATGTAACTTTATTATGATGAAGAGACAAGTTCTTGTCCTCCAATTGGGATTTCTACCTCCAAGACTTCTATGTATAAATCCATCACTTTAAACACACACACACACACACACACACACACACACAGAGTCAAATTTCATGTGATTCCGTGACCATTACATCTAAATCCACCCATAAGCATGTTTTGACTATTCTTTAGGAGCATGAAAACACTGACAATGAATATTGTCAAAGTTAAAGCTATATTTATAAAACTCCACCTCTATATTTCATGGATCAAAAATTACATTTACATCATGTTTTAGATTTATAATAACATTTAGTATCACATTATTTTCCTTTTATCATGGTCGGTCGAGATTCCCACCACTCATTCCAGATGCCCTTCCCAAAATAAGAAAAATATAGTTTTTAAACCTAACTTAAATGTGCATAAAAAATAAATTGTAAGTAATTTAGATGAATTCGAAGAACATTTAAAATAATTTTAAATCCATCCAATTTCACCCTAGATAATTTATATGTAACCTTTGAGATGAATTTATGGCATAATTTACAGTGATAGGTCTTGAAATGTAACATTTTTACAATGAAGAGACAAGTTATTATCCTCCAACTAGTATTTTTGCCTCTAGGACCTACAGGGGAAAATACATAACTTAGATCATATTTATTTAGGTAAATTCCATGTTATCCCATGACCATGATGTCTAAATTAACATGTAATCATGTTTTCACTATTGTTCAAGAGTGTTGAAACACTAACAATAAATGTCATCAAAGTTGAAGTTGCAATTGGATAATTCCACTTCCAATTTTTTGTGGCTTGAAACTAGAATTTTCATCACATATAAGGTGGTGAATAACATCCAATACTAGGTTATTCGCCTTTGATCATGCCCAGTTAAGAGACCCACCACTCATTCCTGCTAAAAAATGCCCTTCCCCAAAAAAGAAAAATGCAATTCTTTAGCGTAACTTCAAGCCTCCATGAAATGGAAATTGTAAGTCATTTGGATAACCCAAAGAAACCTCATGTGCATGTATAAAACCTATAATTTAATCCTAAAACACATTAATGGTACCTTGGAGATGAATTTATGGCACAAGTTACAGTGATGAGTCTTGAAATGCAACTTTTTTATAGTAAAAAGACAAGTTCTTGTACCCCAATTGGAATTTCTACTTAGAGAACTTACATGTATAATTCCATTGCTTAAAAAATGTCTATATAGGAAAATTAAATGTGATCCCATGATGAAAACATCAAAATACACCTAGAAGCTTGTTTTCACTAATGTTCAGGAATGTGGAAATACTAACAACAAAAGTTGTCAAAGTTGGAGTTGTAATTGCAGAACTCTAAATTCGATGCTCTGTGGCTCAAAAACATGTCTTGGGTGGTGTATAATGTCCAAGACTAGGTTATTAAACTCTGATCATACCTATTAAAGATACCCACCACCCATTATAGCCGCAAGAATTCCCTTCCCAATACAATAGATATGTAGTTTTTTAGCCTAACTTCAGGCCTATGTAAAATGGAAATTGTAAGTCATTTAGATGAATTAGAAAAACCCTCAAATGCATGTCTAATCCATATAATTTAACTTTGGATCACATCAATGAAAAATTGAAGATAAATCTGTGGCATAAGTTATAGTGACATATCTTGAAATGCAACATTTTTTTATTATGAAGAAATAAGTTCTTATCCTCCAACTAGCATTTATACCTCCAGGACCTACAGGTGCAATTCCATCACTTTGAACATGTTTGTATAAGTAAACGATGCAATATTTCATGACCAAAACCTTAAAATATGCCTAGATTCATGTTTCACTAGTGTTTAAGAGCATGAAAACACTAACAATAAATGTTGTCAAAGTTGAATATGTAGTTATAAAACTCTGCCTATGGTGCTTCATGACTCAAAACTAGCATTGACAACACATCTAAGGTGGTATATAATGTCTAGGACCAAGTTATTGGAATCCCATCATTTCTATTCGAGACACCCACTACCCATTCTAGCCTCAATAATGTCATTTATGTAATATTTGAGTACAAGTATATTACACTTTTCTTACCTTCAAAAGTATGAATTTATTTACTAACAATGTCAACCACGTGAAGGTGGAAGCTTATTTGGCACCAGTAACCTAAAAAAAAAGTTAGTAAGTAATTAAAAATGAAATTAAAATGTTCTACCTAAAAAATCATTAAAATTTGGTAAAATTAAATACATATAAATTTGAAAAGTCAACATACATTGATATTTCAATCTAATGAACCTATCATATATGCTCTAATCTTGATAGTAGAAAGAATAGATTCATGGTCTGACTCACAAATTTTCCATAGATTCATATTTAATGGCCTCCCATGATATTTAACCAATTGAATATTTGTTTCAAGAACCAAATTTGAATAGTGTAGTATCTTCATATGTGTTTTAAAGTCTTCAAACAACCATACATCTATTTTTTATAGGATATCATCTAAGCCGAGTTATAGTGACTACCACATACCTCATAGGATAGTCAATCTTTTCTCCACCTATGACTGGGGAAGTCTATTTTTTATTTTCCTTTACACACTGACATAAGTATTAATTTGTTCCCTCTTCATTGTATTTATCAAAAAAATTTATAAATACATGCCTTGTATCACAAAAAATAATGTTTTAATGATATTTTCAAGATAGATAAAGAGAATAAATAGTACATAATGATTAATCTTCTTATTGGTTGCACATGATCAAATACATGGTCAAAGTCATGTGAGATGTCATATTTGTAAGTTTTAATGTTGGTGGAACTTGATATGTGTCAATTGGAATTAGAGGTCTACAAATCCATTCATCCACCCACTCTTGTGACTCACACTCATTCCAAATAGAGTCCATGCATGCATAATATAAAGATGCCAAGTGTTTTATATAAATAGTCTAATAACCTATATTTGAGTTAGAAAGTGAGTGTATCTCACTTGATCATATTATAATCATACAATCCTCATACCTGGCTAAGTGTTTTTCATCAATAAACTAAAAATATATATGAACAATAGAATTTTCTTGAGCACCATGGCCCATTTTATCATTACACCATTAAGCAATGGTTTTTGCATCAGTCAAAACAACACCATCTTCAAAATTTAACTCCTCTCTTGTAACAACTCTTATTACACATGCTCCAATGTCATCATGCTCCCATTATCGTGGCCATCCTTAGTGAAACTCTAAATATGTTCTACACCAATGGTAACCTACATCCTATTAAACCAATAAAATATTCATGCATTCTTTAATTGTATGTGCAATTGTCTAACCAAATGTATTGATGATTGAAAGTAATATTACTATCAATAAACTATCCATAAAACATCTCAAAAAAACCTTTCATGTACTATGTACTATGATTGACATAGAAATGGCACTCCATTAATATTTTTTTAATCTTTCTTTGTACTATCAGCTACATTCATGAATGTTATATGCACGAGTATGGAAACCTGTATTGATTTGTAATATTGTGACTAAACTTCCATTTTTGGTTTGAATGTGTAACTCTTAGCCAAGTCAACTGCTAAAATAAAGTAAATATGTGGTAATGTGTCCTTGATCATCTTAAAATGTTCATACAACCATATAACCCTATGTGTGTGCCTTGCATACTCATAAATAATTTCCTTCCTTTGACCATAAATTTTGAAATAGGTGTCTATTTTATATCAAGCTCACACCTTTTAGATTCTTTGCCATCTTTTACATGATAAGTCACATATTTGTATTTGATCAAAGTAACTAATTTCTATATAATTTCACTTGTACTCTCCTCATGGATATTGTTTCTTTATTTTTGTCAATCCACCATAAATGCTACAATTTCCATCCAAACATGTGTTGTTATAAAATAATTGTGCATTTGGTCTTTCACAAAAAAATGTTGGAAATTCCCTAGCTTATTTTGGCAAAACATCTATGCCACATTCATGTAAAATATTGTGAGTATGAAAATTACAACATATATGGATAAAAAACATCATAGTGCATTGAAAATTCAACATGTTGCCTATAAAAAAAGTGGTGCATGTGTGATTTATTTTTACATAGAATGTTTTGGCCATCTTAAAATATATTTGACTAATAGAAAATTTTAGATATTTTTATAGAAACTTAGAGTAGATACATTTGGGTCATATCCAAAAAATGTTTCGGATATATTTCACAATTATAAGAACTAATTCTTGTTTTCATTACATCTCTTATTTTAGGTGAAACTCTCGTATTGTCTTTCCAAAATTGTGCAAGTAAATATTTGAGAGCATTAGCTATAGACTTGTATTTTTGTGAAAGTCTACTAGAGAATGCCTAGAGCTCAGTGATACTTGCATCATTTATTATTTTACATCTTAAAATTACTTTCAATAATGTTTTTTTATTTATGTACAAATCTTGGATAGTTTTTGAAATCAATAATTTTTCTCTTATTTTACCACTTAATACAAAAGTTGTAATTATATGCCGATAAGCATTATTATCTTTGTTGCATGATTTTAGGATTTCAATATGATATGCATCGTGTAGATTTTCAATATTTTTTTTAATTTTCATCATCAATGTTAGATGTTATTAGTATTAGGGTGTACATAATAAGTCTCATCTTAATCAATTTCATCAAAAAAACAAATAATTGACATTTTTGAGTATCAAAATCTAATTTATCAAAGAAACTATCCCATTTTCTTTAGTTAGTCTTCTTGAATGGCAGTCAAACATTTTGTTATGCAAAGGCTTCAAAATATTTTCATCAACTTCAATTAAGTACTTGCCTTTTATATGCACAATCCTTGGAGATGTTATTAATTGTGGAATTTGTTGATTGGATGTTTTAAAATCGTTATGTTCACCACTAATTTCTTCATTGTTACTTTCATTGTTTAATATTTTCATGGAATTTTTTTTATTGTTACTTTCATCATTATGTGTTTCCATGAAATTTTATTCATTGTTAGGGGGTAAATCACCATGCATATATCCATCACACACACACACACACACACACACACACACACACACACACACACACACACTTTTAATGTGGACTTACAACATAATTGATGTTATTAGGTAAACATTTGTGATCATTATTAAATTTACCATTATCAATTTCATTATTATATATGACATTTGATTCATTAGGGATAGTGTTTGTACTTTATCTTAAGAAAAATGTTTGAACTTGAACCTTTTCTTTTTATCTCGATTCTTGTAATTAATCTAGTGTTTTATGCCTTAATTTCTACCTCTTCCTTGAACAAGAACTATCACCCATGACTAAATAAATAATAATTAGATTCACTTTGATGGTTGGGTCCCAAAGAATAATTTTATTCCTTTTGTCTTAATTGTTCAAAGTGTAGAATGTGAGTGGCATCAGAAATATTGAAACACCTTAAAAATAAATGTTGCACAAAGAGTTTTTGTCTATCGTAAAAATTATGTGTATGCATTATAATGCATATGCATTATATCTAATTATATTATGTGATGAAATCATGTGTTATATGATTATGTGATTCAATCCAAACTATGTAATATTATTATGTCATGCAATCCTATATAATTACCTTCATATTTGCATTTACATGATATAATTCTAGGGTTGATTCAACCATATGTTGCATCTTATATAATGGATTGAGCCATAATTTAGGTTCATGGGCTCAATTTGGCCCAAATCACATCTCTAATTACACCAATTGACTAATTGGATCAATTTATGACTAATTTAACCCCAAACCATGTCCTTCTCTTATCTAATTAGGTTGAGGGAGAAAAAATTGGACCCAATTTCCTTTGTTATTAAATTGGTGGACTATTTAATTTATTTTGTTATGATATTAGGGTTGATTGACCCCCAAATTACATCCTATATCTAGTCAAGATTAGGTTCATGAGGTTCAATTGCACCAACTAATTGTAACCCTAAAGCCTAAACTGTTAACCCTAAGACATAATTTAGGTTCATAGGGATTAATATGTCTTAAATCACATCTCTAATTACACCAATTGACTAATTGGATCAACTCTTAACATAATCAAAGCTAATTTAACCCAAACTCACGTCATACCTTTGTAGTTATGTTGAAGGGGCTCAAATTAGCCCTAATTTCCTTTGTAATTGAATAAGTGGACTATATTTGGTTTATGATGTTATGACAATGGGGTTTATTGACCTCTAAATTACATCTTATATAGTCAAAACAAGGTTCATGAGGTTTAATTTCATCTAGATTACATCAATGATTATTACAATCAAATAATTGGCTCAATATGTATGAGGAAATATGAGGTAACTTATAGAGCCAAATCACATCCTATACTCATATTTAGGTTTAATGGGTTCATATTGACCCCATTTGCCTCTGTATTTGCATTTTTGATATAATTAAAGGGATAATTGAGCCATATGTTTCATCTTATATAATGGATTGAGCCATATATTGCATCTTAGAGAATGGACTGAGCCATATTTTGGGTTCAAGGGGCTCAATTTATCCCAAATCACATATGTAATTACACAAATTGACTAATTAAATCAATTGATGACTAATTTAGCCCCAAATCACGTTTTCCTTTTATAGTTAGGTTAATCCTAGGCTCAAATTAGTCCTAATTTCATTCATGATTTAATTTATGGAATATTTTCTTCATTTTTCTATGATATTGGACTCAATTGATCCCAAAATTACATCCTATATAATCAAAATTAGGCTCATGGGGTTCAAATTTATTCAAATTGCATCAACTAATTATAGTTCTTTAAACCCTACACCCTAAATTGTAACCCATAATTTAGGTCCACAAGGATTAATTTTCCCAAACCATGTTTGTAATTACACCAATTGACTAATTATACCAATTCATGACATAATTACAGCTAATTTAGCCCCAAATCACTTTCTACTCTTGTAATTATGTTGAATGGGCTCAAATTAGACTCAATTGCCTCTATGATTAAATGAATCAACTATTTGTATCATTATATATGACATTAGAGTGAATTTCACTTACAATCACACCATATACAATTCAAACTACATTGGAATGTGTCTCCATTTTTCCAAAATCTTGTCAATGATTGCACCATTTTAGTAATTGGCTTAATCTATGATGAAATCAAATCCAATTTAACCTCAAATCACATTATATAGCCATAAATAAGTTCAATGGGATTGTATTGACCCTAATCACCTCCATAGTTGAGCCAATCATCTATTTCATTCATTACATGATGATATTAGAATTTATAGATCCTCCAACCATGTCTTATACATGTCAAAATTACATCTATCATTGAACCAATTGACTATTTACTTCATTCTCTAATGAAATTAGAGATGACCAAGGCCCAAATCATATTGAAACAATTGATTCTTTCATTCAAATAATTAAATCTTTTCCCCTAATTGATTAAGGGTCTAAATTGGCCGTAAAATTGCCTCCACCATTGAAACATTTATCTTTCATTCATTTTTAATGAAATTGGGCTTGGTTGAACCATAAATCATATTCTATATAGTTAAAATTATGTTCACGGGTGAAAATGCATCAAAATTACATCATTATATCAATGATGTCCTTTTTTATAGTGTATATATTGATACACTCCACATTAAAATAAAAATATAATATTATGAATGTGAATAGATATAAACATAAACATGTAGAAATAGATCCTTGCTTGGTTTTGGTGAAATTTTAACATAATGTGTACACATTATAATGTGTATGTGTTATGTTTATTTTGAATTCAAAAACCAAGCATTTTAGATTTGAAATGGCTTGGATTCCTGAGCCAAAGGCTTGGATATGTCAACACATCATTGAATTAGAGAGTTTTGAGAAAAACAATATTAAACTTCCATCACCAAATACACTATGAATTTTAACAAACCAATTCAAAAAATAATTACCACAATGATGAATATGTTCTCCCCTTTCCAAATATATGATTTTTTTAATTTTGACTATTTTTAGGTTTTTATCTATGTTGATTTCTATCAATGACTTTTTTAGGCCACTACACGTTGCAAATATACATTCCTATACATGTTTAAGTATTATTGTTTTTTTTTATCTAAATATAAAAAAATAGATGGTCAAAAATTAGCATAATTATATATTCATTAAGAAAAAACTAATTATCAATTTTTTGTCAATTTTCAGCATCTATCTACTTGTGTGTGTGTGTGTGTGTGTAATAAAATATAAATAAAAACCTAGATGATCTTATCTAAATTTTCACAAAAGTGTTTCAAAAAACACTAAATTTTTTAATAAAAGGGATACATCGTACGGACAACTATCTACTATGTTGTCCTAAAAAACAAGAGTTCATATTGAAATTTTAGATGTTTGACCTAATTATACATAACCATTTTTTTCAAAATAGTGTTTTATAAACTATACTCAAAATTATGCAATTCATGTTTTTATACCATCTTCAAATTTTGAGTGTTCCCATCTCAAATATTCTACAAAAGATATTATTATTCAAATTTTCAAAAACAAACATACACCGATAGGCCCCTTTTTATCCTCCAACTTTATGCACTTATACAAGAGGCATATTTAATTAAAGAAGCCCAAGTTCCATTTTTTGTCTAAATTACTTTAGAGTTTTTAAATTAGGTTTTATATAGTTAACATAGTTACAAATTTTATCTATTTATTTTGAGACTTGTCTAAATTAACACATGTTGTATTCTCTATGTTTTTAAAGGATTAATTGGATATTTGATACATGTATTCATTAAAATGACACATGCTTGGAGTATTAAAGAATAAAACAAATTTTGTGAAATGCATTTTTGTGTGTTTATTAAGAAAATTTATGTGTTGTAAATATTGTGGAAGAGATATTACACTAAGTCTTACTTCATTCACTCTTTGAATGTATACATATATATTATCCTTCATTATTTTATAGTGGTCAAATGTAAATTAAGGGTTTATATACTGGTCATATAATTAATTACTCTTGATACAATAGTGAACATCAACCCTTGACAATTAATGTTACCAATATCTATTGTTACTTTATTGAGAGTCTTTCCTTATGCTTTATGTATGGTTAGATCCCATGATATTTTTATATCTATTTTAAATTGATTACCTAATGAAATAAGATGAATTAGATAGTACGAGAGATTATTTTATCGTGACATGGCTCCACATCTGATGTACAACTCCAATTAGTGTTGCATTTTCATTAGTGTGGATACAAGACATTAAGGTCCAATAGTCTATATTTTAGTTTCAATTCATCCATGTGCCAATATATTTAAACCTATAGTAATTAAATTCAATTCAAAAAATATGAAAACACCATATAGTAGGCTATTTACCTTAACTCATGTTCACCTAACTATCTAGTTACTGCCACCCACTTATGTGTGGATATTTCATTTATCTTATTTTATATATTATGAGATATTATATATTTATCTTAGAGATATTATGGAGATAATTTCTAGTTGTTTTTATCCTTTAGGAATATTTATCTCTTAGTCCTAGATTTGATCTCTAGCTTGATCTCTTAGTTATGATTGATCTTTGAGCTCGATCTCTTAATTATGATTAATGGATTAGCTTGATCTCTTAGTTAGGATTGATATTTCTTACCTATATATGCAAGGCTCATTGATTATATTTCATGAATTTTTGGAGATATAAATAATTTCTCATTGTATGATCGATTTGTGTACAATATACTAAGATATTGTTTGAGTAATGCGCCAATGGTTTTTAATGTGGTAATGGTATGTAGATTTGACCCTAAGTGAAAGTTTTATAAACTATTTCATGGTATCATAGTAGTCTTCAATAAACATTACTTAGATTCTTAGTTTCTCCTTGATCAACATCTAATATTCTTTCTTTACTAAATATGCTCTTCTCTTGCATCCTCTCTAGATGGTCCTAAAAATCAGAAAGATGTGTAAGAAATTCTAATTTTTTTAGGGGATTTCCTTTTTTTATTTTTTTATTATAAGTAAATTTTTAATATTATATGAGTAAACAAAATCTCACCAATGCATCCATATTATCTGATAAATAAATAATCACCTCCAATTTCATCCCAATTAGATATCAGAGGCAAGATCTATAAATGTTTTGTAAAATTATTTTTTATTAAAAATGATTGTTATTTTTTAGATTGTGAGAAAACTATAAATGATCACTCACAAAGTTTTATGCGGTTTTTGTGATTTTTTTATTATCCTAAACATTTTGAAAATTTTAATTTCATTAAGAATTGTAAAAGTTATAGTACTTTTACTATATAATAGTTTTTTGAAAAATATTTTTCTTCTTTAAATATGAGAAAATTGTAAATGATCACTCAGAACAATTTATGGGTTTTGTGCACCTTATTTTAAGTTTTTAGAAAACTTTTAAATTTGAAATTTAATAATGAATTTCAAAATTTATTGTAGTTTTAATAACTCTAGAACTATTCACTAAAAAAAATATGGAGAGATTTTTCAAAGGGAATTTTTTATTGTTTTTTATAAAATAATATCTTTGGATAATTTTTTTATTATTTTTAATTAAAAATAATATTTTTTATTTGTAAGGCACAAGGAGATATTGTATTTTTTAATTACTTATCCACGTACCTTTTTTTAGATCTCATTTATCGAAGATCAGAGGATAAGGCCCAGTTTTGCAGGTGGTTAAACCCCCACATAAAAAAACTTTATCCTTCATTGATTTCACCCTCTTGATTTCACATTATAATCGATGCATTATCAACTAAGTTTGACATCCCATTTTTCATGTGCTCTATACTTGTTGAATATTGTAGGGTGAGGTCTGTTCTGATGGATGGACATATCCCCTCATAAAAACCTTTTATTACACTCATGATCATTGATCTGTACACTTACAGACACATTTTTGATAGAATCTAATGTCTTACATTATTTGAGTGTGTTTTTTGTGTCACTTATGTTTTTGATCCAAACTGCTTCCTTATTTTTGGAGTAACTCTCATGATTATTTATGGGTTCTTCGATAGGTCTACAGTCTCTTTGTTTGGATATATTCTGATGTATACAATATCTTCATTATTTTTCTTTAGTGTTTTTTGTGATATATTGTACTCACACTAAATTATAAAGTGCTATGGAGGTTTTGCATTTATATCTTATTCTACCTTTATGCATGTGTACTTTAATTTGTGCACCCTTTACTATTTTAGTTTCAAGTCTCTCTTGTCACCACCAAGACCATTTTTTTAGATTCCCCCTTTATACATGGGTATCTGATTTAAGTAATTTTTTTAATCGAAACCCATATGATTATTGTTATGTTTCAGTGACATTTTTGACAAATTTTTATGTAGTGACACGAGTGTGACATCCCCACTAGTCTTTGTGCTCACTTCTCACCATTTTTAGTCTAATTATTTAGAGACTTTTATTGCCATATTTTCCAAATTCAACATTGATAGAGGATGTTTAGGCAATGCTTCCTTTGGTTTATCATTCTGCATAGTATTTTGAAGTCTAATATTCATATTCATCACCATCCCTACTTGGACTTGGTGATTACAACAACTCAAAATCCATGTATTCCAAAAAGATGGGCTAGTGTCCAAAGGGGCACTTGTCTTCACATTTCATTCTTTTGTGTGTGTGGATACCTCATAAGGCCTTGTTTCCTATACTTATATTAAGGATATGCCACTCTATTTTTGGCTCCTAGCTTCACTTGGGGGGAGGGGTGTTAGAGTGGGTTATTAACCTTAACTCATGTTCATCTAGGTATCTAGTTATTCCCACCCACTTATGTGTGGATATTTTATTTATCTTATTTTAGATATATTAGATATTATGGGGATAATTTATAGTTGTTTTTATCCTTTAGGGATAGTTATCTCTTAGTAATAGGGTTGATCTCTAGATTGATTTCTTAGTTATGATTGATCTTTAGCTTGATCTCTTAGTTATGATTTATCACATAGCTTGACCTATTAGTTATAATTGATCTTCCTTGCCTATTTATGTAAGACTCATTCATTGTATTTCATGAAGTTTAGAAATATTTATAATTTCTTATTATATGTTATATTTGTGTATAATATACTTAGATATTATTTGAGCAATGTGTCAATAGATTTTACTATGGTAAAGGTTTATAGATTTGACCTTGGATGAGATTTTTCTAAAATCTTTCAAGGGTAAGGATATAGGGTAAGTTTATAAAGTTGGTGGGGAAAAAATGGATACTTTGTGTATTTGAATTGATTTCAATGTTTCTACATACATGGTTTATACAAGTGCATATGTGGTTTTATAAATTGCATACGTGTCTTAGATCATAGGCTTGGTAATTATTGATCTAAGATCGCGTACATGGTTTTAGTTTTTAGAACTATGTATGTGGTGTTGACATTATAAATTAAAAATATTGATGCCTTTCATTTGGCATTGACACAAACCATGAGTGAACACACTCTATTTTTGGCTCCTAGCTTCACTTGGGGGGAGGGGTGTTAGAGTGGGTTATTAACCTTAACTCATGTTCATCTAGGTATCTAGTTATTCCCACCCACTTATGTGTTGATATTTTATTTATCTTATTTTAGATATTATTAGATATTACATATTTATCTCTTAGATATTATGGGGATAATTTCTAGTTGTTTTTATCTTTTAGGGATAGTTATCTCTTAGTACTAGGTTTGATCTCTAGGTTGATTTCTTAGTTATGATTGATCTTTAGCTTGATCTCTTAGTTATGATTTATCACATATCTTGACCTATTAGTTATAATTGATCTTCCTTGCCTATTTATGCAAGACTCATTTATTGTATTTCATGAAGTTTAGAAATATAGATAATTTCTTATTATATGTTATATTTGTGTATAATATACTGAGATATTATTTGAGAAATGAGTCAATAGATTTTACTATGGTAAAGGTTTGTAGATTTGACCTTGGGTGAGATTTTTCTAAACTCTTTCAAGGGTAAGGATATAGGGTAAGTTTACGAAGTTGTTGGGGAAAAAATGGACACTTTGTGTATTTGAATTGATTTTAATGTTTCTACATACATAGTTTATAAAAGTGCATATGTGGTTTTATAAATTTCATATGTGTCTTGGATCATATACTTGGTAATTATTGATCTAAGATCGCGTACATGGTTTTAGTTTTTAGAACTGCGCATGTGGTATTGACATTATAAATTAAAAAATATTGATGCCTTTCATTTGGCATTGACACAAACCATGAGTGAACAAGCAAATATATTAACTTACATTTAGTAAATATAATCAAATAACTCAAAATATATAATTGCATGCAAGAGGAAATATATCAAACATATTTTAGTGCAATTACAAAAAAAATGGTGATTTTCTTGTATTTGCATTATTTTTTGTTTAAAATGTTTTTTTTTTTTGGTTTTTTCAATGTATAAAAAAACCTCCACATGGAGAGGTAAATGTATAAATTCAAATGAAATTAACCCTATTAGCATTAAAAAACCCTCCTAACCCTCCTAACCCTCCTAACCTTCCTATACTTCATCAAATGACCCAAGGTAGTCAAGAGGAATTGGCAACCCACATAATAGAAAATAAAATCAAAATTAAGAATTTAATTAAGGAAATGAGGGATCCTCATTCAAGAAACCCCCACTAAACTTCTCTATAAAATACATTAGAGACATTAATAGGTGAAGTTGACTCATTAACAGGTCAAATTAAAAAGAGGGCTGATTATAAAGATAGATGTAGGGCATACTATTCTAATAAACTATCTACAATTGTAGTGAGATATTAAAAAATAACTAAATCCCAAATTTGTGCCCTATTTAATGATGGAAAAAATTATGTACCATTGTATGTGATAAACAAATGGATTCCAATCCATTGGTGAACCCAGGAATCGATTAAATAAAAAAATTGGGACTGATGGTGGGTGGTGTTTGATCACCCACCTTGCAACAATAATGAGGTCCCCATTTATATTTTGATAAAACTCTATTGTGAGTTTTTCCTTAATGAAGGTCTAAATTATTTTGATTTTTTAGAGTTTTAGGGTAGAGGAAAAAGCTTTACGCAAGATAGGTTGGGTGCACATCATTCATCTAATCAACCTACAAAAGCACCTATCCAAAGGCCACATCCTCCTGAGACAATACCACCTTTAGTAAATGATTATATATATATATATATATATATATATATATATATATATATATATACACATTACATGCATTTAAGGCACTTAATGACACATTCATTCAACATACAAGCCAAGTTTATGATACTACTACTGGTGAGGGTGGACACACGGAGGCTTTATCTAGTGTTGTTGTTTGACCTCACCATTACAGATCATGTGGTGTTATATAAACTAGACCTGAGGTGGATGAGGAGGATATCATGCCCACGCACATGGAGGTCTTTTCGAGGGCCTATATGATATTGATCTTGTTGATGTGTTTCATTCATCTACATTTGGTCTAGATACCTTGGCTACAACTTCCCACGTATCTTATATATTTTACATGTTACAAAAAAATTGTCAAACCTATTAAATTTCAAATGTTTTTATAATTTAAAAGGTAATAATTATTTTTCATATAAATATCAATAATTTATATGTAATTTTTTAATGTTGTAATAGGATTTTGGATGCTACATGAGCATATATATTACTGATATTACACCTATATATACATATACAAAGGTAATTTTAAAGAATTAGTTAATGTTTGATTCATTACATGTATGTACTTGTATATATATGCTCATGTGACTAACAATGACATTTTGTTTATTTATTTCATGACCATGCTATACACTATACCATTTATTCAGGTGAGAATAAATGTAGGCATTGTTGTTGTGATTTCATCTGCACATCAACTCATCGAGGCATGAAAGTTATTGTAATTTTTAATTATAAATATAGATTTGTGTTTTATAATTTTCATTTGTACTTATGAAAATAATTGACACATGAAATAATTGTCTACATAGATTCCTCCAGTGATGTCTTCTAGTCATATTCAAATGACTAGTAGTCATGATATGGTATAAGATAATTTAATTTTTAAATTTAGCTATTATATTTAAATGATTTAGTCAGTTTTTTTAACTATTTATGAGCTAATTTTGATTTTTTATCTTGTACATATATACATTTGTAGGTTTTTACCCCTTCCCTTTTCACAATCAAGGCACTAAATCCTATTAGTTATATGTTTTACACTCTTGTTTACCAACCTCAACCTATCATTGACCTTATTAAACACCAAAGGAAAATTCATTATTACCATCGTATTGAGATAAGTGCACATTTAAATAATTTTTGTATAATTTTAAAAGTAATTTTTTTAAGTATCTTGTGCCAATATGTAAAGTTTCTAACAATATTTATATACGAATAGGTTGAGCTATAGACATGTTTTGAGTGAAAGAGGACCCATAGTCATTCATCTCATATACCTCAAACTATGATAAAATAATTGAAGGGGTGACTTTCACAAGTAAGGCAAATAGAACAATCATTTTGATGATTAGGATCATGTCTTATGACATTTTTTTGTATGCCTTTATAGCTTGATGTATGGTTGTTTGGCATTGTATGCCTATACGAACTTGATCTATGATATTTTATTATATTCACATTTTGTATGCCCTTATAGGTTTTGTTACTTGGAAAATATGTGTAAAGGCCTCTTGAAACCAATCCAACTCCCACTCTTTCACCTCCTCCCCACTATATTTTCTAAACCAAACATAATTCACAAATTTAATACATAAAACTCCACCAATATTGTGACACGAATGATGTAGATCACAATATTAATAATAGAGATAAAATTATAGATTTATATTTTAGAAAAGTTTATTTCATTTATTATGTTTCATGTATTTCTATTGAGAACACGATTTGAATGTTTGGATTGTTCTCAAGGCATGGATGGAACTTCTAAGGCAACCAATCTATGCATTCCAATAATTGTATATCTCATTCTATTTTTTATCCTTGTCAAGATTGTGTTTGTAGTCTAATAGACATGAATTGTAATAATAATTTAAGAGACACACATCATTAATAATGATACCTCTTATATAAAAATAACTATCCAACATACATTACTCCAATGAGAATATGTTTGAAATTTACATAAAGAATGCTTTGGCATATCTCCAAATTATTTTACCTTAGAAGTAATGTTTAATAAGATAAAATGTATTTTTTTATTACTAGTGTTTTCAAATGCCTTGGAAAATACTATTTTGAATTGCTAGTGGTTCCACATCCTTGGAAAACACTATTTTGAATTGCAAGTGTTTTGACATCCTTGGGAAAACACTTTTATGAATTTCAATGAAGTATACTATGACATAGATGATATATCATTAAATTATCATCTCCATTGGTTGTCACTAATGTTGTCTAGGAAGATGATGGAGACATTAAAAATCTAGTAAAATGAGAAAACATAGGTTCAATATTGTAATGATCCCATTTATTAGTTGTGATAGGTCACTAAAGAGAAGTATTCAATCCATTCACATAGAAAATAAAAATGTTCTACCTATCTATCAGAGTGATTATTGTAAGGGTTAATTATTTACTAGTGCCCCTATCTTCGAACACAAACTGAAGATAGAGTTGAGGAGGTTAGTGTGCAATGAACCTATTTGAGAAGTAGATGGGGGATAGTTTTGGCAAATTAAATGCTATATACCTCAAATGGGAAATAAAATATATCCATCATCAAGTCTCCTATAAGTAAAAACCCTTGTGGTAAATGTCTCTTGATGTTCATCATTCTCTTCTTCAGATTTGAGATCATTAATCCATGACCTTGCTAAATTTGTCTTATTTACTTCATTCAATGAGTAAATATTTTATAATATAACATGATTAATCCATAACATAACATAAAATAAGATCAAGGATAAAAGCATAGCTACCTTACCCATTTTGAACAATTGATTCCCATTCTCCTCAGAGGAATCATCCACTACTACTTATTTACTCTCAAAACTATCTAAACTCTTATAATTATTTTCACCCATTTAATTTTAACTTTAATATATATATATATATATATATATATATATATATATATATATATATATATATAACTTCATTATGGCCTCTAAATCTACATGGATACACATTTTTAAAACAATTATGAGGTCAAGAAACATTGACAATAAATGTTATCAACATTCAAGCTATAGTTTGATATATCCACCTTTGAAGCCTCATGGTTAAAAATTAGCATTGACATCATGTCAAGGGTGATAAATAACCTATAAGAATGTGTTATTAGCCTCATAGTATACCCAATTAGGACATAGATCACCCATTTTGGTCTCAAGAAGGTTTTTCCCTATATAGTAAAATTTCATTTTTAAATGCAAACTTTGGACATGCTTAAAAAAACCATAAGTCATCTACACAAATAGAATGAACCATCATGTGCATGTGTAATCCATATAACGGCATCCCAGATAACTTGGATATAAAATAAGATACAAATATGTGGTAGACAATTCAGTGATCAGTCCCAAAATGTTATTCTATGTAGTTAAGAGATATGTTCTTTTCCTCCAGTAGACATTTCTATTTCTAGGACCTCTGCTTGTAAGTCCATCACTTCCAACACATCAATAAATTTAAATTAAATATTTTCACAACACCAAGACATATGAATCCTCATGGATATGCATTTTTACAATAATTCTAGCATCAAAAAACATCGAAAAGAAATGTTATCAACATTCAAGCCATAATTGGATATCTCCACATACCAGGCCTTGTGGCTAAAAATTGGCATTACTACCACATTGAGGGTACTAAATAACCTCTAGGACCATGTTATTTACCTTATAATATGCCTAGTTAGGATATAGAGCACATGTTTTGACCTCAATAAGGTCCTTCCCTATATCAAAAAATAAGAGATGAATTTTTTGTAGATGATTCAATGATTAGTCCTAAAATGCTACTTTTATGTAGTCAAGAGATAGGTTCATTGCCTCTGGTAAACATTTCCACTTTTGAAACTTTCACTTGAAAATACATTACTTCTAACACATCAGGATATGAAAATTACATATGTTACCACCACCATGACATTTGAATCCATGTGGATAAGCATTTTTGCAACATTTTTGACATCAAGAAACATTAACAATAAATGGTTTCAACATTCAAATCATAGTTAAAGATCTCCACCCCTATGGGGTCATGGCTAAAATCTGGCATCGACACCATGTCAGGGTGACAAATAACCTTTATAACCATGTTTTTTTCCCTTGGATTACACCTAGTTAGGAGACATAGCACCCATTGTATCCTCAATAAGGTCTTTCCCTATATGGTAAATTACACATTTTAAAGAAAACTTTGGACATGCTTCAAACAAAACCTATAAGTAATATACATTAACTGAAATAACCATAATGTGCATGTGTAATCCCTCTAATTTCACTTTAGATAAATTGGATATAAAATAAGATATGAATTTTTAGAAGATGATTCAGGGATCGGTCCTAAAATGTTACTTTTATGTAATTAAGAGAAATGTTATTGGCCTCTAGTAGACATTTCTGCTTACAATACCTCCACTTACAAATCTATCACTTCCAATGCATCAAGATGTAAAAAAAATATATGATCCCACCAATATAACCTATGAATCCATGTAGATGCATGTTTTTTCAAAAATTACATCATCAAGAAATATTGACAATATTCAAGATGTATTTGGAGATATCCACCTTTAAGACCTCATCAATAAAACCTAGCATTGTCACCACATTGGGAGTGCTGAATAACCTCTAAAATATCATCGTTAGCCTCTAAGTATTCCTATTTTGGATATGGATTCCCTGTTATGGACTCAATAAGGTCCTTCTTTATATGGTAAAATTTCACTTTGTAAGGCAAACTTTGGACATGCATCAAATGAAAACCATAAGTCATATACATAAACCAAAGAAACATCATATGTATTTGAAATCACTCTTTTGAGAGCACTTGGATCTAAAATAAGATACAAATCCATGGTAGATGATTTAATGATCAATCTTGGAATGCTAATTTTATGTAGTTAAGAGACAGGTTCTTTGACTCTAGTAGACATTTTCACTTCTGAGACCTCATTTTGTAAATAAATCAATTCAAACATTTCAATATATGAAAATTTGAGTACAAGGTCAATGGGGCCGATAGTGTTACATAAACCATCAAAAGGGATTTTAAGATTAGGAAGGGGCTAATGAAGGCGGTAAATGCTTGAAAGAGTGTGTAAGAGATGAGACAAGGCTTAGGGAAGTGTTTAGGATAAGGTTGGATTGATATCAAGTGGTGGTATATGGGACAAAAATCTTGTGAAGCACTAATGGTCTACCCACCCATTTCCCATTGCACCCTTTAAGGCATGCACTTAGAGAGATTGGGACCTGATAAGTTTTTTCAAGAGAAAAGGCATATGTAATTGATAAAGTTTTAAAATATTATGTGTATACACTTCTTGTCAGTTGGGTAAAATAGAAAGGTCCATATACATAAATGTATTTTGTGGAGTAGGACCCTAACCCCCTCTACCACCACCTTTGGTAGAGTTTTTATACCCATTGTGTGTGGAGATGATATTGGTGAGGAGGGAAAAGGGGATCCTTTAGCTCTGAGACCATTGATTTCGAACCCACATCCACGCTTATGAGGAGGAGAGTGGTGATAGGGAGTATTTGGAGGATCATGACTGACAGCACAAAGAACATTCCCCCAAAGGTCTAAGAGGATATATATATATATATATATATATATATATATATATATATATATATATATATATATGGTGATGTGTAAGACAAACTTTATCAGTCTAGACCTAGATTCTAGAGGGTAAAATTAAAAATTACAAGTTTTTTAGTTATATAAAAGATCCTTTAAATTTACTCATGATTAAATTAAACGTTATTTATAGCTTTCAAAATCTAAAAAATAATATCAACATGAAAAATTTGCCAAAATCTTTTATATCTTGTAGGAAGTAAAGTGGAGTCACCCTAGGGGATCCATTTTCTAGGTGAAGAATTTGGGTCGAAAGGGCTCAAAGAGGGTATGAATCCATCTCTAGATAGACTGGGCATGAGGACAAAACCAGAAAAAGTGTTTAATAGTTTCTAGTTGGTGACTAAATAGGAAAATGGGATTTGAAACCCCCATGTGCTTGAGACAATCACCAATAGTAAAATCATGGTAAAGAATACACCAAAATAAATGGTATTTTTTATGCTTTGTGAGAACAACCCAAATAGTAGAAAACCTTCTATCCCAGACATAATGAAGGGATCATACATTCCATGATGATTGAGAGTTTTTATTTCAATATGTTATGGAGCCAAAAAATTATGCCCAGTCGAGGAGAATAATGACAAAAGGGTGGAATTTTAGGCCAATGCCAATCCTTCCACCAAGGCATAATGAAGGAGACACCAATATTTTATAAATATTCTTCAATTATGGAACTTTGAATCTTAGAAATGGATTATGCTTCTTCATCATTAAGATTAAATTTGTTTGACATAAGATTCCAAGGAATCCAATCTCGACTAATTTTGTAAAAAAGATCCCTAATGGTTTTAATACCCTTTTTAAACAATCCTAAGCTCTTGATCCAATGGACCATGGAAAATGGAACATTGTGAAAATATAACATTGGGGACCACCATATAGGGTGGGAGTTTAGATAAAGATCATTTCAACCCCTCCCCCCCCTCCACCAAGATGAGTGGTGTTTGATATTTTCGCAAACTTCTAGATGTTTTGCATAACAAAAGTACCTTCAATCTTAATAGGAACATGGGCACTAAGAATACTATGCAAACCAACACCTTGCATAGATTTTTAATCTGAAGGACAACCTTGAGAGATGTAATTCCTTAATAAAATTTTCCAAGATTCATCACCTTCCAAACCTCTAATCATCCACTTGACATTGAGATCTATGCCTTGGATTGTAATGTTCATGATCTGAAGTCCTCCTGCTTCTTTGGTTAAATAAAAATGCCCCAAAAAACCCTATGGAATATCATGTAACCTTAAAACTTGGCCTAAATAAAATATCATAAGAGTTTTTCTAGTTTAGCATAGGTGGAATTATATGTATCATAGCAAGAGGAATAATAGACATGAGTAGTATCCAAAACCTTAAAACATATCTAAAATTTTCTTGCTAATGACAAGGGTTTAGTGATCTAGAAATAAATTTGTTTCTCGACATTTTGAACCACACAAGACCAAAAATCAATGAGTGAGGCATGAAAAGCAAAGGGAATGCCTAAAAATTTTAATTGAACTCCAAGGAGAATCCATTACCATTGAAATCCCTCTAGCCAAGGAGGTTTGACAGAGAGAGATTGGAGATAACACTAGGTTTTCTTCACTTGAATAGAAGACCCAAAAGTAAGACAAAATATATCAAGGAATTCTATAACATTTTTAATAGAATCTTCTTCCCCCTATAATATAAGTAAGGATTCATAGATAAAATTCCCATTGATCCACTAATGGTTTAAATTAGTGAGTTAAATTCCCTTCAGTTGAAACCTTCAGTAGTCAAAACATAAAGAGGAGATAAAGGACAACCTTGCCTAATAGATCTATGAAGCTCAAAATGATGAGATTGGGAACCATTGATAGTAATGCAAGAATAAACATCTTGGAAAATCATATTGACAACCTACACAAACTTGGGGCCAAAGCCAAGATCCTAAGGCATTACTGTAATGAAGGGCCACTCTATTTGATCATAGGCCTTATCAAAATCTATCTTAACAAATAAGGCCTTTTGATTGGAGACCCTATCCCATTCCAAACCTTATTACACAATAATAACATTTTCCAAAATGTATTTATGTTGAACAAACCTTGTTGTTTCAATTATAGCTATTAAAGGAAGAAGATGCTTGATTTTGAGGGCTGAAGATTTAGCAATAATTTTGTAGTAGACATTGATAAGGGTGATGGGTCTCCAATTAGTGATGAATTCATGATCATCAGGATTAGGAATAAACTTGATGTTATCTTGATTGATTAGATAACCCATCAAATTAGTCAAAACAACTTTGAAATAAAATCTATGAAGATCAGAACTCATAATATCCCATAGGGTTTGATAGAACTCACAAGGAAAACATAAAATCCTAGAGTTTTTTTATTGGCCATCTACAAAATTACTTCATTAACATCACAAGCTAATGGTTCTATCACAAAATACTCTTTGTAATTTAGATAGCTTATAAGGGATGACATCAAGGCATTAAGAGAGAGCAATTTCTCATTTGGGAGTGATGAGCTAAGATGAAAACACATCATGGTAATGATGCACAAAGGCTTGAAATATATTAGGTAATTTGGAAAATTTAACCAAAGCATCCTTAATGGATTTGATTCTGGCAGTAACCCTTATTGAATGAAGGAGAGAGAATAAAACCTTGGTAAATGTGTCACATAATTTCTACTAATGCATATGCACTCAGATTTGATCTCCTTGAACTTTATATGCCTCTTTAATTTTTAGTTTATGTCTTTAAAGGGTTTCTTGAGTATGAAGTTGAGTATTGAAAGGTGAAGCCTCAAATTGTTGTGAAACCCTAAGGAATTCATATTTTATAACATGGTGATGCCCCTATCTAAAGTTAGCAACTTGTTTGCCATATATTCAAAGGAAAGTAGTGGTGTGAGAAATGGCACTATACCACAATCTATCCAATCAATATCCCTAGTAAGTCTAGGGGCTAAGCTCCTAATTTGAATAATATTCCCAAATGTTTATTCATGATTGAGATGAGTTGTTTGAGATATAACTATGTTTTATAAGGTCTAACCTAAGGAGTAGTCCATTCAATACAAAATCATATAGGGTGATGATCTAACAAAAGAATGTTAGGGAGCACATAAACTTGTTGATCATGACCAAGAGTAAAGAAAAAAGGTCTTGTTCTATAAGAAGAGCATGATCAAGATGCTTAAGCACTTTATCATGTCCCTATCAAAAATTAAACCAAATTAGCCAAGTATTATCTAAATCCCTCATTTGTTGGTGATTAGGATCAAACACCCCAAGTTTGTTATGCATGTAAAACCATGCCTCACTCCCCATCACACTAGCACATGGGTAAGCGACCTTCTTTGCCTTCAGGGGATTTAACCTTATTTAAGTCTCCACAAATTATGTAATGGGAATTGGGAAGAGAGTCAACTAAACATAGCCATAATAAATATAATTCCATAATATCATTAGATGCATATAAGTTGACCAAAGAAATAATTTGGTTATCAAAATAAAAAAGGGTCCATATCCAATGAGAGGGGTAATAACCCTAGAAAATAATATTTTAAGAAAGCATAGGTAATAAAATGGTGACAAATCCTCCATGGCCTTCCTCATGACAAGTGGACTGATAGAGGGCACTAGGCTAGATAGTGCAAGCAACAGACTGACGAAGGAAGCCAAAAATTTAGGCTAGATAGTGCATGTAGAGAATTTTCATGTGAAATTTTTTGTGATAATTATTCCTGACCATATACTTATGTGTTGTATAAATAAGACCTTGATCATTACATGAGTGGACTAACATTTTAAAACATCAAGATTCATGTCATTTCCCTCTATGATATCCTTGAGGACTATAAATTACTTAATAGCAAGATTGTGAAGCATATACTTAACGAGTTGGAAAGGACACTTTTTATTTAGCCCATACTCATCATCCATAGAAGGTGAGGGACTATGGAAACATTGTAGAACAACTTTGTGGTTTATATTAATGATATTGATCTTAGTGTCCATTATTATCACCCCAAAAGGGGGTTGAAAATATGGAACTGAAAGAACAGGAAGCAAAGAAGAGTCAAAGTTGGCCATCGCTTGAGGTGTGTGATAAATAGGAGGCAACACTTTAATTGATAACTTTGCCAACAAAAGCTAAAGAGATAAGACCATATATGGTTTAGTACATAGTAGTTTTGGGTTTGATATTGCCACAAGCTGAGCTATTTTTCTTATTAGTGATTATGGTATAACCCTCAAAATTCCCATTTTTGGGTTTGGGCTTAGACTCACTTTTATCCTAAGGAATAGGAAGAGTGGGGAACATTAAAGGGAATTATCAAATCATATGATCTGAGGAATATCACCGCATATAGGTATTTGGAAAATTAATATAAATCACATGCTATATTAATTAGTCATTTCCCACTTGAATCTGTATAGACTCTTTAAGATGTTTTGCTAAGTCAATCTCAACACACCCTTTTCTAAGGACATCCTTTGTATAACTTTATTTATTCATGGTGGATGAACCATTCAATAGGTTTAATGAGTTCGTCAATGAATCCCCACATGGTGAGAGGTAGATTCAAGAATTATATCCAGACTGAGATCTTAATCTTGGCTTGTTTAGAGACATGAAAGTCTCAAGTCCAATGAGAAAAATAACCAGAGTGTTGTGAATAAATTAGGGGAAATGACTAACAATGGATTTGAATTATTTTGGGTTGGTAAAATTAAATAATAAAAAAACCTTAGTAAGGTTTTGGACTCTATCTAGTTTCACACCATGGCCTTGCTAATGGTTGTGGACCCATTATTTTAACAGGGTCTCATGAAGGGATCTACCCACAAAGTAAGAAACCAAAATGAAAATTTCAAAATAGCTACAATTTTTATCAAAATCTGGTAAATCAAGCACAACATCAAGTAAAGGAGTGTTGAGGTTATAACTAGTACCTTGTGATATACCTTCTATATAAACGTATGTACTTATTTTGGTGCCATTGAAGCTCTAACTTTCACCATCTTTCCCGGTGTCTAGAGATGTGTAAATGGTGGCATTGGCTGAGCTATTTTTATTATTAGTGATTTTGGTCCAACTATCAAACTTCCCATTTTGGTTTTTTGGCTCAGACTCACTTTTATCCTAAGGAATAGGAAGAGTGGGGAACATTAAAGGGAATTCTTGAATCATATGATCTTAGGAATAGTGCCTGAAGTAGGTATTTAGAAAATGAATATGAATCACATGCTATGTGAATCAGTTGTTTCCCACTTGAATCTCTATGGAATCTTTAAGATGTTTTGTTAAGTCAATCTCAACACAAACCTTTTTCTAATGACATCTTGTGTATAACTTTATTTCTTCATGGCAGATGAACCATTCAAGAGGTTTTATGAGTTTGTCAATGAAGCCCCATAGGGCAAGAGGTAGACCTAGGAATTCTATCTAGACCGAAATCTTAAGCTTGGCTTATTCAGAGACCAAAAAGTCTCGAGTCTAATGAGAAAAAATAATCAGAGTGATGTGAATAAACTAGGGATCATGACTAAAAATGGCTTTTCATTATTTTAGGTTGGTAAAATGAAACAATAAAAAAACCTTGGTAAGGTTTTGAACTCCTTCTAGTTTCACACCATGGCTTTGCCAATGGTTGTGGACCCATTATTTTAATAGGGTCTAGGGAAGGGCTCTATCCACAAAGTAAGAAACCAGAGTGAAAATTTCAAAATATCTACAAGCTTTATCAACCTCTAGTAAATCAAGCACAACATCAGGTAAAGGAGTGTTAAGGTTAGAACTACTACATTGTGATATACATTTGGTATAAACTTCTGTAATTATTTTGGTACCATTGAAGCTTTGAATCCCACTATCTTTCCCTACATCTAAATATGTATAAATGGTGACAACACAACCATTTAATAAAGGGGTTGTAAAATCATCAAAAGGGTGGAATTCCATCGCATCTCAGTGCAATAAATGCACAATAAAACAAAGATAATCCTACTTAGATCATCTACGATTAATAATATGCTAGATGGGTTAGGAAACATAAAAGTTTGTAAACATTCATACGGCATAAAATCCTAAGTTTCTCTGCTCATGAGGTCTTACTAGTCCTAATCTCTAGATATAATTTCAAGATAAGTCGATTAAGTTTTTATCTATAATTGGGGTCCTTCCTTGTTAAATATTTATAGGTATATATATTAAATATTTATAGGTATATATATTGAATATTTATAGATATATAAAAAGGGTTGTAGTCCGATTGGTGAGGATGATGGTTTCTTATATTTATCCACCAAATTACAAATCACTCTAGATACCCGATATAAAGAGTTAAGCGGTTAAGGCTAGGGTTATGTTTTGAGTGATTTTGACAATGTGGATACCCATTACTCATGACCGCTTAGAAAAATAAGCTTACTAATTTAAACATATACTTACTCAATGTTATAATCCACTATAATTTTATTTCAGAAATATGAATATAAATATTAACATTCAATATAATTTAATGATTCTATATAATACCTTCAAATATTTATATAAAATTTTGATTAAAATGTATTATGTATCATACATTAGCCTTGGACCGATAAATAAAATACTATGATGTGATTCATATGAGTGGAATTTTGTTACTTTCAATTCAAAATTTCTTTTTGTGGAATTACTAGCATGTACTTCATATTTAGGTGTTTTCCATTAAACATCTTCCCTTTCCATATGATGTAAAAATAATGTAATGGAATATCTAAATGTGCATGGAATAATGTAGGTTAGGAGAGAATGAAAAAAATGTATGAAATATTAAATTATTAACAAGGGTGCCATGCACCAAGTCCTTGTAGGAGTTTGTAGATTTTGACTTTGTTTATTTTTTAGTTAGAGAATCATTACACTGTTGTAGGATTTTGAACAATTTTAAAATCCAATTGTGTATTGCATATTTGTAAGTGCACAAAGGAAAAAAATAATCTATCTATAAAGTCAATGTGGAGATTCAAGCAAAAATATAACTAAAACTAGCTAAATTATAGTAGGTATTCCTACACCCCAAGCATCCAACGCCATGTTCTAGGAACCTGAGAAAAAAGAACTTTGTATTTGAGATAAAAACCCCAATATGAACAGATGTTTAAGAGAAAATATCCACAATTTTTTTTATTATTTATCATCACTCCTAAAAATAGGATCTAGAAAACATTCAAGCTTATCTTTACGAAAGCTATATCATTGTATTTAAGCTTTTTTTGATAAACTATTTTTTTACTAGGAGATTCGAAACATCAATCCAAAAAAAGGGCATCACACAAATATTTTTAAAATATTGAGCCTACTTCAAGTTTTTTTAATATTTTTTTCTTTTAGCTTACCTTTGTGAAGGCCAAATTTATGACATCTGATAGAAATTGTCCACTTGTGATCATAAGGCCATTGGCAATGGCCAAACTATCTTGTTTGTAATCATGGTTGTGTGAGTTTAGAAAATATGAAGCATCAATGGCATAGCTTGAGTCATATTAATTTAGATCAATGATATCGAATGAGCCACTAAGTTTGTGGTGCAAGTCCTCTTTGAAAGCATGCAACCTTTCACCTAGCAATTTAAGCATAATGGCTAGATATTCCCCAAACACTATTGGATCCAAAATCCTACACCAGACATTATCTTTCTTAATTTCATATGCATTCAATTTTGAAATTAATTCATGTTTGAATCTAAGGCAATAGGGTTGTACATCTAGTTAAATAAATGTAAAAGGAAATAGAAAAAAATATTTTTTGAGCTCCTATAATGGATCTTTTGAATTGTGACATAAAAAAAAATTATCACTACCTTTGCCTTTTAAGTTATATTAAAATTTATTACAAAACAAATTTAAGTAGGATTTATTACCATTCATTATGGAATGCAATAATTCTGTTAGCAGCTTCGAAGTCTTCTAGAGTGTTTCCAAGTGGTTCAAACCATGAGGCTACTATAATGATTCCAATAAAACCCCCTTGATGAGTCTTCGTTGTTGCATTCAGACACCAGATACTATTAGTTTAAACATTATAATTTCTTGGTTTATAAAATTTGAACTAAAACTATAATTTTATATATGTGTCTTTATTGGGGTCAAACCTCACATAAAATGCTGAGAAATTTCAAAAATTATTTTTATCAAAAGATTAGAATTGAAAACTAAAACCCCTTATTCTGTAAGTAGAGACTAGTGGAAGTATACTACCATTAGAGAAACTCTAAACATAAAGAGAAGAATACTAATATAGGTACATAGTACACTATAGGTACATAATACACTATTAGAAGCATAGAAAGCTATCTCACTATTAAGAAGAGGGTACTATATGGATTTGTTACTTGTCTTATCTGATTGAAAAAAGGAGATGGTAATTATAATGTACAAGAAATACATAATTTAAGATAAATGTTGATATTATGATTGGATGAAATGATTTGAAATTGAGAATTGAAGAGGTAGATTTGTTTGATAATCAACCATAATTGAGGACTGAGTACATGGGAGTAATAGAAGATTTGGTAGAAGTTTGGTGAGAAAACTATATTTTATTAATATAATATCAATTTTATCATGCCTTTTGAGAGGAAATGTTTATATTTAAAAACATGGATCATTTTACTTAAGTTCAGTTCTTGTCATCTTGTATTGACTTGTAGGAAGATCGAAAATTATTAACCTACACTTATGTTTGCTATGTAAAAAGGGAAAAGTTAGAAGATCACAATATGTAATGTTTCATTGTTCAATCTAACTTGGTAAGTTAGAGAAATACAAAATAAGGATGAAAAAGATAACATTAATTAATATAACCTATTAAATAAATAATTAGATATATTATAAATGTTTTAAAGTATCAAAAAAATATGATTTTGTTTGATTTTTTTTTCTATTAACTATATAGATTATAAAGTGAATTTTATGATATTATACTCCTTTGCATCAAGTGAATCTGAAGTACCGAGAGAAATTACTATTTTTCAAAAGATATAATGATTTGGTATAGATAAATTTGTATGCAAATGGTAGATGAATTGCTATAAATGACATTTAAGCCACCCAATAATTTTTTCATATAATTTATTCTTCTTCCTATGTATCCTACCTAGATGCACAATAAGTTTTCAATTTTATTCTTAAATTACGTTCTACCTGATATTCTCTTCTATAGATATCCACTATAGCAGCATGGGCGTACAACACATTGTGCATAGCAATTTAAGGCTCCATTGAAGAGTTTCCTGCATTGAAACTCCCAAATGGATCTAAGAATATATGTGGAGGATACTCCTCTATGTTATACCCCTTGAATACAAAGGTATTGGGCTCATTGAAAGTGGTCCAATATTTCACTCTGTTGCTAACATTTTGAAACATGCTTCTGCATAATGTGTTAAATTATCTCTGCAGAAGCCAAAGAAAATCAAAAGTTTTTAGCGTGAAAGAGCTAAAATCCAATGCATAGTAAAAAGATAAGTGAAGAATAACATGTGATGTTATGCAAAGTGTGGATTTAGGTAACTCTTGTATTGGTCTTTAATGCCTATGAAATATCATAATGAGAAAATGTCACAAATGGCTTGATCTTTGTCACAGATAACATACTAAATCTTGGAAAAGTCTTCTTCTACATAATTAATAATGTGAATTACAAGTTATAAAGGAAGAAAAAATGGAAAGATGAATGCCTTTGCTGAGAATCTCATTGATCATATCAGTGTCGTATTTGACTCCCAGAGGGTTGATCTCTCCCCTACCCTCTGAAACAGATAAAGTTAAAGCTCATTTATCAAATCATTGTAGTAGTTAACAAATATTAAAGGAAAATAATGAACTTTCGATTGTTTTATTTCCAAGTAAATGAGAATTTAGAGAACCTTTAAAATAAATTCCCAATCTTAATACAGAAAATAGAGTATGTTACATATGTTATCACCCTAAAAGTTCTCCCTTTTAAAAACTGTCCATAAACAGCCCTTGGTCATCTTTGGCTATGGCCGTATAATTCGAGCTGGTGTATAGTCCACTATTTTATGTGTAATTATAAAAATGTAAAGAAAGCAATTCCATTATAAAAATACATGAACATTACTTATGAGGAAAAATACGCAACCAAGCAATGGAGAACTTGTACACCACCACTCTGATTTTCAATATTATTTCCACATCTTCATGCAAATTTCACAAAACAATAAATTAGCAAAAAATTAAACTTCCAATCGAGTTAAATAGTTTGTGTTTGATATCATACTTTATAGTGATGATATTGATCATTTTTTATGTCCCATTCGTTCCATCTTTAATATTTCTTACAATTACAATTCTCAATGGATCAGTAACATACTATCAATAAACAAGAATAAATTGAAAATAACTACAAATTGATATTAATACTAGGGATATACGAGAAGACGTCCTAATTACTGAGGCCCTTTCCATCTTCAACATACCCTCCTTCATACTAGAGTGAGATTCAGATAAATTTAAGCATTTTAGGAAAATATGTCTATAGTGACAAGTAGAAGAAATCTGTAATTCTTACTTGATAGGTAGAGAAGGACATGCCAAATATAACGTTTGACAAAAATGCTTTTCAAGTAAATTCTTGGTTGTCCTGGCTAGCAGTTGCACTCCTGAAAAAGCAAATTAATACTATAAAACATATAATATTTTAGGAATCCATTGGAAGGTAGTTCTATAATAATCTCATTAAAAAGAGACAAATTAGTTCTAAAAAATGGCTAGGTAGACAATAAATATATACTAGTCAGCAGTGCGCTAGCCCTGTTGTAACATCTTTTTGCATACAAATTTGTGACATCCTTTTAATTAATAATAAATACACACTATCAAATCTTACAATAATAGAATTTAAATTTGTTACTTTTGATGACATCAGCGCCTTGTTAGAGTTGTTTCTATTTCTAACTATTTATCACCAACTTCACATGACGTGAGTAATTTTTTCTTTAATAACTTGTCAACAATTTTAACCAATCACAACACCAATAAATATTTTGTTCCATATTTTTGGTTAATAAATGCACAAGTTAATTATTGGAGAACTATAAATATTTGAATGCATAAAAAATAATAATTTTTTATTGGTCTAGAAGGTAAAATTTAATCGAGAGTTAAAGTGAATTGAATCCATTAGTTATCCCTTTGGGACTAATAATGATCTTGAGAGAATAACAAGAGAAGGGAAGGCCAAGAATAAGGATGAATAAATATTTGTGGAAGATGCATCACATAATTGTTTTTCATTTTCCATCTATGGAGGACCCATCCCAAGACTATATTATTGTTTTTATAAAGTCATTAGGTAACTCAATAATCACCTATGTTTTTTTTCAAAATATTTAAAATATGGTCTACCCTTTTGTACCTGTTAATAATTTAATGTATATTTTTATATATATTCAATTAATAAAAATATAAATTAAATTAAATTAAAAGTGTGTGTTTGTGTGTGTGTGTGTGTGTGTATGTATTCGATTAATAAAAATAAAATTAAAAGTACATAATATTATTCATCAAGGCCAAGGACGACCATGATTTGTGGCACTAAATATATTATCTGGAAGATAGGCAGTAGTTTCTTTACATGAATTTGTAGAGGTGTTCACCTAAGAAAATAGCAATTTTCCATTTGTGTCGCGTACAAGATTGTCAAATATCATGGTAGTACTTCCTTATATCTCATGAAACATTGGGCTACCTATGCTCTATATGTGATGTTTTGAAATGTCAGTTTATAAAGACCCCAAAACATTTCTCTAAGAGATGCCTTTCACTTGATCTATTGAATGATGTTTCAGAAACAATTAGATTCAACAAGTAAATGTCTCTTAATTATTTGTCTTGCTACTTCCAAATAGAATATAACATTTAGCCGGACATAGTTCACATCCTCCCTTCCCATGTGATGTAAGTTTAATGTAATAGAATATACCTAATGTAAATGGAATGTCTTTTGTTTTATTTTTTGTTATTTTTTTTCTTCAAATGTGAATGGAATATTGTCATGTCAACCTCAATTTTAATTTATCATGGACATGGTTGAAAGAGCAAATAATGCCAATAATAAACCTAAAGGAAGCTTAGTTGAAGATACATGACATAATTTCTTGTCATTTACCATATACAAAGGGCCTATTTCATTAAAATATATTTTTATTTTTATAAATTTACTAGCTAAGTCAATAATCACTTAACTAAAGAGGTATAAGAATGAAAACAGACCTAAGGGAACATTTAGGGCAAAAGGAATTTTTTCTCTACTAGGGTTTTCTCCATACACACCATTGAGTCCTCCCTTGGTTCCTTGCTTGACTAGCCTTGTGTCATATTGTGGCCTTAAGCACCTATGGGACTTAGCATTTATTATCATTTAGGGTTTCATTCCTTCAGGTGAAGCCAACCTTTATAATGTCTTCTCCACATTCTATCCTAGTTGTTTTCTCTGTGGACAAGAATGGAGGAGCATAGAGTAATGTCCCCTTACAAGTGCCTGAGGAAGTTTGTCCCTAAGGTACACCACGAGGTAATACTTCAAAACCTGATGTTGTATTGACTATTTCTAAATTTAATTCTACATGTCAATGGTTAGAGCAGTTTTATTTAATAGGATATTTTGTCAGGAGAATCCCCTCTAAAAGTATGCTACAATCTTGGGTTCAAACTCACTGGTCATCTCATAGTATTAAATTGGAGAGCATCTAGAATATGATTAAGGGTTTTTTAACTTCTGCTTTTCTAACCCATCCCATGTTAGAGGAATCCTCCATAATTTTGCCCCTTGGATATCAGGAACTTGCTTATGGTTCTCTCCCCATGGATATGAGACTTTGTGGTTTCAGATCACTCCACTCTTAAAGTCCCAGTTTGGGTGAAACTTTTAGGCATCCCACTCCCATGCTGACACTTTATTCACCAGATAACATCCTCCATAGATCATATGGTTTATCATGATCAAAATTGGTTTTACTCTACTAGATCACAAAAATAAGTCTACATAGAAGTAGACCTCTTTTGAGACCTCAAGGAGTTTGTGAAAATCTAGGTTACAGATGTAAGGAACTCTCAGTAAGTCCTGTATATCAACTTGCCTAACACTTACTTCCAATGCCAAGCCATAGACCATAAGATAAGGGATTGTCCCCTTCAATTGGCTTGTGATAATGCATCTAAGTGTACATCCTCTCCTAAAAAAAGCCCTCTCTTGAAGCTAGCAAGGCACTAACTAAGGATGGTTAGACTACAGTTAGGAAGAACACTTGCACTAAAGCTGAAAACTCAACTACTTCTTTCAAAGGAGCCAATCCATCTTTGAGAAATGGCCCACAAGAGTAGGCTCCTATTGTACAAGAGCCCTTGTCAGTTACAGCTCCAAAATTGGCAAAAAGTCCTAGGGTGTTTAATACTCCTTTGGATGCTAACATTTTATCCCAATGTGTCAAGGCCTTTGGGGCTAATTATTCATACTCACAACTAGCCACTCTTCCACTTCTTACTTAGAAAAATATGCCTAAATACTCTCTCAACCTTTCTTAGAGGATTGATGAGGTAGAGGAAGGAGAGTTTTTAGCTGACCCTGACTTGAGGAAATAATACGAGTTTTTGAGTGCCAATAGTGGCCACTTTCTGTAGAATTGGTATGACACCTTAGAAGGGTTGGACTCAAAAGACATGTCGCTTGAATCTCACCATCTATGAATCATTTTAATGGAATGTTTAGGGTCTCATAGATCTAAAATTCAAGTTTGTTGTGCATGATTTCATAAAGAAGTTTCCTGAGATAGACATTCTGTGCTTTTAGGGAGTTAAGGTGGCAAACTTTTTATTGATAGTTATCAGTAATTCCATCTGGCACAACAATATCATTATTCATAGCAACCATTTCATAAGATGTGGAGGGGTGATCACATTCATTTCTCCAAGGTGGCAACCACAGTGCAATCTAGTGTGAACACCCCCAATCAGCTTGTTTGGCCTCTTTTTAGCATTAAAAGCCACTCATTTGGTTTTATTAATATTTATTCCTTAACTAATGATTTAGAGCATACCCATTTATGGCAATGGATAGCGGATGATCTCCTTGATGTCTATTAGGTATTATGTGGTGACTTTAATATGGTGTCATCTCTTGAAGATAAATTGGGCCATCTACAAAATGCAATTCTTCCTTAACACCTCATTGATCAAGCATGAGCCCATGATGGCACACATTAGGAGAGTTTAGAATTTATATCCACATCCTTCCCAATAATTTGGTTGGTTTTTTGGTGGGATGATGCCATAAGGATAACCTCCCACTTTCTATGGATCTATAGCCATGAACTTTCCAAAATTTAGAGACACTCCTACTCTGCTACTACCTCAGAACTAAGTTATGTGACTCTAGCTCTAGAAAAAGATCCCTTTAATGAGATCTTCCAGGTGAGAGTTTCATCCTTAAGGCATCACATTCAGATTGTATATAACTACAATTCCTAGGGATCCCAAGTCAAATTCAAGCTTCATTGGCTTAAATAGGGGACAAAGCTTCTAAGGAATTCTTTCAATTGTTGTGAGCCAAAAATTTGAAGCAACAAATTCAAGTAATTACTGAGGATGGTAAAAGACTCACTGAGACTCTGTAGATTGTGCAAGCCTTTGTCCACCATTATCCACAAGTGATCAAAGCTCAAGAATATTTGGCTAAGCATGATTCTACCCTTTAGCAAAGCTTTTCAATGGTGTTGTGCAAACTCACTCCCACCCAACAGGTGATTTGTGATAGGCCCCTCACTATTGATGATTTGGATGAAGCGATGTCTCATACGACTAATGACAAATCCCTTAGAATTAATGGCTTTCCATTTGAATTCTACAAAACTCTTTGGGATCTTGTGGGTAGTGATTTGCATAAGGTTTATCTAAAAGCATTTTGTGCACATTCATTGGGTAAAAATATAAATAAAGAAAATATCAAATTCATACCCAAACAAGGAGATCCTAAGTTGATTGTAACTAAAATCCCATCACCCTCTTGAATGTTTCCTATAAAATTATTTCCAAGGCTCTGGCAATCCAACTGCATAATATGTTACCTCTCATTGCGCATCTAGAACAAATGGGTTTTATCAAAAGCTGTTATATCTTGGATAACATCATTATTATCTAGGAAAGGATGGATTGGGCTAGATGGTCTAAGAAACAAGCTATGTTCATCAAAATTGACTTTGAAAAAGCTTATGATCGTATCGAATGGCTTTTTATCTTAGCTATGCTTTGGGATCTAGGTTTTGAGCCCATCTTCATTCAAACTATTTAGATGCTTTTCTCTGATGCCTCAATTTTCCTCTCCATCAATAGAGTTACCTATAAGCAATTTGGCTCATTTTGTTTCATTTTCCAAGGGTGCCCTCTGGATCTCATCTTGTACATTCTTACAGTTGAGGGTTTTGGATATCTTCTTAGCAATGCCCAAACTAGTGGCCTTGTTAAGTGAATTTATCTCCCTCTTGATGTAGTTAATCTAGATGAAGATATGTAACTGCTTAATGGTCACTTTGTTGATGACTCTTTCCTTACCCTCATTGAAGATGAAGCCAATGTGGATAATTCCTTACAATGTCTTGACACCTTCTACCTGGCCTCTAGCTCCAGCATCCAATAACAAAAAACTCATTATTACAGATAGTCTTACCTCCCTCTGCTAGCATGGGCTACTAAATTTGGTTGGAAATGGATCCAACATGATAAAATCTTTAAATTATTTGGCATCCTATTTGATTTCGATGTCTTTCCACCTTTATTGTGGTAATATATAGTTGATAGGGTTGCTAAGAAGCTAGATTATTGGGTGACCAAGTCTCTTTCATAGGCAAGAAAATTTCAAATTTGCTTGAAAATTCTTGCATCCACCCATGTGTATTACTCAACATGTTGGGTTCCTTCTAAAAAATCTTACCAAAAGTTAGAGAAATTGTTCCAAGATTTCCTTTGGGCAAATTCACTGCAAGGTAAAGGATTTCATAGGGTGGCTTAAGAATATTTTTACTTCATGCATGAAGGTGGAGGGATGGGACTCATCGACATAGCTTGGCAAACAACTACCTTATGTTCCAAATGCATTATGTAGGTCATTGATGGCCCAAAAGCTTGGAAGGTATTATTTAGACACTGTATCTCCTCAAGGTTGCCCAAGGGCAAGAAAGCTTGAAAAGGGCTCAACTTTTCCAATTTACTCTTCATCCAATTTCCCATCCATATCATGGGATCCTTTATGGCCAAAAGCATCTGGAAGGCTTGGGAAAATATTAAGCCATGGCTTCTCTAGAATGGTTCTAGCTTCTGTAATGGGATCTCTACTAACTCCTACTCCTTGTGGTGGTCTCCCATTTTTTCTTGCAATGATGTTCCCCTAGCAGAAGTCCCTTGGACCAATGCCCTCAAAATTTTTCACATAGGAGTTTATTCCATTTGAGATATCTTTTGCAGGCGTTCTCACTCTTGGCTATCTTGGGAAGAGGTGAAAGCTAAATTTTGGTTAGCCAATAAAAACCAAGAATCTTACCAGGTGATTATCAATGCCATTCTATCTTTCTATCCTCCATAAAATCTTGGTCCATTCCACTCGGCCTTGGTGGAAGGACTGTAAATGGTATGTTGAGACCTTTTTCCATAATTACACTCCTTGACTAGGCTATGTTTGGCTCACCTCCCTCCCCCCTTTTACCCTTGGTTGATAAGGTTAATGCCTGTTAAGGGTTACACTCATTTGTTAAAACATGGAGCTTTTGCTTCAACACCAAGGCTTGCCTATTAGTAGAAGACTTGTTTAGTTGGGATTTCACCAGCCTAGTTGCCCCTTATATGGCCACCTTGAGACACTCCCTCATCTCTTCTAGTATTATTTCAAATCTCAAAGGGTCTAGACTTAGATCCATGATCTTTTCAGGCCTTTCTCGCTCAAATTTTTCATTTGAAAGCATATCCTCTTTGGTGACAAACCTATAATTCCCTTCATTTACGCGTAAGTGTGGCATACTTTCAGAATGGAGATTCTCTTCTATATTTGGAAAGAAAGAAATAATTCTATGTTTAATCATACTTTTATTGATTATAATATTTCTACTTTACACAAATCTTCTATCATCTCCACTGTTCTTATGCAAATTCAAGTCCAATCCAATAAAGTGGCTATGGAGCTTAGGTATCTTCAGGATCTCCTCTCTCATTGGAGATATGTTCCCTACACTATGGCTCAGGTTCCACCTTCTCTGCTCAGGGATCCCAGACTGGATGATAGAGTGCCTTAGCCACCTCGTGGTGGGAAACATCACAACTATTCTAGGTGTTGCTCTCACAATAGCACCCCATACTAGCACGTTTCCCCTCTTGGGTAGCAGTGAGGGTGGCAGCCACCACCTCCTTCCCTTGTTAGGTAGGACGATTAGGGCACTTCTCCTCCTCCACACCCAGATGCTTGGGGGGTGCCACCTAGATACTATGCAAATATGATGGATATTTTCCCTAGGTTCTCTTTGGCTATCTCACCCACTCAGACACAAGCAAATGATGATACAAACATTGCCTCAGCTACTGGTTGGGAGCATGTTCCAGATGGCAATGATTTGCCAACCTCGGGTTGGGGCCCAAATGACATGGATCCTCCCCCTGCTTGCCTTGCTCTTGCTACATAAAAGTTACCTTTCTTTATGACTTTGTGATCTAGTTACTTGTTTCTAGGCTCTACCTAGTTGATACTTTGGTACTTTGGTTTTGCTCCTAGGCTTTGCCTAGTGTGTCATGGCATACTCTCATACCACCTTATTTTTTTGTGAATTATTTGTTTATTTTTGTTTAGCTAATATAGAGATATATTTCATCAAAAAAATAATAATCACTTAACCTTGTTTTCAAAAAAAACCAAAAAATAATATCTTTCTCAATCTGACAGTCATATATGAGTGCCATGACATACTCATTAATCTCCATCAACCCATGAGCGACCATCATACTCATTTATTTTCATACGGTGTCACAGAGACTATATTTGATGACCATATGGTCGTATTTATATTTTTAGGTTATATAAAAAAATTGGTAAATAGTATTAATTGTAAGGTAAAATTCAAGATAGATCGATAAAAAAATGTAAAAAATATAACTAATATATATATATATATATATATATATTAATTTTTTTCTATTATAAATTATATTAATATTTGAAAATTAATTTTGAATAGATAATTGTTATAATTTTATTTTTTATGAGAGGTAGGAAGCATTTTTTTATTAATTTAATAAAAAAAATATAATACAATGCTAATCATTCAAAAAAATGGTGGAAAACTCACACCTCAAAAACCACACCGAGTTAAGAAATTCTCTGAAGAAACATAAGTCCAAAAGATATCACAACCTAGGGAATAACGACAGTTAAACTAACTCAAGTGCACATTAATAAAAAAAGGGAATGAAATAACACAAACATCAAGGAAACAACTAAGCAACAATTGTGAACATGGTGGTCGATGGAGGGGGTGGAGGCAGATGGCCCTGAGGCTTCCCTCCCTAACTATCTTGGGTTGGGAATCTTCCTCAACTACGTGGGGGTCCCATCCCTCAGTGTACTTATTGGTTTCAGAATCATGCTGCACTCGAAAATCCTAGTAGGAAGGAGAGATGGTCAACGCCAACTGCATGGATTTATTCTATGGAGGGTGTCTCCACCTCCCACCTTCATTATCTCTGTTGCCTCTGTCAGATCCTCGGTGAGGAGATGGGAGGTGAGAGTGAGGAGAGGAGCTCCAACTTCGAGACCTCCCGTTGCAAGAGCAATGGGGCCTCCCCCCATGCCCATGACCTCTAAGAGGGGAATGGTGAGCAGGGGAATTAGTAGACTCACGGCTGACTTCATAAGGAACATTTCCCTAATGTCCAGAAGGAGTTGCAGATGGTGAAGCTCGTGTTGATCTTTATCTTTCTTACTCTGTATCTGAAAGGTAACATTAGCAATCATAACAACTTTATTAGTTATAGAAAAACTTTTTTTCCATAACTTTATTATTAAAACACGCTTGATTTTTAAATTTTCAAATCTTAAACAAAATATCAGTATGAAAACACTACACTGCCAAAATCTCTTATATCTTGTAGACAATAAGTTAAAATTTTTTTAAAAAAACTATTTTTTTAATGAGCATGAACCAATAAATATTATATATTAATAATCAATACATTTCATAAAAAATAATTTTATTTTTTTATTTAAAAAAAATTAAAAATTTACCTTCGAACTAATAAAAGGGTAAATAAACAATTAAAAAGAAATTAAGATGTAAAAATTGTAAAAATCAAATATTTTGTAACATCAAATTTTCACGAGGGAAAGATTTTCAACCCGTACAAATTTAAACATCAACGACCATTTAACATCCACCCAAATTCTTTTAAAAACACGGAATAATCATGTTTGATAGATTTGCATCCGTTTTCTGCTAAGTCGCTTGTTTTTTTAATTTCATCTGGTTTTTTTAAGTTTTCTCAAAGATTAAATCGGATTTAGGATGCCGGTCCATGAAAAGGACTATTAAAGATATTGGTTTCATAGAATTAAAATAATATAAAAATAATTTTTTTTTAATAAAAAAATAGTTGGATCACATTTTTGGCTGCAAAACTTTTCGCTGCTTAGGAACTTTTCAGCCTGATGACACCTTTAGGCTTTCACAGAAAATTTTCCTGTAAGATTCTAATAAAAATCGGGTTACTTATTTGCATATAATTTTAATAAATTTGTTTTTGAGATTTCGTAGTACAAAAGAATTAAAAATCTATGATCCAGGTACCAAAGAATCAAAAATCCATGGTCCTAAATTTTTTACTTGGTATCAGGGAGTAAATTTAGCAAACTAATGTCATATCAACCGTTCTGCAAATTTCGCTCCAATTCTAGTTGTTGTTTCGGGACTCGATGATGTAGAAACAGAGCATAAAAGAATAGCAGAAAATAAAACAAAACACAGATTGCTACGGCAATCAAGAAAAGATTTTTTAATCTTATTATTCTGCATATGAAAAACTGCGATTAGAAGTTACATAAATAGAATAGAATAACAAACAAAGCTGAAATTCAACTGGTGTTAAACAGCCAGTTCTCCAAGCACACTGCGTTTAGACTAAAAATATTGATCATGCAAACTGCATGCATGAAGGAGCAAACAAGAAGTTAAACAGTGAGTGGAGAAATTATCTCCAGTGTGCTGCAGTTTCTAACAGATGAAAGGCGAGCATCAGATCATCGGATCATCGGCGATATTTGTCTGAATGAGTTTTCTTCTGAAAGACACGGCGAGATAAAGAACCACCATTGCTTCTTATCATGAGGACGTCTAAAAATGGATTTTGGTTATTTTCTTCAATCTTCCTAGTAAATTTAATGAGGTTCAATCTACTATTTAAAAACCAAAAATCTATCCAAGCTCTATTTTCCACTAGGCTAATTTGCATTAGTATTATCAATTAAATGTTTCCACCATTTAAGTTTTAACGGAGTAGCAATGAAGTCCAAATTTTCAAAATGTTCCATATAAATATTGGCCACAAGTGAGAGCGGTGACTCTTAGGAATGCCTTCCATCCTTTCATATAAGATGTGTCGAACGCTGAAATAGGTGGTTTTCAAACAAACCCTCACCAAATTAACAGTTTCATTATTAGTAAGGTTTTTTATGATCTCAATAGTCTCATTCATAGGAACCTTGGTAAAGAGAGAAACCACATTAAAACTAATCAAAATATCATATTTATCAGCTTTGAAATTCCTCATTTCATTAACCAAACGAGTAGTTTTTGATGAAATAACTTGGACTGCCCGTGAGAGAATTTAATTTACGAGTGAGGAATTTTGCCAAATTATAAGAAGGCGAGCCTATAGTATTCAAAATGGGCCTCATAGGTATTCCTTCTTTATGGATCTTAGGTAAACCATAGTTACCCGGGAACAAACAATTTTTTGGGATAAGCCTTTTCTTCAAAATGTTATCCAACGAAGAGCTCTTAATAGAATTTTCAACCTCTCTTAAAATCTTATTTCTTGGATATGTATCTAAATTCTTATATCTCTCAGGGTTTGAAAAAAGATCAATCATTTTTCTTTCATAGTCTACCTTGTTCATAATCGCGGTAGGATTTCTTTTGTCAGCTCTTGGAATGGTAATATATTTATTAGATCTAAGACTCTTAAGAGCAATGGCTTTCTCCCTCGACAGGTTATCCTTAGGCAGTTTGGCTTTTCTCAACACCACAACGCATTCTTGCCTGACCTCTTCAACGGAATCAATTGGCAAATTTTTTATGAAGTCTTCCACACTATAATCAAGGATTCAATGGGAATGCATTTTGGTGCAACTGCAAAGTTCAATCCATACTCAAGCAAATTCTTGGAGGCCACGTTCAAGTTATAGTCATAGATATTCACAATACTGCATTTTTTCATTAACACCATAACTGGTTTCTGATCTTGATATGGCAAATCAAAATTTCTTTTTTGTGGTAGAAATAACTTCTGAAGTTCTTTGCATGACACCAACTGAGGCTGATTTTAGACATTCCCAAAGATCTCTACGTACTATGTGAGTTTTAAATTGCAAAAACTATAGTTTATTAGATAAGTCATGAATTGTTCCCTTAGTTCGATTTAATTCAGATCGAATAATAGATAAGCTTGCCATTTTTAATGCTTGTAGATTTAGGTTCTGAAAATTATGTTTTATGACAACGAACTTTGGAATGATTTCAAAATCTCTACATTTTTTATAAATCCAAAGTCTGCAAGCCTATGTACCATTGTTATGCATATTTTTTCAAAGGTACGAACCTCATTTAGCGCCTCCCTTCAATGGAGGGATAAAATAAGACTATTAGTGATTATGTAGTAAGTAATGAATAAAAACTAGAAAACTACATTATAGGTAAAATGAATCGATGTTTCAAGCCAAAGCTAGTCCCATCATCAGGAGTGATGAAAAACATGAGAAATAGTGGCACATGTACTAAACTATAAATAAGAATAAGCCATGAAAATAAAGAATGGGTCGGCCAAGGCTAAGAGAAAACAAAGAAGTACAAGGAAGGAACCACACAAGGCAACTAAGGATTAGAATCATTCTTGCTTTTATGAGATGAACAATAGGTTTCCAATTCATACAAAGTTTCCACCCTTCATCACTATTCAAATTATTAGGGAATTTCTCAATTTCAATTGCTTCATGGATCCTTATCTTCAAGAAAAAATCTGCTTTGGCAATGACAATTAACTTATTCAGGTAAATATGATGGCCAATAGCTTGAGAATGCTCTATTAAGGTAGATTTATGAATACAATTGTGAGTAAGCTAATCACAATGCTCCTTTAATCTGACCTGTATAGAGTAACCTATTTCCCACACATATGCTTTACCACAACGACAAGGGATAGAGTATATACCTTTGAAATAACTCAAAACGTGAGGATCTTTTGCCTTGTCGAGTATTTTTCTAATCATATTAAGTGGAGTGAAAGTAACTTTAATATTATTTTTCTTAAGAATCCTATCTAAAACATCGATAGTCCTTTAATGTAAGGAAAAGAGACTCTACCAAAAAAATCTTCTTCAAGGCGAGTAGGGTCAAGAGTTATCTTTGCTTTTTGGATCACTCTTCTAACCAGGCTATCATTATCACCATTTGATAAGTGTTCCAATTCTTTGCCAACCCGCCCAAGGATAACCTATCAAGGGAGGAGGTCATTCCTCTTAAGATTCTTAGATCTAATATAGATATTACCATTCCAATAGCTAACACAAGAAATACTATTGTGATTATGAACATGGTAGATTATGAAAAAAATGATTGATATTTTGTCGAACCCTGAAAGCTATAAGAAATTAGATAAAGATCCAAGCAATAGGATTTTAAGAAAGGTTGAAAATACTATTAAGAGTTCTTTGTTGGATAACATTTTGAAGAAAAGGCTTATCCTAAAAAATTATTTGGTCTTGTGTATCTATGGTTTACCCAAGATCCATAAAGAAGGAATGCCTATGAGATCCATTGTGAATACTATGGGCTCACCTTATTATAATTTGGAAAAAAACCTCTTGTGGATCAGAATCCATCATTTTTATTATCTTGAGTAGCTCACATTTAGTCTCAGGCTCGCTCAGCGTATCTAACAATTTCCTTTCATCCTCTTCCTTTCTTGGGGCCCCCTTTTGTATATATTGCCTAAGTATTGACCTCCCTTTGCTTATGAAACATGGTAGCTCGACACTTCTTGGGAATAAATAAGTCCTCAATTCATCTCAAAGTAGTGCTAGCTTGACACATGGCAACCTAGTGCTCATTCGAGGCCATTTCCTTTTGGTCAGAACTCTGAGCAATGCCCTTAGATAATGGGGTGATGGGTGAGACCCACCAAGTAGTTATCAAGGGAAACATAGTTTCTCCATGTGGCACCTTCATGCTCATTTTTTCAAGGAAGTACCCAAATTCCCCCTAGAGAAGTGTCTGCATGACACATGGTATCATAGCATTTATCCAAGAGTGGTTTATTTTTGACAGGACTTCAAGCAACACCATTGGTTGGTAAATAAATGAACGGGACCCACCATGCAGTTATAACTAGGAAGAGATGAGCCTTTCTACATGGCACCATGGTGCTTGTTGAAGGCAAAGTTTTCCTATCAGAGCTAGGAGTTGTACCATTGGCCAGGGTAAGTGGATCTCTGTCTCCAACAACATATCAGAGGTAGCTCCATAGATGGACACGTGGTATTACTATGCTCCTCCTGAGCAGCATGACCATAATGAGATAGTATAATTATGCCATATCCAAGATCCAGAGGATAACTACACTCATGAACCCAAGTCCATACAGTTGTAATGGCATCATCATTGACATGATGCCAAGATTTTTAAGTGTCATTCTCACAAGAATTGGATTCACCTATATATTTTGGGCTTGTCCCATTTGGAAAGGGTTAGTTATCATTTACTTTATATTTTATTTATTTTGGAAACAACCATTTATAATATAATAAGAATAGTAGTATCTAGTAATTTTTCATTCTACAACCTTAGTAGGAGCCCTACATAGGTGTGATTGGATGTTTTGTATTGTGCCCTGGAGGCCTTCTGTATTCTATTCTCCACCTAAAAATGAAGAGGACCTGGTGTTTTGTGTCAATTTGAGTGAAGAGTTATCTCTACTTGTTATTCCCTTTCTTTTTCTTCTATAGTATTAATACTTGTTTGCATCATAGACTTTAATTCATACTTTATGCTCCTTTATAGTTTGTAGTTTTTAAGGATTCAATCTATTTTTATGCAATTATAGGTTAACAATTTAAATCTATCGACACATTACCTTAGTTTTATTTAAGTGTTATTTGCATTTCTCTTTATCCCTTTTCATCCCCAAGATCACTTGAAGAGCTAGCTTCTAAAATCCTGGATGTTGATTTATAGACTGCAATTCAGTCCCATGCCTATAAAGCTTCCCATAGAGGTTGTTAAATTGAAGTGAGATTTTTATATCAAAAATATCATCGAATGCAAATAGAGAGCTAGTTAATAGCTAAAACAACTTGGTAGATGACTCTAATTCATGGTGTTTATCCTGTAATGATGCTCATGGACCCTAAACTTTCCCAAGGGGCAATCTACAGCAAAAGGTTGTTAAACAATGGTGATAAAGGAATGCACCTAATTCATCCTATAGATACCAATCTCTAGGGGTTGAGAATTTCATCTTGATGGCATAAATGCAAGGGATGTCCCTAGAATAGGAAAAGGAAATAGCTCTAAAACACGTATTTTTCTCCTGGATAGAAGGTAAAGATGCAGTCTATGTGAATGAAGTTCCCATGTATATATCTATACAAGTTTAGTTAGACTACTATACACACTCCAAGAAAAGGTTGGCTGATAGCCTCGAAGCTATAACAAGTCCCCAAGTGACTTTAATAAAGGGTCTAGGATCCCAACCTCCACCTTTGACATATCAAAAGTGGAGTGAAATGACGCAAAACAAGGTAAAAGACCCTGAGGTTTCACCCCTAGGGTCATACAATGTGGTGGATCGACTAAAAAAGGTTTTGACCAATGTTTCTCCCTGGGATGTTTTATCTATCCCTAAGCAAAAATCTTTGCTAAAACAAGCCTTGGAGGATTGAGGGAAAACCATGTGGGAAAATTCAACTATGAAGTTTATGCAAACAAAAGAAAAAGAGTCTAGTGTGAGTGTGCATCCCTAGATACCATCTGCATTTGTCAATTCTAGATAAGGGGTAAGCAAGATGAAACCTACCCCATTCTAATTAACACTTATTGTGGGAAAAAAACACTGCATAATTCCATGATTGATTTCGATGCTAGTACAATGGTGATGCCCAAATAGATAGTAGATTCATTACAATTATAGTATGAACCCTTGAATAAAGGAGTGATGCAGTTGGATTGAAATAAGGTTCAAACCTTAGGAATCATCAGGGCTCTCCCCCTCATATTGTCTTATCCCAACATTTATGTATCATAAGATGTTTTATTGACAAACATCCCTCCCATATTTGGGCTATGTCTATCAAGATATTTTACCACTAAGATAGGTGGGGACCTATCATTTGACTAGTCTTATTTGATTCTAAGGACCAAATATGGCTCAAATTTAAAGGTGTTGTCTAAACCACTTCATCTGGAACACATAGAAGATGAATTCATGATGAAATTTAAATTGACACATGCCTCTTTCTCAAAGAGGGAGATGTACTATGTGGAAATGCTCAAATGGGAGAAAGTAGAAGACATCAGAAGCCTAGAAGAAGAAGACCTTGTTAATAAATTCATTGAGAGCAATCCATTGGTGAACTTTTATGCCACTGGTCTTATAACTTATGTAATCTATGATGAAGACCAGGAAATTCTCAATGTTATGAAGAGGAAGGAGGACTAGAATGAGGGGCTAAAGGTGAGTCCAAATTTTGGACTCTATATTTTAACAGTGCAAAATGCAAGATCAATTATGGGGCTAGCATCTGACTAATATTTCCTTTCAAAGAAGAAATCTTCTAAGCCTTATGAATCCAATTTGTCTACACAAACAATGAGGCCAAATATGAAGCATTGGTCCATGGCCTCATCCTTACTGATTGGATAGGTGTAAAGCAGCTGAAAGTATTCAGTGATTCCCAACTAGTGGTAAGGTAGGTAAGAGGAGTTGTAACTATGAATAATGTGTGCATGAGATCCTATCACCACCATATATGGGATCTAATTGAAACCTTTGAAGCTTTTAACATTTAGATCATCCCTAAAATTGTGAATGTAGACGCTAATAGGATGCCAATAATCAAATCCTAGTTTGATCTAGTCACAAACTTATTCACCAATGAGCAAGCTATTTAGGTTACCATCAGACCTATTATCCATGACAATGACCATAATTGGTAGGTGTTTGAAAGTGATGCTTATATTTCCATGTTTCTCCAACAATCATGCAAATTTAGGGAATAATTGCAACCAAAGATTGAAGAGGCCTATGATGACCAAATCGTGTAATTAAAAACCAACAAGTTATCGAAGGGGCTCATTAACTTAGAGAATATGTTTGATTCTAATAATGCAAGGAATGACAAGTGAAAGTTTTTTATAGATAAAAATGACTACTCCAAAATTGATGTCAAAGGTGGGAGAAAGTTGAAGGTGGGAAAGAAAGTCCCCCACAAAGATAATGAGTGGTTGGTTTCCTTCTATGACAAGTATGAAGGAGTCATCGTATGGACCTATGATGACTTGAGAGGATATGAACACGAGGTCATTCAACACACCATAGACTCAGTATAAGGAGTCAAACCTATTTGACAGAAGCAAAGGCTGGTAAACCTAAAAACTGAGTCCCTCATGACTCAAGAGTTGAGGAAACTAATCAACTCAAAAATCATATACTAGATCAAAAATTCAACTTGGGTATCCAACTTAGTTCCTGTGTGAAAAAAGAGTGGAGAGATCCAGTTGTGCATAGACTTTCGAGACTTGAATAAGGATTCCTTTAAGGATTATTATCCCCTTCCCTTTATGAAACGAATCCTCTAGATACTAGTAGGTGTAAAAATATTCTCTCTAATGGATGGATTATCTAGATATAATTAGGTATGGGTAAATGAGGAAGATCAACACAAAACCACTTTCACCATAAAGTGGGGAACCTTCACATATGTGAAGATGCCTTTTAGCCTTTCTAATGTTGGGGTTACATTCTAGTGAGCTATGGATGTAGCTTTTAAGGGTCTAATAAATAAGATCATCTTCATCTATCTGGATGACCTCACTATGTTCTCAAAGAATAAGGAAGACCACTTAGATCATCTAAAAAAGGTTTTCCAAAGGTGCCAAGAATTCAATGTGTCTTTTATCCCCAAGAAATATGTCTTTAGAGTCTCGCAAGGCAAGATGTTTGGATACATAGTATCCAAAGAAATAATTGACATCGATCTAGAAAGAGTACAATCCATTAAAGACTTAACCTTATCGATAAACAATAAAGGGGTCCATTTTTTCCCTGAGAAGATTAACTTCATCATTTGGTTTATATCTAACTTCATAGGATTGGTGAGACTAATCACCCTATTGTTAAAGAAATACTAGGCCTTCAAATAGACACCTAAGGGGAGGATAACATTTGATAAAATCAAGGATATGATATCTATCACACCTATTCTAGTTAACCCTGACTTTTCTAAAGACTTCATTATGTGCATCTATATGAGTGAACATACCCTGACGGTTGTGTTAACTCCAAAGGAAGAAGTAGGAGGAAATGATCACCCAATCACATTCTACTCAAAAAAATTATATGGGTATGAAGCAAAGTATAATTTTGTAAAGAGACATGTTTTTGCCATTGTCAAGGGCCTCAAAAAGATTAGGTACATTTTGGCAGGTATTAAAATAATGGTGCACATGGCACACTCTAGCATCCATGAATACATAATGGAAGGAGATATCACCAAAAAATGGGCCAATTGGATTGCAAAAATCCTTGAGTGTGATATCAAGGTCAAGTTGACTAAGGTTGTCAGAGGAAGAGGAATCTAAAAGTATTTAGCCCAATGTACAAATGTCTTGCTAGAGAAATCAGGCACATTAGAAGCAATCTTATTGAACCAATATGAAGCCAATAGATCTTGGGTGGTCAACAAAATTTGATTCATGTAGATTGACTGGTATCTTGATGGCCTCCCTGAGTATAAAAGGCATTTCTATAAGCTGTAGGGGTCTAGATACATGCTAGTCAGGGAGTCCTATTCAAAATAAACTTTGACAGAGATTTGATTTGATGTGTTGAAAGACATGAAGTCAAGAAAATCCTACAAGATATGCATTTTATTCCCCCAAGTGGCTATTTATCAACAAAAACCACCATGACCAAGATCATGCATATGGGGTACTACTGGCTGACCATGTTTATGGATTGTCATCAGGTAGTCAAAAAATGCCATAAATGATAGTTCTTTATGGGGAAAAGGAAAAATTTGGCTATGCCACTGAATCTGATTATGACCAATGAACCCTTCGCATGGTGGGGTCTATATTTCATCAGAATGATCAATCCCATCTCCAATGCTAGTTACAAGTGGATATTAATGGCCACTAATTACTTCACTATGTGGATTGAAGTAGTACCACTAAGAGAAGTAATCAAGAATATGATCCTCAGCTTATTAAAGGAACTCATGGAAAGGTTCGACTCACCCAAGATGATCGTCTCTGACAATGCAAAATCCTTCCTTAGGTCCAAGATTTTTGAGTTCACACTCCAGAATAGTATCTTATTAAAGACTTCATCCAATTAATACCCACAAGGAAATAGGTTGGCATAGTTAATAAACAAGAATATGATAAGGTTGATCAAAAGTATGGGTGTCAACTATCAAAAGGAGTGTTATATGCACATAAAAATGGCCCTATGACTAGACTATATCACTTCCAATTAGATCCTAAAAGCTTCCCTATATGAACTCATATACGAGAAGAAGGTATTCATGCCTATGTCATCAGATATCCCCACCTTAAAGCTCTTAAAATTTGTTGAGATTATGAAAAATGGATTGATGGAGGTTAGGCTCATAGAGCTACTTATCCTCCAAAAATCAAGAGAACAGGCAAGAGATACAAAAATCACCTGGTAGCAAGTGGTTAAGTGGTGGTTTAAGAAGAAAACATTGGACCTAGGAGTAAAACCTAGGGATTTGGTTCTCATGTACAATCAAAGAGCCATAAATTTGGGCTAGCATGTGAAGTTCAACTCTTTATGGAGAGGACCATTTGGAATCATCAATGGTAGACATGGAAATGTTTTCGAGCTAAAAGATAAATAAGGCAATGCACTGGAGAACCTAGTTAATAAGATCAACTTGAAACATTTAAACTATTTGGCATGCCTCCCCCTTGTACATAGTTAGTTTCCCTTTTTTGCTTGTGTGTTTCCCTTCTTAGTTTTTATTTCCCTTAGTTTGTTTCCTTTTCCTTTGTAATTTCTTTTGAATTTGTGTTTTTGGCACAAGTGGCTCCTCTCATTGCCATATGTCCTCTCCCTAACCCTCCTAAATTTTAAAAAATTCTATAAAAGACAGTTAGTATCTACTCACCTCTCCTACTATTAATGTTAGATGTTCTATATTTCATGATTCTCCATAAGGATCAATGTAAATATCTTATGAGTTGTTCCTCAAACGTGTGTGTCACCCTCAACATTTATAAGGTGCCCTAAATTTAATTTTTTCTTTGATAACCTTACCTAAGATCATTAGTGTATAAATACCCATCTCCTCATCTAGCCAATCAGTTAGAAGCATTGAGATTTTTGAGATCATTGAGTAATTGAGCAAAGTATAATGAGTAGAGAGAGCTGAGTTGATAATTATGGGACCCTATAAGTAGAATTTATTAACCCAGTATCTTATGGGTGATCAAAGAGTTATTTTGAATAGAAATTTTTGAGATGAATACTTGAACATCTTTGTCATGAGGTGAGAAGAATCCAAGAAAATAGAGAACCCATAGCTTGGGTAGTCAGGGAGACATTCCCCCTCCATATGTAGTAAGCAAATCATATGCTTCCACCCCTACTTAGACAAAGGAGAAGGTGTCAAATTTTAAAAATATGGAGGTAGGGTACCCAAGCTATCCAAAAACCCCAAGAGCTTGAGGGAGGGTACCCACGCCCAAATTATTGAGAAGGTCTGGAGGAATCACTATGACTCATTTAGGTGTAGAACGTGGGATTGCATGTTGGCCCAGTTCATGGTTCCCTATGTTCATCCATGCCCAAAAATCATTTCCCTATATGAAAAAATGTATGATGCTAACACTAGCATAATTATGGGCAACACCCATTTGAGGGTGAAAATTAGTGTGGATGCCATTAGGGAGATGCTCTGGCTCCAAAATGACCCAAAGATTGACATCTACAGCATAGAGAGCCTCCAAGATATCTTAAACACCCATGTCTATGATAAGGTACACTTCATCAACTTCCTCTTCTAGATCATCCATGCAAAGGTGCCTTCTCTACCCATCTCCCTAGTGAGCTTCCCCACAAAGTTCCTAAAGGATGCCTTGTCCATGTTGGCCTTCATCTTCAAGATGGACTCAAATGCCAATGTCAACAATTTTTAGTTAGGGGTACTCTTCCTCCTGACTATGATGAAAAAAGGGGAGGTATATAGAATGGATTTTACATACTCCATCACCACTACCATGAAAGATGAGCTGACAAATTTTTCAATGCTAGGTATCTTATGGTATTCGTCTTACCTCCTACATCTCATTCTGTTCTAGCACTCCCAATTCTTATTTGCATATCTCAATCTCGACTCCTTTGAAATGGGAATTTTACCCAACATGGTTACCCCAATCATAGTATAGACCCACATCATGTCAATCATGCAAGGATACTACAAGTTCTTAAAACTCTTTTTATCCCCTACCCTCATCGACCTCAACTAAAAGGCCATTATAGATAAGACGATAGACGTGCAATGATCATGGCTCATTAGGAGCAGGGTTTCGATTGATTAGTTCTTCAAAAGACATTCCACCTTCATTTGAGCCTATGGGTTCAAGGATGAGCCATTTCAGCTCATGTGCCTACTGACAAATAGAACTTAGGCCTTGGAGTTGGCCTATCAACATGATGTAATGGACTCTATCTATAGAGTAGGAAAGAAGAAGGTTTTGTATGATGTTCCCTTCACAAAAGTAGGCATCACAGTGGTGAAAATGTTATAAGAGTTCATGATCACATCAAAAATCATAGAGCTCAACCTCAAATTGATTGATGATAGGTGGAGCTACAACTTGATTAGTTTCATAGCCTTCTTAAAAACCATCAGTGTACCCAGTCACCAATCCTAGCCATACCTCAAGGAGAGGAAGTCACCTATGAAGGATGACCCCAAGTATTATGTAGATATGTCTTAGATTCCATTGTACACCTACAGGCCATGAGAGTCCTTTTATGACATGGTCTAGGCATTCAACCCCTCCAAAAAGTTCACAAAGTGATTAAAGGCATAGCTCACCCAGAGGGATTGGACCAAAGAGAAAATAACCACCTATATAAAATATAATCAAAATATCAACAAGTTATACTCAAACTTTGAGGATGAGGAAGGAGATGAAACCTTTGAAAATCTTTGGGATGAGCATCATCTAGAAGAGGACCTGGCAGAAGGAGGATTCTCTGTCGAGGAAGAGGAAGAAGAAGATACCCTTGGGGAAGTGGTGGGGGATGTACCTCTAGAAAAATAAGTGAAAATTGTGGAGTTCCCAAATCCATCGCCCATGTTCTCGTACCCAATGGTCCCATAATAATAGCAAGCCTCTTCAGGGCACTTGGCAGCTAGGTCATCACAACAGAAGTAGCCTGAGGCACTAGAATCTATCCCTCCATTAGAGCCCCTATAGAAGAAGATATGATTCTCATAGCCCTTTCTTTCCACCTTAGCCTCTTTTTTCATCCCCACGTCTCCATCCATAGTGTTGCCTCAGGTTATGACACTCTCCACTACCTAGCCAATTACTTCCCTAGCCCCACTCTCCTCTTCATCCACCCAGTCCTCTGTTGATCGCATACCACTTTCCTTCACAGACCTGATCTCCTCCCTCATGCCTTTCCTAACTCCTCTACCTTCATCATCTACATCATATTTTATCGTAGTGAAATAGCACTCTACCCTACTCTATGGGCTCTTACCTTTCTCTCCTTCCACCCTTATCCTTCATCCACTCACATTGAAAGGAATAATGTCTACTACTTCACAGCAGCACATGACCATTCCATCTATACTACCTCAAGTACTCCCCTTTGTAGGGAAAAACATTCAATCACTAGAGTAATACCATCAATAGATGGAGATAGAGAGAAGGGCTTGGGAGGCCTGAATGGAGAAGAAGAGGGGGAGATGGGCCAAGTCCCCAGAAGTGACTCACATTTGGTCATTTTTTGACCCTACATAGCAATCCCTCATGATTGTGCACATGGCCCCTCAATTATTCAAGCTCAAATATCAGATATAGTTGGGGGACTATGTAATACAAGTTGTCAGCCTCAACCTCAACCAAGCCAAACCCACTGATAGGGTTGAGTTGATGGAGGAAATGCAAAATTTTGTGACTATAGACTATATCAAAGCAACCCAATAGCTATAAAATACCAATATTTAACTCACTAAGGTGAAGGCTATGGTTGACCACATCAATGTTGAGGCTAAAGCCAAAGACGCATAGCTCAATAAAGCAAGGTCCAACCTTCAAAGCTATGTCTCTAATGGGAGTTTGTAGGTGGAATCCAATCTAAGGGAAACTGTGGAAACCAAAATATAAGAAAAAGAGACTAAACTAACACAGATCTGTCAGAAGATCTCAAATTTTAATTGGGCTTTTCAATAATCATAGTAGTAGGCACAATAGGAGTCCTCGATCAAGGACAATGAAATCATGTAACCTAAGAACAATGTCACTACCTGCTCCCAAAACATGGAGATACTCCCAATAATTTAATATCTATATGTACCTACTGAGAGAGGATCAAAGGAGTAGTTGTAAACCTAAATCCAACCCTCACATTCATCATAAATTCACAAAAGCTAAGCTCCCATGTAAGCATGTCCATCGACCAGGTTATTGCTTCCATAACCCCCAAGGTACATGATGCAAAACTTCTCATCCAAAAGCTTTACAATACTTTAGATGAAACACTATAGGCCATGAGGGTGGCCGATTGGAGGCAAGCAATGGCAAAGGTTAATGAATTTTTAGGTTGTAACAAGGTAGCTATCAAGTGTAAGGCATTCCTTAATGCCTTGGAAAAAGTGGTCCAAGATGGATAGGGACACATTGAACAACCAATCCAATTGGGACTCCCCCATTTTTGGTAGACAATAGTGTCCTACTAGAGGACCAAATCAAAGTGTTATTGGAGTAGAAATAGAATGACTAGACCATGTTCATGGCGCTCGATTAATCACCTGGTATCTCCTAAGAGGAGAAAATATTATAGCCGCTCACCTAGCTATAATTTCAGATGTTGGTGGTAGTACAAGGTTTTGGGAACATCTCTTTCTAGGAGATTATTGATCTAGATAGAGCCTCAAGGCTCTCAAGAAGAAGGTCCAACCCAAGGAGGAAGAGTGGGTGCCCTTGTAAGCATCTCTTCAAATTTTGTAAGTTCATAGACCTTCCTCTTATTTTGAAAATTTTCCCTTGACTACTCTATGTACCATATTTTTGCATTTTCTCATCCACAGGTGGATACCCTGTGAGTCACCAAGAACTATGGATTGATCTACCCTTTCACTTATTTTGAGTAGCTCACGTTTAGTCTCAGGCTTGCTCAACATATCTAACAGTTGCCTTTCATCCTCTTCCTTTTTTGGGTCCCCCTTTTATCCATTTTGCCTAAGTATTGGTCTTTCTCTACTTCTAAAACATGGTAGCTCAACATTTCTTCAGCATGAAAGAGTCCTTAGTTCATCTCAAATTAGTGCCAATTCAACACGTGGTAACCCAACACTCATCCAAGGTCATTTCCTTTTGGTCAAAACTTTGAGCAGCACCATTGGCTAATGAGGTGATGGGTGGGACCCACTAAGAATTTATCAATGGAAATGTGGTTTCTCCATGTGGTGCCTTCACACTCATTTTTACAAGAAAGTGCCCAACTTCCCCCTAGAGAAGCATTTGCTCAACATATGGCATCATAAGATTTATCCAAGAGTGGTTTATTTTTGACAGGCCTTCAAAAAATGCCATTGGCTAGAAAATAAAGAATGGGACCCACCATGCAATTATAACTAGGAGGAGATGATCCTTTCCACGTGGCACCATGGCACTTTTCAAAGGAATTTTTTTTCTATCAGATCTAGGAGTTGCGTCATTGGCTAAGGTAAGTAGATCTCCATCCCTAATGGCATATTAGAGGTGGCTCCAAAGATGGACACATGGCATCACTATGATCCTCCTAAGCATCATGACCATAACAATGTAGTACAATTTCACCATATCTGATATCTTGAGGATAATTGCACTCATGAGCCCAAGTCCTTCATTCAGTTATAATGGCATCATCTTTAGCATGATGCTAGGATTTATAAGTGTCATTCCTGTAAGAAGTTGCTTCACCTATATATTTTGGGCTCATCCCTTTTGGAAAGGGCTAGTTATTATTTAATTTATATTTTTCCTATTTTAGAAACAACCATTTGTAATAGAATAGGAGTAGTAGTAACTAGTAATTTTTTATTCTACGACCTTAACAGGTACCCCTCACATGTGTGATTGGACATTTTGTATTGTGTCGTTAAGGCCTTTGGTATTTTGTTCTCCACCTAACAATGAAGAGGATGTGGTGTTTTATGTTAATTTGGGTGAAGAGTTATCTTTGATTATTATTCCCTTTCTTCTACTTCTATAATATTAATCCTTGTTTGCATCATAGACTTTAATTCATGTTTTATACTCCTTTATAGTCTGTAGTGTTTAAGGATTCAATCTATTTTGTGTAGTTATAGGTTAACACTTCAAATTCCTTACCGTATCACCTTAGTTTTAGTTTAGTGTTATTTTCATTTCTCCCTTATCCCTTTTCATCCCCAAGATCAATTGAAGAGCCAACTTCTAAAATTTTAGAAGTTGCTTTATAGATCACAATTTGGTCCCACAACTGTAAAGCTTCCCATAAAGGTTGTTTAACCTGAAGTGATATTTTTAGGCATCAACACCTCTCTCATAAATTAAAATCCCTCATGGGTAGCACAAATTCTTTCATCAAATATTCTAGCCATTTGATTAATGAAATGAGGAATTTCAAGGTTGACAAGCATGATATTTTAGTTAGTTTAATGTGGTTTCACTCTTTACCAAATTTCATATGAATGAGGCTATTGAGATTATAAAAAACCTTACTAATGAACAAACTAATAATTTAGTGAGGGCTTGTTTGAAAACCACCTATTTTAACTTTCGAGGCATCTTATATGAATATATTGAAGGTATTTCTATGGGGTCACTACTCTCACCTATTATGGCTAATGTTTATAAGGAACATTTTGAAAATTTGGCTCTCGTCACTACTCCATTAAAACCTAAATGGAAAAAACATTTCCTTGATGATACTAATGCAAATTGGTCTCATGGAAAATAGAGCTTGTATAGGTTTTTAGATTTTTCAAACATAGATCAAACCTCATTAAATTTACTATGGATATTGAAGAAAATAACCAAATTCCATTTTTATACATCCTCATAATAAGAAGCAATGATGGTTCATTATCTCATAGTGTCTTTTGGAAAAAAATCATTTAGACAAATACTTGCATACTAATTCCCACCACCATCCATCTTAGAAAAATGGCATTATCAATACCCTAGTTACTCAAGGTACGAGCATTTCAGACACTGAGCATCTTAATCAAGAATTGGAACACTTGTCAAATTTTTTTAAAATGAGATAACTCCTCACCCTACTTGCCTTGAAGAACTTTTTTTGGTAGAGTTTATTTTCCTTACATTAAAGGAACTGCCGATATTTTAGCTAAGATTATTAAGAAAAAGAATATAAAAGTTACATTCACCTCACTAAATATGATTGAAAAAATGCTCGACAAGGCAAAAGATCCTCATGTTCTAAGTTGTTTCAAAGGTGTATACTATATCCCTTGTAGTTGTGGTAAAGTTAATGTGAGGGAAACATGCCATGCTATACAGGTCAAATTAAAGGAGCATTGTGCTAATCTCACTCATAATCATATTCATAAATCTACCTTAGCAGAGCATTCTCAGGCTACTAGTGATCGTATTTACATGGATAAGTCAAATGTCATTGCCAAAGATGACTTTTTCTTGAAGATAAGGATCTACGAAGTAATTGAAATTGAGAAATACCCTAATAATATGAATAGGGACAAAGGGTGGAAATATAGTACTAATTGGAAACCTATTATTCATATTATAAAAATCAAGATTAATTCTCATCCTTAGTTGTCATGTGCGGTTCATTCTTTTCCCTCCTTTGTTTTTTCTTAGCCTTGGCCGACCCATTTTTTTATTTTGATGGCTTATCATTATTTATAGGTTTGGCATGTGCCACTATTTATCATGTTTTACATCACTCCTAATGATGTGCCTAGCTTTGACTCTAAACATTGACTCATTTTACTTGTAATGTAATTTTTCATTATTTATTCATTATATACTGCATAATCATGAGTAGTCTTATTGTATCCCTCCATGGAAGTGAGACATTGAATGAGGTTTGTAACATTGAAAAAATTGTCATAAAAATGATGTATAAACTAACTTACTTTGGAGTTTTAAAAAAATGTAGAGATTTTAAAATCATTACAAAGTTCCCTATCATAAAACATAATCTATAGGAACAAAATCTAAAATCATTAAAAATGGAAATCTTATATATTGCTTGATCTAAATTAAAGTAGACTAGGGGAACAATTCATGACTTATCTAATAAATAATATTTTTTGCATTTAAAACTCCCTAGCATAATATGTAAAGATCTTTAGGAATGTCTAGAATTAGTCTCAACTAACACCATGCAAAGATCTTTATATGTTATTTTTACCAAACAAATAAAATGATTTGTTATATTAGGATCAAAAACTAGTTATGGAGCTAAATAAAAAATCTAGTATTGTGAATATCTATGACTATAACTTGGGCATGGCCTCCAATAATTTACTTGAGTATGGATTGAACTTTGTAATTTTGCCAAAACTAATTCCCCTTAAATCCTATATTTGTAGTGTGGAAGTCTCAATTAAAAATTTGCTAGTTGATTCTATTGAAGAGATCAGGCGAGAATGCATTGTGGTGCTAAGAAAATATAAACCACTTAAGGATAAACTATCAATGGATGAGGCCATTTCTCTTAAGATTATTAGATATAATAAAGATATTACCATTCTAATATTTGATAAGGGAAACACTTCCATGATTATGAACACAATAAACTATGAAATAAAAATGATTGATCTTTTGTCAAACCCTTAAATCTATAAGAAGTTAGATAAAACATAATTTTTTGTTCAAGGGACAATAAATATAAATACATAAATATGTAATTTTAAAGTTTCCAAATCTGAGTATATGGTATACCAGTGCTAATTGTTGCCTCTACAATAAAATCAAGGCCTGATGAGCTACCCAAAATATCACTAATCATCTATACAAGCAAAAAATAAAAAGTTCAGTCAAATAAGTTAGTTGATTAAGTAAACACATACTAGAAAATAAACTTAATATTATTTTACAAACCTAAAAAATATAATTAAAATTAAACATGTGTATCAAATATAGATGGTGAAGTAGATAACTCCTCCAAATATTCTTGTAATGCATTTGTATGCTCTGCCTTCTCTCCTTAGGCTTGGAACATTAACTTTTAGTAATCAACAAAAGTTGAAGAGATTTCAAGTATATCAATGAGACATTGATGATAAATTTTGATCGCTTTGATTTTATCCATAGCTTATTTGGCTATGAAAGATTTTAAATTTTATTATTTGGCTCAGTTCCTAATTTTGAGTTGATGTAGGAAAACTTGAATTTCTACCTCTCTAGTTGTGTGGTTATCTGCAAATTTAATCTTGAGTTTGAGAGAAGTTATCATGGTTTTGAAACTATAAATCAAAAGGATTGTGCTCAAGAAGAGAAGAGATTATTTGGTATGAGCACAACACCATCGACCTACTTTCAGACTTGCATAATTTTCTTGCCATAGTGGCAGAGGAAGGTGGTGGTGTCAATAATTGCCTCCTTTAACCACTTAATCTAGTTGGCATCATAATTCAAACGTGGCATAAGTTTCTAATCTATATAATCTAGATGGATGGTTCCCTCATGGCAGAGGAGGGATATGTTAAAAAAATGATTATCTAACAACTTGAAATCTCTACCGCCCTACTTCACTCTATAAGTTATGGGGTTGTGGTCTGAAATAAAAAAGTTCTAGATGAATGATTACAACTTCCCCATCAAAAAATTAAAATAGGACAATGTTGCTCAAAAAGTATGAAATAATCCAACTGCTTAAGGACCTTATCAACATTGGCATGATAGTTAGACCTCAATTTCTAGAATGGAACCAACTTGAAAAAGAATACATGAAAAACATGTTATAACTTATAGACCTAAATTTATAGATATGCAACCAACCTTAAATAATTGGAAGAGTTAATCATTTACAAGTTTTAGTTGTGGGATTGAGGGTGTGTAAGTTCACTTTTAATTTGCTAGATGGTTTTGTAGGGATTAGCTATTTGGCATGCAAATTAATATTTTAGAAGATTTTAAATTTTGATTTATCTCATCTAAAGCATTTTTATACATTGAGAGGCATTCTACAATGGCATTCGGGGGTTGGTAGTGGGTTGTAATGTATTGAGTATGTTCAATTTTAATTATAATCTTAAATCTGATGTCCATTTGACCATCACTTAGAAATTATTCCATTTTAAAAAAAAATCTCAACATACATTATTATACCATATTAATTTTTCTCAAAATATAATATTATGAACAACCACTATTAAAAGTTAAAATCTGACCGATATAATTATACCATATTAAATTTTATTAAAAAAAGAATTTTATGAGCAAACATTATTACAAGTTAATAAATTAAAACACGTTTTGAAATTTCAGCCCACCCACCACCATCAAACATTAATTTTTTCTTTGTTGGCATGTTAAGGTTGTAAAATTTTAAGTATATAACATTATGATTATCCATGATACCAAATTCCATTCTTGTTTGTTCTTTGTAATCTCAAATCTAGCCAAGAAATTTGTTTTCCAGTCTATGTGGTAAAATTGGTTATATATATATATATATATATATATATATATATATATATATATATATATATATATATATATATATATATATATATATATTTCAATGTTGGTGTGTGTTTTCAAGGAATCACTTATACTTTCATCTAATACTTCAAAGTTTATTTTTAGTGCCATTACAGACATGCTCTCCAAATATATTAAATGGCACTTATAAAATTAGGTTCATTTCTATGCTAAAAAACTATTGAACTTAGTGGATTAATAACTGTGTTGTAATTTTTTTCTTAGGTGAGCCTATCATTTGATTTTGAGATTAAAAACAATATTTTTTGGAGATGTCAATTATGTTGTAGTAGCCCTAGGTGACAATTTTTTTTTTTCAAATTTAATTATGTATAACTAAAATAAAAAAAGAGCTATGCTTAGATTTGGAAACTAGATATGATCATCATATGAGTCATGGATTTAGATACAATTGTTTTTATTAAATTACAATAAAAATAGTTTATTTATACAAAGTAAAAATTTTATCACACCAAACTATTAGAGCTTAATGTATTTCCTTTAGTGTTTCCATATTTATGATGATTTATGTGGGCAATGTTGAATAATAAAACTTTTTAGACTCATTCGAACTAGATGTATCATATAGTAAAATTATAAACATTAAATGTTCTTTTAGTGAAGTTTATTATAGATGAATTTGGAATGAACACAACCTTATAAAGTAACTTCCAATGCTCATGGCTATTGTTATGAATGATAGACAAAGGCCTTGTACATGGTTCTCGGGTGCAACTGTATATACCAAATAAAATGTGTATACCAAAAAAAATATGAACCAAAACAAGAAATTTAATTAAAAAATTAATGATTTAAATATTATATTATCTAATCTTATTATTTTTCATATATTTATTTCCTATTTTAAGTTAATTAGAATATAGATATCTTAGATAAATCGATGTAAAAGATGTCGAGAGATATCATTCTTGAGTTGCGTATATGATTTTAGATTCATGAAATAAATAGAATGTGGAATTATAGAAATGATATCTCTCAACAACTTTTACATATATTTATCTAAAATATGTATACTAGTTAAATTATTTATAATATGTATGAAATGATTTATTTGAAATTTATATAGATAGAGATGAAAGAAAATTTTTGAGTGAAGTGTCATAAATTCCTAAGGATTGCATTAATATTAATGAAAGATTACACTTTAGAAATATATATTTACTATTTTATATTTCTTTCATTAGAAATGAATCTTATTAGATTTTTTTCTCAATTAATGGGTTTAAATGGGTCCCTCATATGTTTTATTAAACAAAAACCAGCAGTTACAAAACACCAAAAGAGGTCCAAGATGACCAAAGATAACCAAAACAAAATGAGGTTGAATAAACCTAAAAATAAATAAGACCAACCTCAAAATGCAATCAACAAAGACCAAAATAGAATGAAAATGAAACAAAACCTAGGTCTAAACCATCACTACCCAACCAACCAAGCACTAGGTAGGCCTAGACCATCAAGGCAATTAGTCTTGGTCACCCCATTCATTGGCCATTGAAGAAACCACCAATCTACCACTTTCAATCCAACCATCCCCAGTCTAGCACATTTTCAACACCATTGACTCCATAATAGATGAAGCCTCCACCAACCCGACATGTTTTCCACCATGAATAGTATGCTAACTTTGAGCACATCTAAAATCCATACAACCACATAAGATAGGAGAATGACATGAATCATATATGCATCCACACATGACCTTAGAAATAGCATGTCACTGCATGACTGACCCACCTATTATTGAGTAAGAATCTATAATAACTAAGGGAGGAAAGTCTGATGCCAAAATTTCAAATAACCTCTTACAAGAAGTCATGATGTTGAGAGCATATTATTTGACCTCTAAAGAGCCAATACCATAGGATGGCATACCATTAGAGATGGACACACTTCAATATCCAAGAGTGAGATAAAACCCTTCATCAATGAAGGTTTATGGATGGCTAATTGAAGATTCACCATGAAACTTAGAAAAACCATATAATGTTATGTAAGATCATGGAATGTGGTAAGGGGAAAAATCCCCATGCTCTCATTACCAAAAAATAATAAATAATAAAGAGCAGAACCCCAAAAATTCTCTACAATAGTAGCCAGGTTGACCTGATACCATGGTTTAAACACTCTTTCAATAATTAATTAAACCATCACCCTATCCTTCAAAGTGAGTAGGATATTGTTGTTAGGTGTGGAGCCTAATTGTCTTTTAGGGTCAGAGGTTAAAATTTTAATGTTATTTCAGCCAATTTTGGATCCCATTCTTTGAATCCCTTATGATGTTATTAAAATTGTCTTGTTAAATTATAATTTTGTAGTCAATCTAGGCCATTGATTAAAGGTTTATAGATCTGATGATAAAGGTTATGTTTAGGTTTTTTACCCTAAAATGTATTTATATATGTATAATTGTAAAAGAGGATGAAATATTATACATAGAGATGAGGTGAAAAAGGTAGAGAAGTGTAACAAGGTTTGATACAGGATTTTTTTCTCTCTTGTATTGCTGGAAATAATACACTAGACAAGTTTGGTGGATGTAACCCATCTTGGGTGACCACGTTAAATCTGGTGTCTCCCATTATGTGCATGTTTATATTTATTTTTAGAATGTTTGATTAATTCATTTTATGGTTTCTCTTGTATGTGATTTGGAGATAGATTTAGGTTTTAATTTATCTAAACAAGTGGTATCAGAGCAAAGTTTTTTTTGCATAATTTTAAATCATAGGAAGAAAGGGTTCAACCTCGAGTGGGAGCTCTGGTGGATGAAAATAAATCTAAGGTGGATAAGTTTAATGGATAGGACTTTGGATTGTGGAAGATGCAGATGGAGGATTCCATTTACTAGAAAGACGTCTATTTTCCATTGGGAGGGCAAACCAAGAATCCATCGACAATGTCAAATAAAGATTGGAAACTATTGGATCATAAAGCCCTTGGAACCATACATTTATGCCTTGCATCTTCTGTAGCATTCAACATATCACAAGAAAAGATAACATAAGGTCTTATGAGTGCATTAAATAAGTTATATGAAAAACCCTCTACCTCAAATAAAATATTTTTAATGAAAAAATTATTTAATATAAAATTGTCTAAAAATGGTTTAGTACCAAATCATTTAAATGAGTTTAACATGATTACTATTCAGTTACATTTCATAAATATTGACTTTGATGATGAATTTAGGGCTCTTATGATTCTTTGTTTCTTGTTTGAAAGTTAGAATAGCTTGGTAAAGGCAGTAAGCAACTATGTGTCTAACAATGCCAAACTAAACTTTGCAGATGTGGTGGGTGTTATCCCAAATGAGGAAATGTGAAGAAAAAACATAGGTGAAACATCCATATCTATAAATTCATTAACAATGGAGAACATAGGAAAGTATAAGAATAGAGGAAGAAAAAACCATGGAAAATCAAAAGGGGGTGCAAGATCTAAATCAAGAGGCAAGATGGAATGTTGGATCTATGACAAGCCAGGACACACAAAGAAAGAGTGTTGGTTTCAAAAGGACAAATTAGGTAAGGACCAACAAGAAGGTAATAGAGAAGTATATGTAGTAGGTGATGTATTACAAGATGCTCTTATAATTTATTTGGATAATATTGCTAAATCTTGGGTTTTATATTCAAGTGCTTCTTTTCATGCTACCCCTCATAGACATTATTTTAAAATATTATGTTCAAGGTAATTATGGGAATGTTTACCTTGGTGATGATGAACCTTGTAGCATTACTAGAAAAGGAATTATTCAGGTTAAATTACAAAATGAAAATACTTGGGTGATGAAGGATGTCAAGCATGTTCCATGCTTGAGGAGAAATCTGATCTTTACAGGATAATTAGGTAGTGATGGTTATATGGTTACATTTATAATCAAATCATGGAAGGTCACAAAGGGTTATTTAGTGGTTGTAAAAGGTAAGAAAGTAGGTACTTTATATTTGTCTATAGATAATGCTAATACATCTTGTGTTATAGTTGTTACAACTAAAGACGTAGCGTTATGACATTACAGACTTGGCCACATGAGTGAAAAGGGATTGAAGACCGTACATGTAAAGGATAAACTACAAGGTTTAAAATAATTAGATCTAGACTTTTTTGATCACTTTGTATATGGGAAATAAAAATGTGTGAGGTTTCTTAGGGTTGGACCAGCCAGGAAGGAGCAGAAGTTAAAGCTTATGCATATCGATGTATGGGGACCAACTCAGGGATCTTCACTTGGTGGTTCAGATTAGTATGTTAATTTTATTGATGATGCAACTAGGAAGTTTTAGGTATACTATATAAAAAATAAGTCTAATGTTTTTGATACATTCAAAAAATGGAAAACTTTAGATGAAAATGAAATAGGCTTAAAAGTAAAATGTCTCAAATCAGATAATAGAGGTGAGTATTGTAGTAACACTTTTTATAATTACTATTCAATAAGTGGAATTTGTAGATAAAAAATAGTTTTATGAACACCACAATAGAATGTTGCATCAAAAATAATGAATATGACTATTATGGATCATGCCAGATGCATGAGATTGCATGCAGGTTTGCCTTTAGAATTTTGGTCAAATGTTGTAACTACAACAGTTTATTTGATAAATAGAGGACCTTTGTGTTCTTTGGATGGTGGAATACTAGAGGAGGCATGGACTTGAAAGAAGGTAGATTATTATTTTCTATTTTTTTTGGTTGTGAGGCATTTTCTTATATTGACAAAGATCATAGGAATAAGTTAGAAGCTAAGTCTCATAAATGCACATTTATCAGTTATAGAACTGATGACTTTGGATTCTTGTTGTGGAATATGGAAGATAAGAAAATAATGAGTAAATATGTGTTCCATGAAAAAGTCATATACAGGGACCAGTTATAGGAAAAGAAGCAAGAGGAATCCAAAAAGGAATATACAGTATTAGAAGACATTACAAAAAAACATGTCCCAAAGTTTCCTGATCAAAATGTGCAATAGGAAAAAGTACCTCAAACCCCTGTTAGAATATCTAAAAGATTAAGTAGACCACTTGATCATTTTTCTCCTTCTTTATATCATTTATTACTTACTGATAGTGGTGGTGATCCAGAAAGATATGAAGAAGTAGTGCATATTGATGCCAAGGATTAGTGGGAGTAAGCTATGGATGAGGAGTATGATGCTATAATGGAAAACCAGATGTAGGATTTGGTGGAGCTTCCCAAAGGAAAGAAGATATTGTAGAATAAGTGGGTGTACAGGATAAAGGAAGAAAATGTAGGTAAAAAAAAAATTCAATGCACAAAAGAAAGGTATAGATTTTGATGAAATATTTTCTCCAATTGTTAAAATGACATCAATTAGAACTATTTTTAGCTTAGTAGCTATTGAAGATTTACACTTAGAACAGTTCCATGTAAATACTGCTTTTCTTCATAGGGATTTGAAGGAGGAAAGATACATGGAGCAACCACAAGGTTATGAAGTTAATGGTAAGGATAATTTGGTGCGCAAATTAAATAAGAGCTTATATGGCTTGAAACAAGCTCCAAGATAATGGTATATTAAGTTTCATAGTTTTATGATGGAACAGGGTTATTCTAGATGTCATTCAGACCATTACGTATATTTTGAAAGATTTGAAAATGGTAGCTATATTATTTTAATTTTATATGTAGATGATATGCTTGTAACTGGTTCTAACATGCATAATATTAATGTACTCAAGAATAGTTAAGTGATTGCTTTTCTATGAAAGATTTAAGTGTAGCTAAACAGATCCTTGGTATGAGGATAACTAGAGATAGAAACAATAGGAATCTAGAATTATTACAGGGAGAGTACATCAGAAAAGTGTTGGAAAAATTTAATATGCAGGATGCAAAATCAGTTGGGACATCTTTAGCTACACACTTTAAATTAACAAAGGAATAATGTCCTAAAACACAAGAAGAAAAGAACCTGATGTCTAAAATTCCATACTCATCAATAGTTGGTAGTTTAATGTATGAAATGGTGTGTACGAGGATAGACATTGCACATGCAGTGGGAGTGGTGAATACATTCATGAGTGATCTAGGAAAGGAATAGCGGAAGGTAGTAAAATAGATCCTTCATTACTTAAGAGGGACCATAGATACAATGTTAAGTTGTGGTGGATCAGATGTGACATTACTTGGATATGTTGACTCAAATATGGTCGGTGACTTGGATGGTAGAAGAAGTGCTATAGGTTATGTGTTTACAATAGGTGGTAGAATATTTAGTTGGGTATCATGGTTACAGAAGGTTGTGGCACTTTCAACCACAGAGGTTGAGTATGTTATTGCTATAGAAATAAACAAGGAAATAATTTGGTTACAGAGGTTGATGAGAGAATTGGAATATAGTCAATAAAGATGTACACTATATAGTGATAGTCAGAGTGCAATCCATATAGCAAAAAACTCATCTTTTCACTCCAAGACAAAACACATTCAATTGTAGTATCATTTCATTTATTTAGTGATACAGGAAAAGCAATTAAAGTTGGAGAAGATACATACCAATGAAAATCATGTGGATATGATGACCAAGGTAGTTATAAGAGAGAAGTTTAAGATTTGTTTAGATTTAGTTGGTCTTCATGGATGATAATTAAATTAAGGAACTTATCCATGTCCAAATAGTATAGTGGATGCAATAGCAATGGAGTTGCTACAATCAGTCTCCAAGTGGAAGATTGTTAGGTGTGGATCTTTATTGTCTTCTAGGATCATAGGTTAAAATTGTGATGTTATTTCAGCCAGTTTTGGATCCCATTCTTTGAATTCCTCATGATGTTATTAAAATTATCTTGTCAAATTGTAATTTCATAGTCAATTTGGGCCATATATTAAAGGTTTTCATATCTAATGATAGAGGTTATGTTTAGGTGTTTTTCACCCTAAAATGTATTGATATATGGTTGAGATGTATGATTGTAAAACAGGATGAAATGGTGTACACAAAGAAGAGGTAGAAAAGGTAGAGAGGTGTAACATGGTTTGTTATAAGATTTTGTTTCTCCCTTGTATTGATAGAAATAATATACTGGATAAGTTTGGTGGATATAGCCCATCTTTAGTGAATCACGTTAAATCTGGTAGCTCTTGTTATGTGCATGTTTATGTTTATTTTCAAAATATTTGATTAATTGATTTCATAGTTTCTCTTGTATGCAATTTGGGGATAGATCTAGGTTTTAATTTATCCTAACAATTGCCCATGAAAATGAAGACCATTTGTGAATTAACCTTGGTGTGTCATGTAGTTTCTAAATATACAAGAGTAATGAGTTTGTTGGGTGAATATTTTGTCGGCCAGCTAACTGGTGACCAAAATAGTTCCTATCATCATAGCATAGGGAGATTAGCCAACCAGATGTGCAGGTTTACTACATCAGCAGGGGACAAATCTCTCCTCTCATCAAGGGGAGGTTCCCTATAGATATGTAGGAGATGCAGGAGGCTATATATATATATATATATATATATATAAAATAAGACACAGGGGGTAGGATAAACCATCCATCTCTCTTCTTTCAGAGATGATGCTGACAAACAGAAGAGAAATACTGGGTGATGGGGAAGGTGCTTCTCTTCTTTCAGAAGCAACTTTCAGCCAAGAGCCAGATTCCTTCCTAAATAGTAGAAATCCTGATGAAGCAACAGAAGGCACTTCTCTTCTTTCAGAAGTGCTTGTTCTTGCAGGCAATAGGAATCTTTCTGGTAACAGGTAACCAAAGGTGTAGAGTAACCAATAGCCTGAAATGTAGCACAAATTCTCCACCTCGACTACCCAAAGAGTATATCACAAAGGATAATGGGGGCACAAAGTCTCCCCAAAATTCTCAACATAAAAAGGAAAGGAAAACACAGACTAAAATCAATTATGATAGCACAAAGTCTTCTCACAGTTGATTTCTAGACACTTCTTTGTTACCTTTACTAATTCTGCACACCAAATTAAATGAATAAGGACACCTTCAGATGACACAAGTCAGAATAGCACAAAGTCTGGAAAAACCTACTTTCTCATTCAAATAACAAGGAAAATGAAATTACAACCTGAGCTCAAAGTCTCAGTCTTGCCTTTCAAAATGGGCAGAGTTTCAGTTCTTGGTAAGGAGAAGATCCCCACAAAATGACCAAGTTATGAATATATATGGGAAGCAAAGAGGCCCATGTGGCACTCCTGCTTTTACAAGTGGCATATGTGTCCCTTTGAAAAGAAAACAAGTCGCTCAAAAATTAATGAGCTGTCCATTTGCCTGCTCGAGACCTGCATTTCTTGCTTAGGTAACTTACATGGTTTGCCTTTCAATTTAATGTGAGATAGAGGAAACGGTTGCACTGCTAGCCGCTATCATTCTAAAAGATCAATTTTGTGGGTGCCATCTCACCTGGCAAAGATGCTTCCCCATCTTGTGCCAGTTGGACTTAATTGTCCATTCATCATTTGCTTGCTACTTTGTCCAATTCATTCTTTATGCCATCAGGCAGTAAATGCCTTTTGTTTATGCTACTTGGATCGCTCAACTGCTCCTTGCCCTGTCATCTTTGCTTGCCACTTGGAGTTTGTCTTTTTCAGTCGCTTGGCTCCTTGGGCGAATGTACTGGCGGGTCACTTGATTTTAAGCTCGTTTCCCAGTTAGCATTTTCCCTTTTGAAAACAAACGGTTATTTTATTTCACCAAATTTGACGCCCCCTCGGCTGTCATGATTTGAAAACCAACAAACATTCTATCTTCTTGAAATTGATGGCTTTTTTAGCGTCATTGTTTGAAATTTAATGGCTAAACCGTTATGCTAAATTTGATGTCCACCGAGACATCATCGGGTCCTGCTAGAGTGTCATTGAGTCCACATGGCATTCTCTCGGTACTTCTCTTTTCTTTTGTCATTGGCAGGTTGCATGGACAGTCGACATCTCTTTGTCTTGTTTCGTGGACTATCGTGGACTGTCACGGCTTGCTTGGACAGCTGCCGAGCCATGGTGTTAAGCTTTTAAATGCGCCTGACCCTTTCTTGCTTTAGTAGTATATGCGCTCGACCTTTTGAAAAGGGCTTTTGACTTGGACTTCCCCTTCAGCCGAAGGGCGCTCCTTTGAAACGAACCTGTTGAACCAAAAATTTGGTTCAACAGTTCAAGGTTCAACCATTGCGCACTGATTTCCCAATGAACCAAGCCGACAAACCTTTTCCATTGAACCCATTGAACTAAACTCTTGACATTGAACCAATTGCCTTGAACCAAGCGGCTTTGAACTGAACCGTTGGACCAAGCCTGAACAGAGCATGGACTTGAAGATGAGCTCGCAACCTGAAAAATGACTGGCTTCAAAAATCCAGAGAAGAAGTTGACTAAAATTTTTGCCAGGGGGCAAAATTGGTCAACAGGAAGAGAGAAATTTTGGTCTGTAGGTTGTCCCAAAAATGAGTGGCATTTTTCAGGGACAACAGAGTTGATAAACTGCATCTAACACAACACCTAACTAAATTAAAAAATATATTGAGATGAGAGTCTATCACATAACCATCAAAGGCCATCTCCCTCTTTGTAACGGTCAGATGGGTAAGCGGCATGTTGAGGACCCATAGGAGCATCTCATCCACGGTGATAGAACACCCAGATTGTATACAGTCGTGCAAATAAAATAATAACATATTTGTCATTGTAATGTGTAATCAACTTCACCAAACTTAAACATCCCCAAATCACCTACACATCTGAGACCCATAAATATAAGCCAAAATAAAAGACATTCAAGCTAAATGCCATCATGAATTATCAAGGCCACCTCAAAAATAGATAATGAGGGGAATTTTAAAAGGATGGCTCAATATCAATATTGGGCCAAGCATCCTAAGAGTTATCAATAATAATTTCCTCTTGTTGTTTGATACAATAGTGATGTACCCCAACTTTTCCACCTAATAAATACATTGTATGGACACCAACTGATGTACAAATAGTGACCATTCGAAAGTTCAAATAGGAGGAAAGTCTCATTTTTTGTTTTGCATGTTTAAGTGGAGGAAAATTCACATTTTGAATTGATTTAAAAAATAAAATTTGGAAAACCCTAGAAAAAAAGTGTGACCAATACATGTGCATTGAGTATCTTAGAATTGTGAGGGTGATTATGATTTGTTGTTGTACACTACTATTTGATCAAAGTTGTATAATCATATGTAAATTGTATACCTTTATTTTTTAATTCTTGGGTATCATCTCATATATTGGACCTTGCTCAACTAATGGTCCCTTTCCCTCCCTCTCCCTTAATCAAAAAAAGATTTGTGGAAAAAGTATAGTTAAATTTGTAGTAAATAAATTATCAAAATAATTTAAAAATCATCTTTTTTTGGAAAAGAAATATTCCTGGAATAACATTTCAAAAAATATTCTACAATTTTTAAATGTCAAACTTTACAATTAATAGAACAATAAGTCAATTCAATTTTTTTTATTAATTATAAAAGAATAATGAATTCAAACCTTTTAATTAACTAAGCAAAGAAAATTTTAGTACTCTAACCTAACGAGGACACTAAAAATTACTTAAAAGTGAAGGTTGACCGTCAGATTCAGAATATCAGAAGATCAATAGGACAACAAATACGTGCAAATGAGCACCACACAAGAAAAATAATGCGACAAGCTAACACTTTTTCCGTATAAGACCGACTCCAAACTGAGTGACTTGTGTGAAATAAGACGAGACAAGTTGTGGGAAATTTGGAGGTTCCTTCCTTAGCGTGCCAATAACGACAAGTTTATATTGTGTGTCTTTTCTGATTTGTTTTCCACACTTTTTCTTTATTCCGCCACTGTCCTCTCGAATCCTGCGTATTATGGTACAAATTAATCTGTCTTCTTTGCAGATTCATGGTGGTAACAGTGAAGCGCACATTAATCTCTCTGATTTTTTTACAACACTACTTCGTCCGTAGAAGAGCGACTTAAAATTGACTGATCACTTTTTAAATAAGACAAGTTCTGTGAAATTTCGAGGCTCTTTCCTATTATATGTAGTATCTATTAAACTAAATCATTATGTAACACTTAATCTTAAAAATGAACAAGAATATAAATTTTTACAATCTATTAAATTAAATCATTATGTAACACTTCTCAATTATGTATTAATTACTATTTATTAAATTAAATTGTTATAAATATGGTAAAGTTATAATGGAACAATGCTTGTCAACATGTCTTAGAATCTATGAAAAATTTGTAATTTAAACCACTAATATTGTGATTAATATTTTTTTGAATAACCATTAATCTTAGATTATCTAACCCATGTTCATTGAAAATATGTTAGAACAAAGATATGAAACCAACAAAAATTATTCCATCTATTACATAACTCACAATTTAATGGACTATAAAACACGATATACCTAACTTGAATGTCAATGAATTCCCTTACCTCATCGACATCCATATTACACTTTTGCAAAGCTCTACATATCAATAAATTTCTTATCAAGATTTACAATTTACTTTGACCACATTACGTAAAGAGGACTCCCTCATTTTTTATATTGAAACAATCACCATAAAATAAATCCCTTGCTACAAAAACATTATGCAATTTATTGAAGGCCAAAATTAAACATCGAAGCCAACTATAGAGAAAAAACATAAATTGGAAAACAAGTCTTCAAATATGTAATAAAAATTACATTTTCTTAAGTTACCAAAATTTAAATGGCACCATTTGCTTATGTGTTCTTTTTAAGGAAGACCATGTGACATTTTTGGGGGAGGTTGTAGTGAATATTTTAAAACTTAAACATTCTTTTGAATGGGTTATTATTGGTTTATTTTATAAATAAAATCATTAAAAATTTTCAAAATATAAAATCCATACCAACTATATAATAAATTCATTGACTCACCACATGTCATGTTTCAATCACTTTGAATTTCTATAGCCCTTATAAATCTTAAGACTATACTTTTTTGATATATTACTTAGACCAGAAAATATATAATCCATACCAACTTCATGATAAACTCATTGACTCACCACATGTCATGCTTCAATCATTTTGAAATTCTATAACCCTTATCCATCTTAGGACTATACTTATTTGATATATCAAACATATTTGCAAAATCACAACCACCAAGCATTTTCTAAAATTATTTGAAGCTAAGGTTTCACTCCCCTATTTCAACCTAAGGTTTCACTTTCCTATTTCAACTTAAGGTTTATTTCCCTTATATGTTCGTATTTTGTGTCCTTGATTAGACAACATCATGATATATACTTGTAAATTTGGATGCTTCTAATATAAATGATACATTTTTGTTGAAGGAACATGTGTATTTTGAATGATCTAAATATTATGATTTTATTGCTAGAAAAAATGTTAATGAGTGTATTCTTCAAATTCTTAAATTAATTTGGTTGTTGAATATTTTTATCTGAAATTGAATTAATTGTGGTGAATTAATTTTAATTCTAATAAATAAATAAATTAAAATGAAATATTAAAAAATGTAATTTTAAATAATAGATTGAAAGTAAATGACTAAAAATAGATGAAATGAAATGATTGTAAACAAAGATAAATATGAAAATAAATGACAAAATTAATTGTTTTTGTTTCCCTGTTGACTATGTTTGACTCACAGAATACTAGAATAGAAAGATAGGAAAATTTCTTATAGAAACAAAAAAATTAAAATTGGTAAAATAATAAGGTCAAAACCATCCAACTAAAGTAAAAAACATTTGATAATCATGACCTAAACCTGACATTTTTTACCCTTTATATAAAATAGTGAAATTAAGGCATAGTCATGTGCAACATCTAAATTTAGGTTTGTGGGTGCAAATTTAACATTTGGGCATGTGCAGAAGACCTACAAATAGATTTTTAGATGGTGAAACCTTACTAAAATTTTACAATGCTTAAAGACATGTAAATAGAGAAAGGTGGAGTGTAATTGGATTGAGTTTACATCAATCACCTCCACTCTAAAAAGGGAATTCAAGCCTATGTAGTTCTTCCATTTAGAGTGTTTTTTTGTAATTTTGATCCTTTGACTCTATATCAATATTAAAAAATGTATGGACGATGAGTTTTGAAAGAATATTCATTTTCACTTTATGAAGCACTACTGTTCACCATGTAATATGTATTATTTTGTTTGTTTAGCCTTTAGACACATTATCGTGGATATTGACGAAATTATTATTAAAAATATTTTTTTAATAATTAGTAGTGCTATCACTAAACGTCAAAATTAAATCTCATTTTGTATATATAAGTTAATTAATTCATCAATCACTCAAACATTATTTTGTACTCAATTATGAATCCAAAACATGTTTCAAAAATCATTTGGTCAAATTTCAATGTTAATAATATAATACTTTCCAATATTAAATAATTAATTATCATTGAACATTGATTGTATAGTCTATCAAATTTTACTTTTTCCTATAAAAAATTGCACAAAATTTAATTTATCAAGATTAAACAAACCAAATTCTATGCAACTTTTGTTTTTAAAAATAAATATTGATAGACTATACACACACTAATGATTATAAATATTGATTATAATTTCACATTTTTCATGTTTTTAAATAAAGTTGCATAGAATTTTAGTAAATAAAAAATAAATTCCATTTGTTTATTGTACACTTTAGTGTACCCCCTTTGCATTTTTTGTGTATCCACTCATAGATCAACACATTGTAGAGTTCAAATCAAACACTTGCAGAGTCTTTGTTTTCATTTTATATTGCATGGTCCTAGTTGAAAAAGCCTTACAAAAACCTTGTTAGTGAAGAAATTAATTATGTCATTTGAAACTAGAAATAAAGTCTGATTTAGAGGAGATAGAAAGGCTATGGAAAGTGGTGACTGAGCTTTGACAGTAGGTACATGATGACAAAAATGTAGATCAAGCAATTTGCAATCCCTCCATAAATTATGGTTCATTATCCCTTTGTTTAAACTTTAAATTGACATGGTGATTGTCAAGCTTGCATGTATCATCATTATCTGAAGAAGAACACAATCATCGCCAAAGGCAAATTAAATAAGAGGTTAGAGAGACTCACAAAGAAGAAATAATATGGTATAAAAGGCCACACTTTGAATTTAATTGCATTATGTATGTAGGATGAGAATCAACATCAACTCAAAAACATTGAAGCTAAATGTTTCACGTCACTGCTTGGGGAAACTACCATTGACAATAACATGGATAATGCAATACCCATCTTCTATGCTTTGAATAAATGGATCGATTTAAATATGCATGTTTTGAGAGTGGTTTTGTTATACCATTTTTAAAGTCCTCTCCTAATTACTTGTAAAACTCATGAAGCATTTTCCTTTAAAAGCGAGCACATTTTTATGTTTCTAGTTTATTTTATCTTTATAAATTTTATATTTTTAATTTCAAGAGTTTTTATGTTTACATTTAGTATTATTATCTATGACTTATGAATTACTCATTAAGTTTGTGTTTTCCCTTTTTATCCCCTACCTAATCTTCACAAAGTTGGGGAAATCAATGACCCTAGATAACATGAGAGAATGTTGGTTTATTCTAATTAATGTGATATTTAACATAACAATAGGGTGTATTTTGGGGTACCTATTACCTCTAATATGCAGGCCACAACCTCAATATTTTAGAGTCACAATTTTTATGATGGGAGTTGAGAACCCGTAGAACCTTCCAATTATAATAATTGGATTTGTCTATCATAATAAAGACTACCCATTTGAGAACAATTTTAATACAACAAGAGTTGATTATGTTTCCTTCATATAGTGAGCTACAGTCATTTTGGTTTATTTTATGTTGTGTGCCACATGTTGGAGCCCCCTGAGAAGTTTTATGAGGGCATCTTTGAGGATGCATAGATTAAGATTAAGAGAGAGGAGATTAGGGATGTAGCTGTGTCTCTTCTCTTTAAATCAGATTGGCCTAATATGCATCAGAAGGAGATAGAGCATTCTAAAGCCCCTTTCATTACTAGGATTTTTAGGGGTATGTCTGGAAACATGGAGAATAATTATATAGAATTAGTTCATCATGAGGAGAAGGGGGTTATGGAGAATGATATCCATCAATTTGTGAGGTTTTTGATAGATCTCAAGGTGGTGAGAAGGGTTAGGATTGTGTTAGAGAGGATGGTCTTCTTCAAACCATATCAAACATAATAGATTATTGAAGGCAAGCTCAAATTAGAATCCTTTATGAAAAATAAATGCACGTGATTAAATCCCAAAAACCAATGTATTTTGAACATGATAGAAATGAACACCTAATGGTAATACTTAATCTATCACTATGGTGGTTTGGGTAATACTTAATGGTATGTGCCATTTTTTTATTAGCTAAAAAAATTAATAAAAAAAAGTAATATCCATAGCAGTCATACACTTGGGGGAAGTCGAAGGTGATGTTAAACAAATATGATATTCATATTTACCATAGGTAGTGTCATCTAATTTGGTTTTCTATAGTTTAAGCATTCAAAATTTTCAACTAATTAGTTTTAGACTTGTCTAAATTGACACTTGATGTTTTGGTAAAAGCTACACATTGCATTGAAAGATGTGGCATGGCATTGAACTTTACATGTGTATATCCCTATGCTTATTCAATTCCATCATTTAAAATACCTTGTCATCACACCTCACCACCACTCCCTAGCTCACCTAGAAGTCTTTCACCTGTTTCATATTATGCATGGTCTTGTCCTTCCCACCACTTTGTCATTACTTACATTCACTATGAAATAGAACATCTCCACCCTGCATAGCTCATGACATGTTGTATGAAATAACAAAGCCTTTGATTTCCACATACACTTATTCACTTTACAAAACCACTTATTACCAAAACAAAAAATTACATCCTTTGTGGACAAGGCCAAAATTTGATTGTCGACTCTGTCTATGATGATTTTTTTTATGATGGTTGTCTATTCAACATTGTCCTTCAAATGCTAATATAATTCATAGTAGTAGGAGGAAACTTTAGAGAAAAAATATATATTTATTTTAATCATTAATAGTTTTTAATGGTCTATCTAAAATTTTATCTTGCATCTAATACGGTCTCCTATAAAAGTTGATTGTATTTTACAATAAAAAAAACAAATATGACCATATGGCCATCAAATTTAGGCCCTACTTCCGACATAACTTGCACCATTAGAGAAATCTTTAGTTATATATTATGTTATGCTTTGTAAATGGATATTTATTAGTCATTCTAATTTGAAAAAAGGGGTTATTGTAAAAATTTTGATACATAGACTTATTATATGTTGTATGTCTCGTGCAAATCAATAATGTATTTGGTTTGAACCAATCAATGTGCATTATTTCAGTTATATATATTTTAAAGGCTATTTAATAGTATAATCTATTAGTGTTTTATTAAAAAGAACCATCTCTTTTGCTAACATTTTGGACATGTTTCAATGCAAGAAAAACCAACTTCCATGTACAACAAAATAAAAAGTTTTGGTTTGATAAGTGTGTTATGATGCATTAGCTACAATCGACACTTGTAAGGATTTCACAGATTATCCTTAAATTATTTCCAAATGTGGCTCATGTAATTCACACCTCCTCCTTCTATATGTTCTTTGCCAATGAGAATTAGTAGAAAATGGTTCTATTTGAATTTGAGTAAAATAAAATAATGTAAAGCTCCCATCATCAAGTTATGGAGTAAAATGCATGCTTTAAAGCCTATGTTCATGGATATCTTTTTGAATGAGTCATAGGGAATTCTTATCATGGCTAGTTGGAAATGGTTCAAAGGGTTTTATTTTCAAGAGATGATTGCAAACTATATCTTGAATTCATCTTCCCTTGTTCTCAGCACTGATGCAGATAAGACTAAAAATTCATCATGCTAGTGTGATTTTTGTTGCTCTTAACTGGGCATGTTACAATTTTATGTAAACATTGACACTTATAATATGCTTCCAACGAGTGTTATTGATTCTAGATGCCCAAGGCATGAAATCTACATATAAATGGTAAAAGCTAAAACATTTTGAATACTAAATGTATTTTTAGTTTTTTTGCTTATGTTTGTGTTTATCCCTTTAAAATCACCAAAGTTAGTTTTTAATAGATTCTCTTTATAATTTCTATGAGTTTGCAAGATTTATCCTTCCAAAGGTCTTTTTGGGTCTAAAGATGTTTTTGTATAATTTCATAAATGTTATAATTTCATTCACTTATCCATCATGTTTCCAATTTCAAGCATTTACAAACTTTGTAATAATAGGTTAGAATATATTCAAAATGGAAATGAAATTTATATTTCATGATTAAATTAAATAAAGGAGAAAACATTACATTATAAAATCTAAAATCACTGTTCACTTCACATTTCTAATGTAACTCTTGTTATTCCTAAGGAAATGGAGAAACAAATTATTAGAAAAATATAAAAGCTAGACACCTAGGAATAATAACTATATGCTATATTATTACACCCTCCCCCCATCGTACCCTACCTTCCCCCCACTTAATTTTTAGGTGTCTTTATTAGATCAAGCATTCATCTAAATTTTTCAAATTTATCTCATCCAAGTGTTTTTGTTAGGATGTCTATTGGTTGTTCTATTGTAGGGCAATGTTACAACTTGACACTACAATCTTTCACATAGAGTCAAATCAAATGAAACTTAGTATTGATGTATTTGGTTCAATTGTGAAAGACTAGATTCTTTTTCATCTGGATTGTAGAAGTGTTGTCAACCATGAGAAGTATTGATGAAACTTGTTGCTCCTGCAAATCTGAAAGAACCCTTCTAAGCCACAAAATCTCTTTAGTTGCCTATGAAGTGTCCATATATTCTACTTCTACTAAAGAAATTAATGATACTGGTTACTTCTTAGATTTCCAACTAGCAACTCCTATTCCCAAATTCATCAAAAAATACATGGTGGACTTTCCATCTTCATGATCACCAACATAGTTTGAATCTAAATACCCACCTAGTTTGAAGTCTCCTACCCTTGAGTATATGAGCTCAAAATTATGTGTTCCTTTGAGATATATGAGGACCTCATTTTGCTACTACTCGATGACTTTCCATATGTTGTTTCATAAATTTTGAGAGGACACCAATTGCAAATGATATATCTAGTTGAGTTATGGTCACATAAATTAGACTTCCAATGAGTTGTTTGTATTTAGTGGCATCAATCAAATCTGTTAAATCTTCATATGTCAATTTGATATTTTTTCCATAGGCATACTGAGAGGCTTACAATATTCTATTCCAAACTTGCTCATAATGTCACCAATGTACTTTTTTTGAGTGATGAAGAAATACTTTGACTTTTGAATTACTTTAATACCCAAATAGTAATGAATATAATCCAAATTATTCATTTCAAAGCTTTTCATCAGCTTGGATTTGATCTTTGTAGTGGATCATTCATTGTTCCTTGTGATGAGTAAATCATCAACATACACCAACACAAATATAATTATTTTGTCAATTATTTTGATGAAAAGAGTTGCATCTTCAAACTCAAAATGTTTGAAGTTTATGTTTATGAAGTGTTCAACTAGTTTATCATACCATGCTTGAGGGGCTTGTTTCAAACCATACAATTATTTTTCTATCTTGCACACCTTGTGCTCTTTTCCATTTACTATAAAACCTTTGGGTTGTGTCATGTACATAGTTTGCTTGAGGGCACCATTCAAGAATGCAATTTTGAGGTCCATTTGGTGAAATTTCTATCTATTTTGAGTTGTCAGATCCAACATGGTTTGAATGATAATCCATTTTGTTATAAGTGCAAAAGTTTCATTGTAGTCAATTCCTTATTGTTAACCATGTCCCTTTTTGACAAGCCTTGCTTTACAATTTTAAGTGATCTATCAGTCTTGTATTTGTTGTGGTAGACCTACTTGTAATAAATTGGTTTGTATCAATATGGATGATCAACCAATTTCTAAGTCCCATTTTTTCTAATGCACTGTACTCATCTTTCATTACTTTTCTCCAAAATTCAAGTTTTATAGTGTGTTTGAAAGATGACAGTTATAAATCAAATGCAACCCCAAGTTATTATTTTGGAGAACCATTTAAGGTGAGCTTCTCAATTCTATCTTGGATTTATTTAAGAGACTTGTCTAATTGTGATGTAACTGCATGTGCACTTCTAGTGCTTATTTTCCCAACTTCATAATGTTTCACATATTTCAATGTTTGAGTGGACCACTTAGGCATTTGTTTCTGTGTTTTAGGTGATTCAAGTTCATCTTCTGAAGTTCCATCACTTTACTCTCTCTATTCTGGTGGCCCCTATTCATTTTTGATGAATTTTCACTCTCTCCTTCATGAGGAGTTTCAATTTCATGTATAGGAGACAATAAAAGATAAATAGACTCCCAACTGTGTGTCCCCCACTCATTGTTTGGAACATCCAAATCATTCTCTCTATGAACATCAAACTTTGTATACTTGTCAAGTAAACTTAGCTATCGATTAATGTACTCTTTGTCATTTGCATTCTCACAAAAGACAACTTCTATTTTGACAAGAAACTTCTTTTCTTTCTCATCATATACCCTATATGTCTTGGAGGATTCAGAATATCCTAAGTGGATGCATTTTTGACTCTTGTGGTCCAACTTAATTCTCTTCTCCTTTGGAATAAATGCATAACAAGTGGATCCTAAAATATGAAGATGTCGCACTGAAAGAAGATGACCACACCACATCTCATATGGAGTCTTCGATTCAATAGCTATTGACAATGATCTGTTATGGAGGTATATTGCTATTTTAGTCATTTCAATCCAAAAAGTACAAACTTACCCTTTTGAAGTACAACATAACATGAACCATATTCATCATAGTTCTATTCATTCTTTCTTCAACTTCATTCTATTGCAGAGTGTGAGGAATTATGAGATGGTGTTTGATCCCATTTTTTTCAAGATAAGGTTCAAACTTCTTTGAAATACATTCACCATCATTGTATGCCCTGAGTGTCTCAATGTGGGTTTGAACTTCATTTTCTATCATGTTTTAAAACTTTTGGAAAGTCTCAAAAGCTTCTATAATATACCTAGAGAGGTATAATAGGATAGAGAATAATCCCACATGCTTTAGCATATGGAGAGAGATAGGTAAAATAGTATAAGTATAAAGGTATATGGTGTTATAGAGTATCGAACAAGAATTGTAATAGAGCCTTGCTCTAAAGAAGGTAGCCCATCAAAGTGGCCCGCAATACCAAAATGATGTTTGTAATCTGCATTTTGATCAATATATGAGTTGATTTGATTATTGAGAGTAATAGGTCTATGACATTGGTATCAAAGCACTTCCCTGGGTGGCCAATTTTTTTTTCCGTTACAATAAAAATTGAAATTCAAGAGAGTTTTTAATCATTTAGTTTTCCTTTCGAGGTGTTATTTGTGAGATCTAGTTATAAGAGTGGTTATGCTTTAGCTAAGTGTGACATTTTGTATGAGAATCAAAACCAGTATAAAAATAAATTAAAAAATCACATATTATATCTGTCATATTCTATTCTACAGAATTTGGGTGCATCGGTGAACGTACATGGGTTCAGATTTCTATGTGATTTGTATTCACATTCAAGGAGTTTTTTCTTTGAAGATTAGCTACTTAACGTTGTTACTGTGAAACCCCAACAGTCACTCCCTCCTCATTTGTAGTGAATCTGTTAGCTTGTCCCCATGATTTGAATATGATTTGCATAGATCTGCGGATTTGTTCAACCTCCACACGGCTCCACATCCATATACACCATTAGCATCAAAAGATATTCGTCGACCATTCGCATATCCGACCGGTTATCTGGTAACAACCTCACAACTGTCGTTCATCATAGTGCTCGGATCGTTCTCCATTTGCATTGCAGAGATATGCATTGATCTGGTTGGTTCGCTAGTAACGACTTCAAAATGGCTTGCCCCCCTGGCTCCTCAGCAACCCTGCTTTCTCGGCTTTGTTGTCTCTCTTACTCCGTAATCTGGTTGTTCGACTTGGCAGGCTCGACCTTGACTCAACACTCCTCAACGCCCTCCATTCAACGCTCGACCCCGATTCCTTGTAGTTTGGATTTGATCACTTAGCTTCCTCTTTGCTTGATTCGGCTCATCACCTCCCTCGACGACTGGTTTTTTCAACTCAACATGTTTGTCTCATGTCGGAGTTGTTTGGCTGGTTGACTCGGTAGTCTGCTCGCACCCTCCCTCCATCTCAACACCCCTGCATCCAGCATACGTCGACTTCGCTCCACAAGCTTTTTGCATAGGTCGTTTAGTATTAATTCTATCAAAGTTAAGTAAAGATTAATTAGTATTTAGTTGGTTTAGTTTTTTAGATTTAGTAGATAGTCTTGTTTCTAGGGCTGTAAAGTAACTTTTAATATTTAATGTTTTAGTCCATAAGTTAAGTTTCTTTTAGTATTTGTTCGCCTTTTTAAATACCATTACCTTTAGTGTTTCTATTTTTATATTTTTGTGTCAAAATTAAGTTCATCGGTGTTTTGTGAACGTCTTGGTATGTCATGTTTTAGAATCTTAGTATTTTTAAATATTTAGTAGTTTTTGTTATTTACGTTTCTTCATTAGTTTTTAGGAGTCATTGTTCATAATATTTATAGTTTACTTGTCTTGTCATGTGTCAGTGTCAAAAATATAAAAATTGGTCATGTTGTAATGGACGTATTTTTGGTTAAAGCCAACATCCATCTATATTTAATTTTTGGTTTTCATAGGACTTCTCATTTTTTTTAAAAGTCATCTCACCAGTACATTAACTAAGTTTCGACAAACTGACACAGTACGGGAATATCAGACAACATTTGAACAACTAGCCACTCACATTGTAGACTTGTCTGAGGATCTTCTCACAGAGTGCTTCATCAATGGACTCTATGAGGAACTTCAAGAAGAGATTAGAATGTGGCAACCTCACAACCGAAGGGAAGTCACAGGCTTAGCCAAGCTCACTGAAGACCGCCTCAACTGGCAATATATCCAAACAACGCTCTTTCAGACTGCAAAAGAACTAAAGTAAGCATCAGAAGTGCTCAAGCACTCCTTCAATAAATCCATTCGGGTAACCACCATGCTTGAGTAGACCCCAAATGAATAAAAGCAGACGATCATAGATCCCAAGCAGGGAATCGAGGCTCCACCTCTCTTGAGAAACAATGCTAAGGGGATGGCATATCCCCTAAGTTGGTTCATAAGGACAACTATTTTGTGCACCGTTGTTCTAGATTTGAGGTGATCATCATCGAGATTCAACTTTCATTGCTCGACTTTCATTGCTAGATTCTAGTTGTGGTTAGTCCACTCATTCATCTTTATGCACATCCACCTCCTATTTCAATCTTTACGTTCACCTTATTATTAGACATGCTCCTATCATAGCACAGAAAGAAGAAGTGGAAGAAAAAATGCATGCATGGTAGAGCTTCCATTCGGTCTTCAACTTATTTTTGGTCTAGCTTTCATTTGGTCATATTTTTATTTCTTATTATGTTTCGATGGTGAAACATATTTAGGGGGGATGGAATGTAATGTACCTAGAGGGGTATAATAGGATAGGGAATAACCCCACATGCTTTAGCATATGGAGAGATATAGGTAAGAAATAGTATAAGTATAGGGGTATATGGTGTTATAGAGTATCGAAGAAGAATTATAATAGAGCTTTGCTCTAAAGAATGTAGCCCCCTCGAAGTGGCCCATGATACGGAACTAGTGTTTGTAATCTGCATTCTGGTCAATATATGAGTCGATTTGGTTATTGAGAGTAACAAGTCTTTGACAGTTTCTAATTTTTTCTTCAAAAAATATATCCAAGTCATCATACTGTAGTGATCAATGAAAAACATAAAATACATATGACCATCAGTAGAGAGGATTGCAAGAGAACACAAGTCTGAGTGAACCGGTTGCAATTTTCTGTTAGCTTTACACTATGACTTCAGGAATGGTTCTCTTGCTTGTTTATCCAAGATACAAGGTTCATACTTTACATTTAATTTCGTGGGTAATTTAGGCATGCCAACAACACATTTTTTTACAATACAAGAATGTTGTTATAGTGAGTATGCCCATATATCATGCCATAACATATTTGGAGACATTTTTTCTTCTATGAGATGAACATAACTCCTTGAATTTGATGGCTCACCCTTGAGTTTGAACAATTGTCATTCGTCATATCTAGTCAAGATGACTACATTGTCACTTTTTCTTCTTATAGTGTCATCACTATTATCCAAAAAAATGAAATGGTTGTGATGCCTTATGAACACTAGGGGTCTCAAGTTTCATTTCAATTGAGGAATGTAGAGAACATTTTTAAGCTTGATATTTGGAAACCCTGGACACTTGAGTCATATTGTACCTCTTTCGTGTGGTTGCAGATTTGATCTATTTGCGAGCTATATTGAGCCACAAATTTATTCACTGTACATTGAAAGAAGTCTTTTCAAAAAGTCATATGTTGAGTCCACAATTTTAGCCAATGAAAATATGGATAAATGTCCTTTTTCATATTTTTTGTTAACAAATAGACAAACTAAATATTAAAAAACTTCAAAATTTTCAACAATAATTTTTAATTGATGGAGATGGATAAATTTAAGGTTAAAAGCAAACTAATTATTCTAATATTCCCTCCAAAACTAATAATGTAAATCGATAGAAAACAAAAAAAATTATGAAATACTAAATTATTGATAACAATTTTGGGAGAATAACGAGAGAAGGTGAAGCCACGAGGAAGACGCATGACTTAAATTGCTTTTCGTTAGGTCAATAGTCATGTGGAGGGGCGCGGGGGAAGTTGTTAGGTCAATAGTCCCTTCGTAGAAAACCAATATTTTTTAATCAGAGTTAAAGTCGTTAAGTCAATAATTACTAGTCACTTACACTAACCAATTTTTGTCTATATCTAAAATAGTCAAAGCGGCATGTGAGTTAACTTATGAATGTTCGCGTTATATAAAGTTTGAGTGATGTCATAATCATTTATTAAGATAAGGTTGATTGTCAAATTTAATGTATGAAAAGTAGATGCAACTAAAAAAAATTAAATATTAGTAATTAATGTATTGTACAGGTGGTATTTTTAAGTTTTTTGTTTTAAAAATAAAAATATTCGGTATTAGTAAATTGTAACAAAGTTGTTTTGTTAGTATTTTCTAACCAATAATATGGTATCTTCATGGGCTCTCTCATAAGGTGTGGAAGAATAAAGAAGGGGCTCCAAAACAGGATTTCTTGTAGCATAATAATAGAAAATTCTTTCACCCTCTGTTTTCTTTTCTTGGTTCTCAAATAAGGAAGGATGTTGCAGAGGAGTGTTTGAGGGAACAACAGGGTCATGTTCCTCTTCCAATTCCATCTCAGTTGGATGAGAAATCTCTCCCCGCCTAGGCCTTGTATTTTAGGTGTTGATAATTTTATGGAGGTTTTACCAAAGGTACTTTCGACCTCTATTCCTTTGTTAATTCCTCCTCAGTCGGTTGAGGGTTTGATCTCTCCTCATAGACCTATCTTTTTTTAAAAATAGACAATATGGGAGCTTCTTCTAAAAAGAAAGGGCATAGATCTGAGGTCGAGTTATCAAGGGGGGAAGCAGAGACTTTGGTAGGTGACAGTTCTCAATGGATGTTTAACGATCTTCTTACTAGGCAAGGGAGAAGATTGGCTTCAGCGAATGGTTAATTCTTCAAGATTTTTTTGGTGTTTTTTGGTGCTGGGTCTTTCCCCTAGTCATCATTCTTTTCCTTCATGTGCTTCATTTTTTTGCATCTCTTTTATTTTGAAGGAGTTTCAAAGGGAACAACAGACACATGTTCCTCTTCTAATTTCTCCTCGATTAGTTGAGACTTCTCTCCCTGGTTGAGGATCTTATGGAGGTTTCACCAAAGGTAGTTTTGGCCCTTGTTCCTGTGTCAATTTCTTCTTAGTTGGTTGAGGTTTTTTTCTCCCCTCATAGACCTATCTTTTCATAAAAACCAAACAATGTGGGAGCTTCTTCTAAAAAGAAAGGACATAGATTTGAGGTCGAGTTGTGACCTGAATAACTCTTCATATTTATAACAACAAAAATCAAGGTATACCAAACGGGGAGTAGACTGAGAAAAATTTGTTCCAAATAAACAAAAATGATTTCATAAATAATAATATATATTAGTGTGCATGTGTACTTGTGTGTGCGTGTGAAAATAGAAAACAAGTGGTAAAGGAGTAATAATCTATCCTACTATGATGGCTCTCCCATGCTACCGAGAAATAAGCCCCCCAACCTCCATCAATGAATAAGTTCATAACTCTAACTCAGGTGGAAGGAGATGTAAAGATGGGAAGAGAAAGGAAGAATGGTGGCAAAAAATCTATAGGAAATTATGGGATAGTAGATTCACATATTATCCTAGTGGCAGAGGAAGTCTTGATATTAAAGTTCAAGAAAAAGAGACATAAAATAATTTCACATTTAAAACAATGTGCCTTCACCTATATTTTTTTGGAATTTTGGCCAAATGGAAGATATATCCAAAAGTGTTTGGGAAAGAAATGTTCTATTAGTTTTGCATGCCAGATAAACCTTCTCATGCAAGGGTATTTTCAAATCTTTCTTTATTCTACAAAATGAGATTAGACCTTTAGAAATGGCACTTGGTTCACAAGAAGAGTTGGGCTATATATGAGGCCTTGGGAGCAATGGAGCTTAGACTCCTTGTAAGAAAAGGAGACCTATTTTTCTAAGGTGAGTGAAAAAAAGGATGCATCCAGGGAGTTCCTTAACATCAAACATACACAATCCTTTTGACTAAACCTAAATGTGGAAAGAAAATCCAAAGAGGAAGAAAGAAATATGATCTTCATCTTTCTCATAGGTAGTGTCATCTAATTTGGTTTTATATAGTATAAGCATTCAAAATTTTCATCTAATTAGTTTTAGACTTTTCTAAATTGGCACTTGGTGTTTTGGTGGAAGCTACACATTGTATTGAAAGATGTGACATGGCACTAAACTTTGCACGTGTATCTCCCCATGCTTTTTCAAGTCCATCACTTGAAATACCTTGTCAATACCCCTCACCATCACTCCCCAGCTCACCTAGAAATATTTAACCTATTTCATGTTATGTATGGCCTTGTCTTTACCATCACTTTGCCATTACACATGCTCACCATGAAATAGAACATCTCCTCCTTGTACAACTCATGCCATGTCATATGAAATAATACACCCCTTGCTTTTCGCATACACTCATTCAATTTACAAAACCCCATCTTACAAAAACATAAAATTACATCTCATCTAGATAGGGCTTAAATTTGATGGTCAACTCTGTTTATGATGATTTTTTTATGATGGTTATCTATTTAACATTGTCCTTCAAATGTTAATATAATTCATAGTAGTAGGAGGAAAATTTAGAGAAAAAATATATATTTATTTTAATCATTAATAGTTTTTAGTGGCCTTTCTAAAATTTTACCTTGTATTTAATATGGTCTCCTATAAAAATTGATTGGTTTTTATGGTTAAAAAACACAAATATGACCATATGGACATCAAATTTAGGTCCTACTTCTGATGTAACTTGCACCATTAGAGCGACTGTTAGTTATATATTATGTTATGATTTATAAAGGGATATTGATTAGTCATTCTGATTTGTAAAAAGGGGTTATTGTAAAATTATTAATACATATAATTATTATAGGTCGTATGTCTCGTGCAAATCAATAATATGTTTGGCTCTCACCAATCAATATGAACTACTTCAGTGGTATATTTTTAATATAATGGTTAAAAAAAATCATAATTAACATCTTTTTACGCCTTATTCCCATAGTTTTCAAGGCTTTATAATAGTATAAGCTATTAGCAATTTGAAAAGAATTGTCTCTATTGCTAACATTTTGGGCATGTTTCAATGTAGTAGAAACCAACCTCCACGAACACCAAAATAAAAAGTTGTGGTTTGAAAAGTGTGCTATGACACAATAGCTACAATAGACACTTGTAAAGATTTAGCAGATTATCCTTAAATTATTTCCAAATGTGGCTCAGGTAATTCACACCTACTTTGCCTGTATGTTCTTTTCTAATGAAAATTAGGGTCACATGGTTCTATTTAAATTTGTGTAAAATTAAAGAATGCAAAGCTTCCCCTCATCAAGTTATGGAGTAAAACACCTACCATATAGCATATGTTGGTGGAGATCCTTTTGAATGGGTCATATGGGGCTTCTAAATCACGTCTAGTTGGACATGGTTCAAAGGGTTTTATTTTCAAGAGATGATGGTAAAATATACCTTGAATTCATCTTCCCCTGCTCTTAACACTGATGCAGATAGAACTATAAACTCATCATGTTGGTGTGATTTTTGTTGTTCCAACGAGTGTGATTGATTGTAGATGCTCGAGGTATGAAATCTACATATATTTACTTCTATAAATTTAAAAATGGTAAAATTCTAAAATATTTTGAATACTAAATTTATTTTTAGTTGTTTTGCTTATGTTTGTGTTTATCTTTTCAAAATCACCTAAGATTTAAGTTTAGTTTTTAATGGATTCTCTTTAGAATTGCTTCGATTTTCCAAGATTTATCCTTTCAAAGGCATTTTTAGGTCTATGGATGTGTTTGTATAACTTTCATAAATGTCATAATTACTTCACTTATCCATCATGTTTCTAATTTCAATCATTTAAAAACTTTGTAATAATAGGTCAGATTATATTTAAAATGGCAATGAAATTTTTATTTCATGATTCAATTAAACAAAGGAACAAACATTACATTATAAAATCTAAAATGGTTGTTCACTCACATTATTAATGTGAGTCTTTATATTCCTAAAGGAATGGAGAAACAAATTTTAATAAAAAGACAAAAGCTAGACATTTATTATTAAAAACTATATACTATATTGTTACATCCCCCCCTTAATCTGTAGGGGTCTTTGTCAAACCAAGCTTTCTTCTAAATTTTCCAAAATTTTCTTGTCCAAGTGCTTTTGTTAGAATTTCACTGGTTGTTTTTTTGTAGGGCAATGTTACAACTTAACACTGTCATCTTTCACATAGTGTTAAATCAAATGAAAATTAGTAATGATGTTCTTGGTTAAGTTGTGAAAGATTAGATTCCTTACCATCTGAAATGTATAAGTGTTATCAACCATGAGAGGTGTTTATGAAATATGTTTCTCTTAAAAATATAAAATAACCCTTCTAAGCCATGATATCTCTCTTGTTTCCTCTGAAGTAGCCATATATTCTGCTTCTACTGAATAAATTATCGATACTGATTACTTCTTGGATTTCTAATTGACAACTTTTGTTCCCAAATTCATCATAAAACTCATGGTGGATTTATATCTTAATGATCACTAATATAGTCTCAATATGAATACCCAACTACTTTGAAGTCTTTAGCCTTGGAGTATTAGAGTTCAAAATTCTGTGTTCCTTTGAGATATATGAGGAGGACCCTTTTTACTACTACATAATTATTGTCCTTAGGTTGTTGCATGAATATTGAGAGGATACCGACTACAAATAATACATTTGGTTGAGTTATGATCACATTAATAAGACTTCTAATGAGTTGTTTGTATTTAGTGGTATCAACCAAATCTATTGAATCTTCAGATGTCAATTTGATATTTTTTCCATGGGCATACTAAGAGGCTTACAATATTCTATTCCAAACTTGCTTAGAATGTCACTAATGCACTTTTATTGAGTGATGAAGAAATAATTTTATTTTTGAATTAATTTAATATCCAAATAGTAATGAAGATAATCCAAATCAATCATTTTAAAGGTTTTCATCAACTTTGATTTGAACTTTACAGTGTACCATTTATTATTCCATGTGACGAGAAAATCATCAACATTCACCATCACCAATACAATTGTTTTGATGAAAATAGTTACATCTTCAATCTCAAAATGTTTTAATTTCATGGTCATGAGGTGCTCATCTAGTTTGTCATACCATGCTCAAGGGGCTTGTTTTAAACCATACAATGATTTTTACAGTTTTCACACCTTGTGCTCTTATCCATTTAATACAAAACCTTCAAGTTGTGTCATGTACACAGTTTCTTGAGGTCACCATTCAATAATGTAGTTTTAACTTATATTTGGTAAAATTTCTATTTGTTGTGAGATTCTAGAGCCAACATGGTTTAAATGGTAGTCTATTTTGTTGTAGGTGCAAAGATTTCATTTTAGTCAATTCCTTCTTGTTAAGCATATCCCTTTATGACAAACCTTGCTTTATGCTTTTTAAGTGAACCACCAACCTTGTATTTTTTGTGGTAGACCCACTTGTAGTGAATTAGTTTGTATCCATATGGAGGATCCAAGGATTTCCAAGTCCCATTTTTGACTAATGCACTATACTCATCTTTCATTGCTTTTCTCCAAAATTCAAGCTTCTCATCGTGTTTGAAATATGTCAGATCTAAAGCAAATGCAACACCAAGTTATTCTTCTAGAGAATCATTCAAAGTGAGAAATTTAATTTAATCTTGAATTTCTTCAAGAGACTTGTTTGATTATGATGTGGTTGCATGTGCACTTCTAGTGCATGTTTTACCAACTTCATTAGGGTTCATATATTTTAATGTTTGAGTGGATGACTTTGGCATATGTTTCTATGTTTTAGTTGTTTCAAGTTCATTCTCTAAAGTTCCATCACTTTTTGATCTCTATTCTGGTGGCCCCTATTCTTTTTTGATAAAGTTTCACTCTCTCCTTCAGGAGGAGTTCCAATTTCATGTATAGGAGATAATAAATAATAAATAGATTCCTAACTATGTCCCCCATTCATTATTTAGAATATCCAAATTATTATCTATGTAGACATCAAACTTTTTATACTTGTCAAGTAGACTCAATTATCGATCAATGTGTTCCTTGTCTTTTGTAGTCTCACAAAATACAACTTCTCTTGTGACAAGAAACTTCTTTTCTTTCTCATCATATAACTTGTATGCTTTGAAGGATTCAAATTATCATAATTAGATGCATTTTTGACTCCTATGGTCCAACTTATTTCTCTTTTAATTTTAATTCAATGCATAACAAGTGGATCCTAAAATATGAAGATGTTTTACTAAGATAATATGACCACACCACATCTCATACAAAGTCTTGGAATCAATAGCTATTGATAGTGATATCTTGTGGAGGTATATTGTTGTTTTATCTAATTTATCCCAAAAAGTGTAAATTTACCCCTTTGAAGTACAACATAGCATGAATCATATTCATCATAATTTTTTTCACTCTTTCCTCAAATCCATTCTATTACAAGGTGTGAGGAACTATGAGATGGTGTTTGATCCCATTTTGCTCAAGATAAGATTCAAATTTCTTTGAAGTGTATTCACCATCATTATATGCCATGATTATCTAAATGCTGATTTAAACTTCATTTTATACCATGTTTTAAAACTTTTGAAAAGTCTCGAAGGTTTCTATTTTTTCTTCAAAAAGTATATCCAAGTCATCCTGCTGTAGTGATGAATGAACAACATGAAATACTTATAACCACTGGTAGAGAGAATTGCAAGAGAACACAAGTATGAGTGAACTAGTTGTAATTTTCTATCAACTTTCCACTATGACTTTGGGAATGATTATATTGCATGTTTATCTAAGATACATGTTTAAAACTTTTCATCTAATTTTGTGGGTAATGTAGGCATGCAAAAAAAACATTCTTTTGCAAAGGACAAATGTTTTTATAGTGATTATGCCAAAATCTTGCATGTCATAACATGTTTGGAGACATTTTGTCTTACACAAGATGAACATAATTACTTGAATTTGATGGCTCACTCCTGATTTTTAGTAGTTTACATTCCTTGTATCTAGTTTAGTATTATCACTTTTTATTCTAATAGTGACATCACTATTATACAAAAAAATGGAATGGCTTTGATACCTTATGATCACTAGGGAGATAAAGTTTCATTTCAATTGAATAAGGTAGAGAACATTTTTAAACTTGAAATCTAGAAGCCCTAGACACTTGAGTCATATTATACTTCTTCTCTATGGTTACATACTTGATCTATTTATGATGTATACTGAGCCACAAATTTATTCACTATACACTCAATGAATTCTTTTTATAAAGTCATATGTTGAGTGGTACTAGTATTACGAATCCAAGCATCAAACCATGAAAATTTGATTGAGACATTGTTTGATTCATCATTTATACTAGAAAACACACATTCATTAGTGAATTGCATTGAGTTTGACTGTTTTAATTGTCTCTTTGAATTTCCCTCTTTCTTCTTACGGTATGTTTCAATTTTCTCCCCTGGAGTTCTACATTCATGAGTCTCATGGATTCTTTTTTTGTCACAACATTCATAGTAGAGGTTATGTTTATCATAAAATTTTTTACTGCCATGCTTTTCATTTTTACCACTTTTTTCCTTGTACTTGTTATTTCCTTAATTTTTGGAAGGCATGACTTGTTTGATGTTCTATAATATTTTGATTTGACATAGCACACACTTTCAACTGCTATGAACTCAATTTTTATTCTAAATGCCTTTTCTCTTTCTACCATATTTTCAACTAATTGATGAAATGTGAGAGTATTCACCTGATTATTTGTTTGTAGAGACTCAAAGTAGGTTGAATAGTTGGAAAGAATGAATATTATAAATGCAGTGATATAAATGTTAATTTTGACATGTGTTGCTTTTACATCATGATTGATGGAACCTATCTCTAAATACAATCTCATCACATCACCATATTTCAACTCAAAGTTGAACAACTTCAATTGTAACTGAATGAATTCTAACTCTGAGTGGGAATCGTATGGCTCCTTTAGTTTTTAAAATTCTTCCCATGGAGTAAACACCCATGAATATGATAAAAACACATCTCTATCCACTAAATCCCTCATCAAAGCCAATGTTTTTTGGGTTTTCTACTTCCATGTTTGAATATCTTTTGCATTCCCTATTGGTTCAACTAGTTGTTTCTCCACATCACATATATTGAACCATAGATCTTTGAAGATGAGTGTGTTCTCCACTTACCAAGACCATTCTAACTAGTTATCTTTACTAATTAATATTGTGACAACAATAAATTTAATGGAATACATGGTTTTTGTTTGAGTTTCTAGATTTTTGAGTTTAAGAGGTTTTGAGTTTTGAGTTTAACCCCAATTGGTTCCTTATCACTGCAAAATGGTCCCCTTTTCTATATAACAAAATGGTAGGTGAAAAGGATTCACCTTATAATTAACACTAACTTAACAAGAAAACCTCATACATCAATATACTTTATTTTTCTTATTTTTTGGATTTATGCCTTTCGATAGTAATGAATGGCTAAAAGAGCGGCTCTGCTTATTTCTCCTTGAATTGTGTAATTTCGTTATTTTTTCCAAATTTTCTTAGAAAAACTTGTTCAAGGTAATTTCAATGAAAATTTCTCTAAATTTAAATGCTTTTCAAATTTAAATGATTTTAAAACTTGAAAAATGACATTTAAATGAAATTTGAGTTTTAGAAAAAAATTAAAATATTATACCTTTCACTCCATTTGTATTTTATTCCAATATCAAAATATATGAATGGTACAAATTATTTCTTTATACTTCTATTCTACCCCATGAAGCTATGGAACAACGTTGGACAAGACAAAATTATGTGTAGCTAGCTCTATAGAGTCTCACAATTGGCACAACTAAAGTAGATAAAACTCACTCTGATTTATAATCCATATAACAAAGAAAGAATGCCACGTAGGTATGATTTTAGTGCAAAAAAAAACTATCAAAAACCACCTCATTTTTTCTTAAAATTCCTACGCTCTTGTCATAAATGGCAAAATTTTAGAAATCAAAACCCCACACAGTCCACAATATCAAAATGCCTTGTGACATGTCTTTTAATAATTCTAAAAACTATCTCAAATGCTTCAATGTAACCAATCACACCTTTCTCTCTATTGTATGTAGTCAAAGAAAACAACCAACTCCCAACACATGGATATATTACTATTAGACTCAATGAATGGAGAAGAAAAAAAATAAAATTATAAGCTCTGATACTAATGAGAGGTCAAATTATAAATGGTTAATGAAATTTATATATCATGATTCAATTAAACAAAGGAGTAAATATTGCATTATAAAAGCCAAAATGACTGTTAACTTCACATTCCCAATGTGACGCTTCCTAATCCTATGGGAATGGAGAAATAAATTATTAGAAAAAGAAAAAAGCTAGACACCTAGAATTAACAACTATATACAATACTGTTATATGCAATACATAAATATTGTTTTTCTGGCTCACTATTCTTGGTAGTTCGAGTTAAAAACATTGGTATTCATGTCTCCACATTGAAATCCATTTTAACAACTATATTTTCATTATTGCCATTGTCTGATTCTATTCTCCCTAAATTAGAAACATAAACTTTCTTAGGTTCACCATCTTATAGAACATTCGGGTATTTTTGCCTCTAAAATTTAAGCCTTCTCAATAATTATTTTTTCATTTCTGCTACTGTCAGTTATTATTTATACACATGTCTAGATATAGTGATAAATATTTATGTATTGAGATGTTTGGGATCAAAGATATGTAAATTAAATGTATTAATAGTATCCAAATGTAACACAAAAATATACATGCAAAGTCTACACGACATGTATAATACTTGAAAAGAAGAATATCACATTAGGGTCCATCCAAATTTTCACCTTGAATCTTACACAAAGTACCCAAAAAATGATTGTATTTTAAGTCATAAAAGACACAATAAATTTAGTCATATTATTAGTGTAGGCTTTTTCCCACTATGTGGTTTTACCTACAAGGTCTAGTTGGCTTGCTTAAGTTTAATAAAAGTCATTTGGGAAAATAATCCCACACTAATGAGGATGTTGGGACATGTTTATTTTCTACCTATATAATGAACTTTTCTATGTACTTTTTGGCTAATGATTATTAATGCAACTTTTATTTGTGTAGACAAGCTTATTCCTTTGAGTTGTTTCTTTTGGATTTCACTACTCCATACATATTTTTTTCATGTATTAGATCCTATCCATTATATCATCAATTATGGCCTATTCTGACATTATATAAGATCTTTGTTGGTAGCTGAATGTTATTGTTCTTATTTTGAGATCTAGCATTCTAGCTTGTTCATGTGTTTTTATTCATTTTAATTTTTAAGGATTTGGTGGGATTTCTAAAAAATATATACAAATCTATATAAATTGAATCTCTAAATTAAAAATAAATAGTGCTATTAGATTCATAAGGTGTTAAAACCATATGATTAACTGTAAACATGACTTAGTTTCATGATAGTCAAAATTTCACCTTTTTGGAGGGTTTGAAGACATTTTCTCAAAATATATAGATTTCACACCACTTTGTGCTTAAACTAGAAAACATTTTCTATGTCTTTAAAAATAAGAAGTGTGTATTTTTATTTTTTAGAAGAAACCATATACAATTTTCAAGATCTCATGTTTTCCTTGCTAGTTTTTACACCATTTTCCACTAGTTTAGTGACTTCTGTAAAATTTCTGCACTTCAAAACTTTTTCTAATTCTATCATGCCTATGCATATTCAATGACCATGTCACCACATCCATATAATCTATACCTTCACATTTTTCTTAGCCATCGCATTTCCTTAGGTCTACGAGCTAGAGTCCTAGGCCATATGACTTTATTCGGTATGAGTGTGGAACTAAAGTTGGTTACATCCATGCATCTATAGATCTATGGGCCTTATCATCTAACCATGGATGACATGAACATGTGTTGTAGTCCATTCTACACATGAGCCCTACCCCATGATTCCTTTTGCATGTGACACACTACCTGCACCCCTGTGAGTATCGTGGGTTGCCCCTAATGCATGACCAACTATGCCTACATGCTTGAGAAGTCTAAACTATTGTGTTCACATGTCACACCTATATTCTATCATTTAGACATCTTTTGAGCCTGCCCTTGTGCACTCCTTTAACTCTTCCTTTTTTATGATGTGTGAGAGGATGCCAAATTTATGCTTCCAAGGTGTGACACTATTTATTTTTAAAAAGTGGTCATTTTTTGGATGATGTCATTCACCCATCAATGACATCAAAGAAAGTGAGAGAGGGGAGGGGCGGGGGGGGGGGGGGGGGGGGGGGGGGAGGGGAGCGGACGGGGCGGGGGGCAAGAGGGAGAGTACCCAAATTTAGTCTTATCCCCTGGTCATATGAGAGTTAAGCCCCTAGTCACTTCCAACCCAAAATGACATAACTTTTGTTCTAAAATAGCGTAATTATTTTTTGTGGAGAAGTTGATTATAAAACTATTTCAACAATTTTTACACCCAATTTTTTTATGCAAAGTGGAGAACATTATTTTTTACTATTAAAAAATAATCAAATGTACATAACTTTCAACATGTTTCTCCTTTTGAGGTTTTTTTTTAATGTGAAATTTTTTTTGAGCTCTACACATTACTAATATTCTCATGCTTTGTAAATTTTAACCTCTATAGATTCAAGAAGGTGTCATATTTCTAGTTTATAGCACACATAGTTCAACACACACTTATTTTTGGCACTAGAGATCTTAGTTCCATTTTGATTCTTACTCTATTAAACTATCACGAGTGAAAATTCAAAGTATAAATCCTCTTGAGGAGCAAAGACTTACACCAAATCACAATGGGTATAGAAATAGAACCAACATCTGAAGTAGATAAGGTGAAGTGGTATAATCCAAGTGAAAAAGCCTATGGTCTATTGTGCCTGTCTATGTCTCTTAACTTACTCTTTCATATCAAATATATAACATCTCCAAATCAAATATGGTACACATTGAAAAAAATCTTTGAAATATAAGATGTCATGAGGTGTCATGAGTTGGAGAATGAGTTTATCGGTTTAATTCTAGGTGACTTTGATATGATTCAAGACTTCTTCACCAAGTTCAAATCATTCAAGTTAAAGCTGAAACTATGTGGCATTAACAAAAAAATGATCAATTGATTATTTCCATCCTTGCCAAATTGGGATCCAATCTATTCTATATTTGTTTCTAGCTTCCATGCCACCAAGCATGCCCATTGGAGATGCATGTACCATGTCATCCATAGACGATTTCACTACTGACTTGATCTAGGAGAAAGATACGATTATTTAAATAGGTACACTACAGTCATCCAAATGTCATGACTTAATTGTGAGTCATGACAAATAAAAAGCTTTTAATATCAAGGAGAAAAAATAGAATAAGGACCCAGAGCAACAAAAGGGTCAAAAAATTAATGCTAAGCTAAAAGAATCAAAAGAGTCCTCTTCAGATGGAAAATCTAATAAAGAGCAACTCAAATGTGGCTATTGCAAGAAATCTATACATGATGAATCTAAATACATGAAGCAAATTAACCAACTAAAAAAATGCTTGAGAAGTAAAATATCAATATCCCTAATTCTTCCAATCAAATTTTATTAGGACAAGAGTCTTCTAAGGCTAAATACAATAATAAAAGAAAAGATAAGGGCAAATCACTTGTTATAGTTGCATTCCAGCCTTCCACATGAGATATTGATTATGGTGCATCTCATCATATGACTTCATCATAGTAGATGTACTCATCCTTGGAGCCTTGTTCTATGCCTTCCATCTTGTTGGATGACGATACTTCAATTTAAATTAGTGGGAGATGATCAGTTGAAGTGAATGATGAAATATTTTATGATGTTTTGTGTTCATCTATTTATCATATCACTCACATTGGTTCGAGTAAGAGAGTTGAGTTCACACCCAAAGTTGTGGTTATTAGGGAAACATATAGTAACTTAATTTTTGTATTTAGGAAAGTAGATCACCAATCATGATTGTATACTTTATCACATTTTACACATAATCAACCCTCTACTACACTACTCACTCATTCATATGTGTTGAGTAAATTAAGGCATGAACAATTCAACCATCTCAACTATCACTACCTGGAGTAACTTAGTCATAAAGACACAATTTCAGGGTTGGCATGAGTCAAGTTTTTTGATGGAGTTTTCCAGGGTTGCATTCTTGGTAAGCATCATGAGGAGAAGTATGAAAAATGTAAATCACGAAGAGCTGAACAAATATTAAAGATTGTTCATAGTGATATTGTTAGCCCATTTCTAAAATATTCATTCAATAAGACTAAATACATGATTATTTTTATTGATAAATATTTGAGGCACATTTTGGTGTATTTTTATAATAAAAAATCAAATGTTTTTGACCATTTTTAGGACTTGAAGGTGCTTGTAGAGAAACAATCAAGTAAAACCAATAAGATTCTATGCACCAATAATGGTGGTGAGTATGTCATTAATTATTTTGAAAAATTATGTACATCATAGGGTATTGAAATATAATGTATAGTTCTATATAATCGTTAGTAGAATGGTGTTACCAAGTGCAATAATAGGTCCTTGAAACAAATGGCCAATTGTATGCTACACTCAAAGTCTCTTGCATCTCAGTATTAGGTTGAGGCCATCAACTGTGTTTGTTATATCCATAATTGAGTTTATCACAAAACATTTAAGGGAGTCATTGATTTTGAAACTTAGAATGGTCAGAAACCCATAGTAGATAACTTTTGAGTGTTTAGATCCCCTATTATGGCCCACATTCCCAAGAAAAAATGTAAGGTAATGGAACTTCAGAGTTAGTCTTGTATATTCATTGGATATCCTAAAGGTGTTAACGAATATTTGATTTTCCATCCCACAACTCATGAGTTGTTCATTGAGAGGATTTTTTCATTTTTTAGAGGGTCCTTTAGACTCCATACTTAACACCTCTCCCCCTTCCTTAGATGTAATGGGATTTGATGACAGTTTTAATAATTTGGATTCACCTGATCAGATTTCTTATGATCATGATTCTTCTTTTAATTATGATGATGAGAGTGGTGATGAGGATTCCCCCCTCCTAGAATATCTTTAGAAGATGAGGAATCTCCTCTTAACTCTATGAGCATTGGTCCTCTTTAGGCTAGACAGACACCTTAAAGTGATGGCCAATGGGTTGGAGATCCATCAAACAATAGATGAACCCATTCACAATTCCAAGATGCCCAACATGATTTCATTACATTTGATTCTGTTCTGAAATTATTTCATGAGGCTTCAGACACTTTTGAGTGGGATTTAGATATAGAAGAATAGTATAGTTCTTTACAAAGGAACAATGCTTGGGATTTAGTCCCTCTTCCTAAGTGAAGAAAACTTATTCAACGTAGGTGGATCTATTGAACAAAATTTGTAGTAAATGGGTCCATAGATAAGTTCAAATCACGTTTGATAGAAAATGGTTTTTCTTAGGTATATGTTGTTGACTATATCGAGACATTGGCCCCAATTGCCAAAATGAACTCAATCTCACTCTCACCATTGCCGTAACACATCGAGGGGATGTTCATTAGATGGATGTGAAGAGTGTCTTTCTCCATAATGACCTCAAAGATGAAATATGCATGGAGCAACCATAAGGATTTATAGAAGATTCTTCCTTAGTTTACAAACTTTAAAAATCTATTTATGGCCTCAAACAAACTCCTCGATCTTGATATGCTAAGGTGGACTCCATTCTTCTTTTGGTTGGATTCACCAGATGTTATTATGATCTGAGTATCTACATCTTGTAGCATGATGATTCACTGTTGACTCTAGTTCTCTATGTGGATGACCTATTAATCATAGAGAGTTCTTCATCCACTATCGCAATAATGAAAATTAATTTTTCTGACAAGTTCTCAATGATTGACTTGGGCTTATTACATTACTTCCTCAGGATTGAAATTTCTCAGTTTGAATTTGGGATCACTATTGTATAATCCAAGTATGTTCTTTATTTGCTTGCACGATTTAACTTGGCTTACCGTAAGCCAGCTCTGAGTCTTTTTCTATTTGGTGTGAAGTTTGAGGCTGATTGTCCATATTCATTGGTGATGCTACCTCATATTACTAACTTGTTGGTAGTCTCATCTATCTAACACATACTAGACCTGACATTTCATATGTAGAGGGCATGGTCTCTAGATTTATGCATGAACTATATGAGCTACATTGGAAAGTAACTAAGCAGATTCTCCACTATATTCAGGGTACTCATAGTTTCAAGATTCACTATAGAGTGGGCATCGACATCGACTTGATTAGTTATACAGATTCATATTAGGTTGGTGACATTCAAAATCACAAGTCTACTTCAGGTATAGTTTCTCCATCAATTCAAGTATGATTAGTTAGTCAAGTGAGAAATAAAATGCTATTGCTTTATCTTCTACAAAGGTAAAATACATTGGAGCTATTAATGATGCCACTGAGGCTATCTGGTTTTATGAGATTCTCACTGAATTTGGCATCTAGTTTTGATGACCAATAGCCATTTTCTATGATAACCAAAGCATAATTAAGATTTTTAGGAATCCAGTCCTTCATCGAATCATATCGATATTCACATTCATTTCATTTGAGATCTCATCCATAAGCAAGTCAATGATCTCCACTATAGTCAGATAATAGAGTAAATTGTTAATATATTCACCAAAACCTTCACTGAGAGCAAGTATCTTCATTTTCAAGGTCTTCTTGGAGTTTAGGCAGCTCCATCTTATTCCACCTCTGGGGGATTATCTCTATGTACTTGGGTGCCTCATCAGGGCTTTATGCTGGGACCCAATTTTTCTACCCACCTATTCTATGCTTAAGTGGGGGGAGGTATGCGAGGGGCAGGGAGGGGGTTTGCGAGGTGTTAGTGTAGTATTTATTACACTATGTAGTTTTACCTACATGGTTTAGTTAACTTGTTTAGGTTTAATAAAGGTATTTGGGAAAAATAATCCCACATGTATGAGGATGTCGGGATATGTTTATTTTCCTCTTATGTAATGAACCTTTCTATGTACTTTTTGACTAATGCTTGTAAATGTAGCTTTTGTTTGTGAAGAAAAACTTATTCCTTTGAATTGTTTTTTTATATTTTACTACTCCATATAGGTTTTCTTTGTTTATTCAATCATATCCAGTAGATCCTCAATTGTGCTCCACTCTGACACATATATCCATCAAATTTAACTCCTAATGGCTATTGGTATGTTTGCAGGGGAGTTTTTTAGAGGTTCATGTGCATCTTTTTATAGAAAAGTCGTTGGTGAAGGAAGATGTAGAGCAGAGTGAAGCTTCTTGTGTGAACTGGAAGGTCTCAACCAACAATTGATCTCCTCCATCATCCACAACATTACCTCGTTGGCCTTTAACTATGTTCGTTTGACTTGATCACTCCCATTAGTATATCGAGATGCCAATGACGTTTTGCACTGTTGTCTAATTTTTGCTCAATTAGATATTGAAGAGACGACTGTACGTAAACTTTACGTGAAAAGAGGACAATCAAAGAAAAATATACCACAAAATCAAATCAAATCCAAAATACCACCAATCAAATCAAATCTAATTATCATTATAATAATATCTAAATAAAATATAGAAGATAATATCTTCGATAATGTAAGCATATACCATTCTTATAAATTGCATCTATGCTTCAATGACATTACCCTGTGTGCTGAGGGATACAAAATGACACATTCTGATAAGATCGTTAACATCAATGCTAATGACACATTCTTTCCTATATGATAAAAGGTGATGAAGGGTATAAAGAAGATACCGAGACAAATCCTTGGAGGCTTCATACAAATAAAATGCCTATTAAATAAATAAATAATAATATAAATATAAAACAATTTTTCCCTAAAATAAAAGCCCCACATTCTTTGCCGGAAAACTTTCGGCTGCTTCGGGAATTTTCGGCCTGATAACAACATTTTTTGAAATTCTAAATTCTAATAAAAATCAGACCACTTATTTGCATATAGTTTTAATAAGGTTTTACCTGAAAATTTCTTGGCATAAAAGAACAGAAAAATCCATGGTCCTAAATTTAATAAGGTGCACCCAGTGAGAAAATTTAGCAAGGGAATGGCATATCAAGCATTCTGAAAATTTCGTTCCAATTCTAATTTTCCTTTCGTGACTCGGTGAAAGGCGAGCATCGGATTATCAGCGATATGGCGTTGGCGAATTGCATCATGCCCCTCAATACCGACATGAATATGGACTCCGATTACGAGGAGTTCGTGCTCTACTGTTTGGCCAAAGTCTTCTTTTACCAACCTCAAGATTTCAGGTACAATTCCTCCCAATGCAACAATCTCTCTCATGCTTTTGTCGCTAAGCTCTCTCCATATTATGCAAATACTTGGCGTATTCTGAGACCTAGCCAAGGGGTTCGCTTCACCAAAATCAGGTTCACCAGTACGTCAAAACTAGGCCAGGGGGATAAGAAAATTATGAAAAGAGCTTGGAAGGAAGTATATCGTGTTGTAAAAGAAGCAGAATTATATCTCAAACACTGCTCAGCTGATAACTGGTGGATCAAATCCATTATCTTGTCCAGTACGGGCGATTCCTACGCCATTCACATACATGATCTTGCTTGGTCTGTGCTCTGTTTACATCTCAATCATCTATATTCTAAAGGCCAAATCGACGAGAGCTACACATTAGCAGCCTGCATGAAATTGGGGGATTTTCATGCGGAAATGTCCAATTTAACTTGGATTCATGACGAGTATCAAGATAAGAGGCGGCTGGTTACTATCTTCCAAGAATTGTTGAGGGCTTGTGAGGGGTCAAGGGTGAATGATGAAGACAAAAGGAAGGTGGGGATTGCAAGATTCATGTCAGCAAAACTGCAAGCAGCCATCCGAAGTGAGCCTGCAGTTATAGGCAGTCGTGTATCTCCGTGGTTGCAAATCGATCCCAATGATTTGGTTCCCAAACTGCGAGTTATAGGACAGGGGTCTTCTGCAGAAGTGTACGAGGGTTCATGGCTTGGAGTGAAGGTTGCTGTTAAGGAGTTCCCAATGCTCGCTGATCATATCGACGATGAACTCCAATTGGAAATTGCCGTTCATTCACAGTTGAAGAGCCCTTTCATTGTTCAATTGATAGGTGTTTGTATTACAGAAAAATATTGCTACCTCGTGATGGAATTGGTGAGCTCCAGCTTGGATAGGATACTTGAAGATTGGCCTCTGTTGTCCCTGCCGGTTGCACTGGACATGATGCTTCAAATCTCACGGGCAATGGAATACCTTCACAGTCAGAGGATCATGCACATGGATCTGAAGGCAGCTAATGTGCTCATACAGCCTTCCGAGGTACCAGAATTTAAAGCCCAAGGGTATGGGCGAGTTAAGCTGTGTGATTTTGGACATGCCAGTTTGAGGCTCTATAGTTTACGGTCTCCAGATTTCAGCAAGGGAACTTGTTACTGGAGGGCGCCTGAAGTCTTCAAGTATCCACAAGAAGGTTTCGAATTAGAATGGGAGATTGTAAAGGAATATACTTATAAAGCAGATGTGTATAGCTTCGCCATGACTTGTTATGAGATTCTAACAGGAAAACAGCCCTTCGAGGGTGTGGATCCCAGGAATGTCTACCGACTGATAGTGCAAGGTGAAAGGCCGAGTTTGCCGCCTTCGTGTCCTTTGTTATTAGCTGATTACATAAGAAGATGTTGGGACACAGATCCAGGTCGCCGTCCTAATTTTGCAGATGTTTCAAATTTTTTCAGATACATGAAGTTATTGTTAATGAGAGTGAATGATTCTTGTCTTTTGGATTCGTCATCTGCTAAATGCCAAAAAATTGATGTAGCTCAACTTTTCAAGTGTGATGAAGAACAAGCATCAGATGAAATAGCTGTGAATTTAGCTGAAGAGGGCCTGATAATCAGAGCCCTCAATGGAGACTTTCCTGAATCTTTTGAGCCCCACCCTCTTTCTCAGCAGAGCGCCCAACCTTTAAGCCCCAAAATTAAATTTTATGTTAGCCTTCCTGATTACATTCAACAGTATTCCTACAGAGAAGTGCAAAATGCGACAATGGACTTCTCTAGGAAAGTTTCGGGAGTTTCTTGCTTAATGTGGAAGGGCATTCTGTCTGATGGAACTCACGTAACTGTGAAAAAGCAGGAATTAGAAATGTCAATGGAGGAGTTAAGCACGCTGTGGCAACTGCATCATCCCAATGTCGTTCGCTTGCGTGGGGTTTGTGCAGGTAATGAACCCTTTCTAGTTAATAAAGCAGGTAATGAAGCCTTTCTAGTATACGATGACATGGTAATGGGTTCGATGGCCTTGCAACTTTTTCGTCCGAGGAGCATTCTCAACTGGAATATAAGAAGAAAAATCGGCATCGGCATAGCCCGCTTCCTTGCTTATCTCCATGACGACTATGGAAAAAGGTTTTTGAATTTCAAAGTCAATTGTACCAACATATTTCTGGACGAACGGTTTACCCCCAAGTTTTGTGGGTTTCTTGATGAACGGTTTACCCCCAAGTTTTGTGGCTTTCGATCTGTAAACCCCATAGACATGAATAATGAATCACTGTCAGCTTCAGAGCAACGAGATTTGGAACTGGCGTTGCAATATGAAGAATTTAGAAATGTACAGGATTTTGGAATTATTTTACTAGAGCTGTTGATGGGTTGCAAATGGGAAAATATGAAACATTCTTTGCAATACATCACGGATTTAATCCAGGCCCGAGGATCGGAATTCATTATGAGCTTGTTAGACAGACAGTTGCAGGGGCAGCTGGAAGAAGAGGAGGCAATGAGATGGGTAATGCTTGCCTTGCGGTGTTTCGCCAGGTCTCCATTGAGAAAACCAACCATGAACAAAGCAGTACTAGTGATGAAAGGACTCTTGGATTTTTCTGAATTACCAGTCAGCGGAAGCCTTAGAGGTCTGCAACCCGGCCAAAGAATGTATGTTACTTCAAAAGAAAGCCACAATCTTGCAGGGATGAGGGAAATTATGGCTGCCTGGCCGCTGGTCCAAGAGACGCGCTCTGCTTATATTGGTGTATAATTGATAAGGTTGTTCTTATTTTGTATTTTGTAATGAATTGCAGCCATGGAAGCCTGGCATAAAAAATATTTATTTAACTATCCCTGACAATTCATTGTTTACTCCTATTACAATTGATTGTAAGGAACCCACTTTTGAATGATGATCGGTTAGAGATTGAACAAAGATTACAATAATTAGCAGCTATTAAACAAATAGGTTCCTATGGCAAGTGTCATTAATGTGTCCAATAGGATGTCCTAAACTATTTTCAATGTGTAATTATATCTCATATTTAATGTTTAATATTATTTAATATTGTATATTTAGAGTTTTGTTTTATGGTATTGTAATTGTATATATAATTGTAGATATTGTAAAGATTATTTCGACCTATGGTCTAAGGAGTGAGCATGTGGGCAAAACTAGAAAAGATGCTTAACAATTTTTAGTTGCACATGACCCAGTTAGATGGGGTTAGGTACAACTAGATGTTTGAGTCGGTCACCCACAAGTAGGCCCTGATATAGAAGGCACCATAAACAAAATGAGTTTTTTGGGCTCAATAGAAGCAGACCACACTGTACTAAAACATCGGACCTAGATCTTGTCATGGGAATGAAGATTCCATCTGATATTGAGCATTTCATCTAGAATATGTTGAGAAACAAGTAAATGATATCCCACTTGCAGAGAATATCAGGTGAAGAGGATGGTTGTAGGCCAATGCCAATCCCTCCACCAAGGAACAAGATAACTAACTCCAATTTTATACAAATATTCATCGCGTATGGAGCCTTGAATTTTTACAATAGACTCTGCATCTAAATTTATTAAATGATATTTTTTTGAAGTTGCTACCAAGTGAGCCAAACCCTGCTCTCTTTACAAAAGATATCACTAATAAACTTCACACCTTTTTTAAAAAGGTGTAGTCCTTTAACCCAGGGAACTAAGGCAAACAGAACATTGTGAAAATTTAGGCAAGGTGAACACCAAAGGCACTGAGAGGTAATGGAGAGGCCATTTTTGAAACCTTCACCGACCTAACTGAGGTGAGGCTTAATCTTCTACCAAGCCTTCCATAAACTTTAAATTACAAAGGAACCCTTAATTTTGATAGGGAGTAGGGAGTGAAACCCCAGGCCTTGCCAAGCTTTCCTTCCATAGGGGAGTCCTTGAGAGATATAATGGCGGAAAAGAATCTTCCAGGCTTCATCTTCAAAAAGGCCTCTGATAATACATTTAGCCCCAAGAGCAATTCCTTGGATTTTAATATTGAGGAGACCTAATCTCATAGCTTCCTTAGGGCAACAACAAATGTTTTAGGAAAATTTAAGGAAGCCCTTATGTCCCTCAGAATTAGTCCACATAAAGTCCCTTAAAATCTTTTCTACCTTATTGTAGGCATCATTAGAAGGGACCCAACAAGAAAATAATAAACATGTGTAGGTACAAAAACTTTAGAATAGATTTGAAACTTGCCAGCTAAAGAAAGAGGCTTTGATCCAATTTTTTTTTTCAACTCTCTTCACCACATATGACCATAAGTCAGAAGGAGAGGCCCAAAAGGCAAAATGAATGCTTGAAAACTTAAACTAAACTCCTAGTATAATCTAGTACCATTGAAATTCCTTAATCCAAGAAGGTTTGGGGCCTAATGACTACTTGTAGCATTGGGTCTTACTCCATTGAATATAAGATATTGAAGCCAAAAAAAATATGTGTAGACATTTCATGGCATTCTTAACGGATTCTTCTTCCTCTTGGAGAGTGAGGAAGGAGTCATCAACAAAATGACCACTTAAAAGTTATCTATTAAACTGAGGGAGAGATGTACCTTTCACCAAACCCCTAACAAGATAATTATCTAGAAGATATCTAAATCCTTCTACTTCAAGAACATATAGGGAAGGGGATAAAGGACAACCTTACCTAATAAAGGGATGTAACTCAAAATGATAAGACTGAGTGCCATTAATATTAATACAAGCCCTTGCATCCTGAAAAAGCATATTAACATTATGAACAAACTTGGGGCTAAACCCAAGTGCCTATAGCATCGCCAAAATTAAGGGCCACTCAATGCGATCGTAGGCTTTCTCAAAATCAATCTTAACAAACATGACCTTTTGATTAGAAAGCCTAACCCATTCCATACCTTCCTAGACAACGATGACATTATCTAGAATGAATTTTTTTGTATGAATCTTGTTTGTTCACTCCAAATAATTAAAGGGAGAATGTAATTCACCTTGAGAGATAAAGCTTTAGGAATAATCTTATAGGATATATTGAGAAAAGTAATCGGTATCCAATTTGTGATAATTTCAGGATCACCATCCTTGGGGATGAACTTGATGTTAACTTAATTGATAAAGTTTCCCAAAGAATTGGTTAAAATAACATCAAAATACATCTGATGTGTTGGTTGAATATTTTGTTGATCAGCGTACTGATAAACAAAATAGGTCTGATCAGCCAAAGTAGGAAGATTAGTCATCTAAATGTGTAGGTTTACCACATCAGAAGGGGACTGATCTCTCCTCTCATCAAGGGGAGGTTCCCTATATATATATATATATATATATATATATATATATATATATATATATATATAATACTCAAAGGTAGGACAAACCATCCATCTCTCTTTCTTCAGAGATGATGTGTGCAGATCAAAGGAGAAACTTAAGGAAAATGACAAAAAGCACTCCTCTTCTTTCAGAAGTACTATTCAGCAAGCCACAAGAATACTCCAAGTAGTAACAGCAAAATGTAACAAAGGATGTAATAACCAGCAAATCGAGATGCAACACAAAGTCTAGGCCTGAATTGCTCAAGAGTAAGATATGAAGGACAATGAGGGCACCAAGTCGCCCCAAGGTCCTTTACACAGAAATGAAAAGAAAACACACTAAAGACAATTATGGGGGCACAAATTCTCTCCACAGTTGACTCTTCAGGACACCTTCTTGACTGCTGTCACTAATTTTGCTTGTTGAATTAAATGAACATAAGATATATTAAGGAAAAAGACATAGGAACAGTTTCCTCAACAACAAAGATAGTACAACACAAAGTCTGAAAAACCACTTGCTTTCTTATTCTAATAACAAAATATGATAAACAAACTGAGCTCAAAGTCTCATAAGTGTCTTTCAATTTGGGCAGAGTTTTGTTCTGATTGTCAAAAAGAGATCCATTTACAATAGAAGAGAGTCCCTTATATAGCCTCCTCAAGAAGGACTCGGGAATAGTAACACATCATGTTGCATTGGAATCTGTTAAGAGGACAGGCTAGAACTTAGGGGCATTTACCCATTTGATTTTATCAATGTAGAGAAACAAGTCACGCTATTGAAAGTTTGCAACTTTCAATGTCCACCTGGCGATCTAATCCTACCTTCATCGTTCCTCCTTTTTTGGTTAATTAAATCGGGTCCTGGATTCAATTTGATATTATGTTCCTTCCTCGCTTTCTGCTGGTCTTGGCCTTGAAGTCTGTGAATGCATTCAAGTCTATAAATTCAAAGGATCAACGACTATTTTATGAGCTTTAAAATTGGCATTCGCATGCCCGTCACTATGTTTTCAACAGCTAGTTCGTTGTGTTGAATTCGATGTCTTCCAGCGCATCACCCCTTAGCCCTTCTTTGGCTTTCTTGTTTGGCACGTTTTTGGAAAGAAACTGCCCTTTTGGGCCTTAAGAAATGATCTTTGAATGGCCTTCAGGCTTCTTTTTTTACATCTTCCCGAAGGGAAGGTGACCCTTCGGCTTCAGGGAAGTGTCCTTCTATTCAACAACCAGGAGTCCCCCGCAAGGGTACCTTCCCTTCGGGGTCCTTCGACAGCCTTTCACGAGTTTCTTGTGGGCATTCTCCGTGGACAAATTCCCGCGGACAAAAAGTTTGCGAACATTTCCCGCGGACAAAAAGTCCACAGAATTGTTCCGCCCGTGCCTTGGTTATTTCTTTGGGTTTTCTGCCCGTGGATTCTCCAAATTCTTTTAGACTTTTTGTCTGAAGGAATTCCTTCAGACAAAAGTCTGAAAGAATTATGACTGTCTGCCTTAAACAAAATTTCTAAAGGAATTTACCTTTGTGGTCTTCTTCGAAAATGACCCTTTTGAAGGGTGTTTTTGTTGACCAAGTGCCCTCCATAAGGGCACTTTGTCCTTCGGGAGGCTCTTTGAACTTTTTCATTTGAAACGCTCTTTTGTGCTGCTCCTTTGAACCAAGGTGATGAACCAACTGTTGATTTATTTGATTGAACCGCTTGGTTGAACCAAACGTTGAACCGCTTGGTTGAACCAAAATGGTTCAAGCTGATGAACCCTTTGATTGAACCAAGTCTTTGAACCAAGCGAATGAATCAAAGCCTTGAACCAAGCCGATGAACCAACTGTTGAACCACTTCATTGAACTAATCAGTTGAACCAAGCTTTGAACCAAAATGGTTCAAGCCGATGGTTCAATTGAATGAACCAAGCCTTTGAACCATTTTCAAACAAAGCCTTAAACCATGTGTTTGAACCCGCCTTTGAACCAAAAGATGTTGAACCAACCGTTGAACCCAGCTTTGGTTCAACGGTTCAAACAAAGCCTTGAACCGATTGACAAACCATTTGATTGAACCAAAGGATGAACCAAAACATTGAAACAAAGCAGATGAACTGATTGAACCAAAAGCATTGAACCGATTAAACCAAATTGGTTCAACGGTTTAATGGTTTAAGCCTCTTTTTCTTGAATGCTTGTCGATAGACATTTTTGATTGAACCAAGGCACTGAACCAATCCTGAAAATGACCAAGTGTTAGAAACTGATTCTTTTGGTTGAACCCACCTGTAGAAACTGTGAAGCATGTTGAACTTGTAAAAATGAACCTACCTATAGAGTCTGTAGAAATCAAGTCTGTAGAAATCAACCTGTAAAGCCCATTGAACTTGGCCACAAAGTTCGTAGATTTCCTCTTCCTGCTAAGTCCATAGATTTTCTCTTCCTGCTGAGTCTGTAGATTTAAGTCTGCAAAGTCCGTAGATTTAAGCCTGTAGAGTCCGTAGATTTTTGAGAATCTTGAAAAATGAGGAATTTGAATGCCCAAGACATAGTTTGAAAAGGGAAGAGACAATTTTGGTTTGTAGGACCAAAATAGTTCAAATGTTATCCCAATAATGAGTACTATTTTTGGGGGACAACAGCTGGCTCTGGTTGGGGAACTTCTATCAATTGCAAAAAGAATTGAAAGGAGTAGAATCCAAAATCTCCAATGTCTTCATGTGTACCATTGGGTTACAGAGTCATGTTACCTAGAAATGAAAGGCATCAAAAATGGAAACAAACAAAACAAAATAGAATTAAAAACTGTACAAATATACATATATACAGATGCAATGATCTGATACTTCAAGAGTTGAAGTGTTTCAGATGCTGCCCATTGTGAGGCAGAGAAAAGAGTGTGCCATCTTGATAGTTTAGTAGAAAGCTATTTTCACCAATGAGCTGATGAATTATAAATGGGCCTCTCCAAAGGGAGTCAAACTTTCCATGCATCCCCTTTGGTTCTCTCCTTTTGTCCCATAGTAGGACTTGATCCCCAATCTAGAAATCACGATTTTTGGCCTTTTGGTCAAAGAGTTTCTTTACCAGACTTTGATGAGCAGCAATTTTGTCCACCACCATGGATCTCTTTTCCTCCAGCTCAGTTAGGCACATGATTCTTTTATCAAGAGAACTTTCATATGTCTGATCTTCAATTGCCTTTGCCAATTTCAAGGCTGGCAATTCTAAGGTGATTGGTATCTCAGCATTGATACCATAAAGAAGTTGAAAAGGAGACATACCAATTGCCCTCTTTGGTGTGATTCTATCTGCCCATAGAGCATCAACCAATGCTTTGTGCCATGTCCTTTGATTGTCATCTGCTAGCTTCTTGATGATAGTTACCAGGTTCTTATTGCTGGATTCAGCTTGTCCATTCCCTTGTGAAAAATAATCAGAAGAATGAGAGAGTATAATTCCATAATGAAAACATAATTGTGTAATCTCTTGAGAGGTGAAACAAGCTGCATTATCAATAACAATTTTGATTGGAACTCCAAACCTGGAAATGATATTCTCTTTGAGGAAGTTGCATACAACTTCTAAAGTGGCATGCTTAGTTGGGATTGTTTCTACCCACTTGGTGAAATAATCAGTTGCTATAAGGACATAATCATGTCCAACACTTGAAGATGGGTTTATAGTCCCAATAAAATCAATCCCCCATTGTTGGAAAAGTTCTTCTACGATTACTGGCTTGAGAGGCATAGTAGCTAACTTGGGTCTTCCAACAAATTGCAGACAGAGTTCACATTTTCTCACCCACTTATGTGCATCTTGGAAAAGAGTTGGCCAATAATACCTGGCTCGTAGAATCTTGTGAGCAGTCACAGGAGCACAAAAATGTCCTCCACAGGTCAGATTGTGAAAAGATTTCAAAAGTTGGCATTGTTTCTCTTTGTCTACACAGCGAAGGAATACTCCATCTATGCTTCTCTTGTACAAGCTGTTGTCCCAAAGGACAAAATTGGCAGCTTTCAACTTGATCGTCTTCTTTTTTTTGTAAGACAAATGAGCAGGACATTCACCATAAGTAAGGAAATGAGCGATATCTGAATACCACTCATTGGTAGTGGAGACAAAAAGGATTGTTGGTGTCTCTTCCACTTTAGTTTCTTCACACTGTGTGTCTTCTGGCTTATTGTCAGCAATTAATTGGCATAGGCCTTTACCCCTAACCAGATTTGTCGGCTTGATGTCTAGATCAAACTCTTGGATCTTTGCAATCTAATTACCTCTTTTCATGCCAAACTCCTGTTGAGTTAATAAAGACTTGACTGTAGTGTCAGGAACTAAGGCAGTAGTGTGTGAATTCAGAATATAGAAGCAAAAATGTTTGACTACTTTCACCAAGGCATAAGCATGCTTCTCTATAATTGAATACTTCATCTCATGGGTTTTGAGAGGGAAACTCATGAAAGAGATAGGAGATTCCATACCTTCTTTATCCTGTTGAAAAGGAATTGCTGAAAGAGTGTGTTCAGACGCATAGCTGTATATGATGAAATCTTTGTTGTAATCTAGGCAAACCAAGGTAGGGGCATGAGCAATGGCAATTTTGATATTCTAAAATGCTGATTTGCCTTCTTTAGTCTAGCTGAAGATGGTCTTCCCTTTCATCATGTTCACAATGTGTCTAGTCTTCTCAGCAAATTCGGGGATGAATCTTTGTAAAAAATTCACCTTTCTAAAGAAAGAATGAACAACATTCTTACTTGTAGGCAAATTAATTTCTTGAATAGACTTGACTCTGTCTGAGTCAATTTTTATGCCTTCTTTTGACACAATGTGTCTAAGGAGTTTTCCCTCTATTATTCCAAAAATAGACTTTTTAGGATTTAAGGAAATACCATTATGGCGGTAGCACTCCAACACTTGTTGTAAGTGGTGTACATAATCAGATCGATACTTTGAAAAGATAGTCAAGTCATCAAGGTATACCACTATGAATTTACCAATCTCATATTTGAAAGCTAGATCCATTGCTCTCTGAAAGGTAGCACCAGTATTTATTAAACCAAAAGGTATTCTTCTATATGCAAATGTACCCCAAGGTGTGGTGAATGCAGTCTTGTGTTGGTCTGCTTCACCAACTTCAACTTGATTATATCCTAAGAAGCCATCCAACATTGATAACATCTCTAAACCTGTCACTATTTGAAGCACTTGATCCATAATTGGCAAAGGATAATTATCCTTCAAAGATGCTTGATTCAGATTTTTGAAATCTACACAAATGTGAATTTTGCCATTCTTCTTCGTTAAAGGCACTATGTTTTCAATCCATGTAGAATGATGGATTGAGAAGATGATTCTAGCATTTAACATTTTTTGTATCTCAGACAGAATAGTACCTAATATTTTTGGATTATAATGTCTAGATTTTGCTTGTAGGGCATTGAGTCAGTCTTGAGAGGAATGTCATGGTAGATTTTATCAGGTCTAAGAGACTTCAAGTCTTCATAAGAATATGCTAAGACATCCATGTATTGACAGAGTAAAGAGGTGAACTTGAATCTTTCTTTAGGGGTGCAACACTTACCAATATTGACCATCTTGGGATTTTCTTCAATAGTCAGATTCACTTGATCAAATCCCTAAGAGAAACTCGACTTTGTTTGTTGTTGCTTGATAAATTTATCATGCTTGTCAAAAATATTTTCAAGAGAAACCAGGGTTTTGGGAATTTTGTTTCCTTTCAGCTGTAAGAATTCTTCATTTATATTTGAACTAAATTCAGAGACAGATTCATTCTTTTGAGATTCACTGCCTTCAAAACATAATTGTTTAAAATTATCTTTTCATTCCATGAAGGTAATGATTTGATGATCATCATTGAATACTTGCCAATGATCAGCATTGTCAAGAGCACTTGGTCTATAGACCAACTCAATAGTATACCTGTCTTTTTTGAAATCTGAATGAGGAACTAAGAGAGTTCCTGAAATAGCAAGTGCATCATCTCTGTCATTAGACTCTCTGGGTATGGCAGAAATGTTGAAAGCATCAAAGCTTTCAATTTGATCATAAACCAAGTTACGATAGTGGCGTAATCTTTCATTCTTGATTTGGTATAAGTTCCTCACTTGACAAACCACTAATTCAACATCCCCTTTGGCATGAAGAAACTTGATGCCTTTGTCTTGAGCAACCTTCATGCCAAGCAACAGAAATTCATATTCAGCTGTATTATTAGTGTTGCTAAACTGCAATTTGTAAGATGAAGGGAACATATCTCCTTGAAGAGATATCAAAACAATCCCAGCTCCTGAGCCGGTATAGGAACAACTACCATCAAATTCTAAAGTCCATATCTCATCTGATACTGATTTTTCTTTAGATTTTTCTTCATCAGAGATGGAGGATCCTTCTTGGTCTGTACTGCAGCCTACTAGTTTTTCTGTTGTTCTTATTGAACTGATTTCTAAGTTGACACTTTCAAGAATTATATCAAGTGTTTCATGCACTTCATCTATAGATAGAAAGTTTTTATCCATCCCTGAGGATTCAAAAAGAATTTGAGCTTCAGGGGATGATGTCTGGGTGACCACATATTTTGCTTCCTTTTTAGGGAGCAACCTCTTCATTATGCCTTAGACAAGGATCCTTGCCTCAGATAGATCCATACTTAATTCTCTTTCCACGTCCTTGTAGAAATTTCATCCAAACAAAATGCCATAGGATGCTGGGACGTCAGCCACCAAGATAATCATCTTGATTCTCTTGTCTGGAAAGGCTACAAATGCAAATTGGGCATCTTTGATTTGCCCCAACAATGGTACTTGCTTGTTCTCCATGAAGAAACATCTCTTAAATGTCTTGATCAGTGTGAGGCCTAGAGACTCAGCTACTTTAGTAGGCATGACATTATCAGATGCCCCTGAGTCTATAATATAGTTACTCAGCTTGTAGCCATTAATTAATAGGGAAACATAGAAAGATTCTATTTTTCTAGGAGCAGCTGGGGGAGTAATGAACAAATTATTTGGAATAGACGTGTTCTTTGGAGAATTAAGAGTTACATTTTTTTTTAACATATTGGACCAGCTTATTCAATTGATCAAGATTGGACTGCAAATATTTGAACTCAAACATTTGTATTTTTATCTTTTTGACATGATCGATTATGTCAAATGGCTGAATTGAGCTAGGTACAGAGAAAGGTACGTCAAATTTTTGAGTTTTAAGAGGGATGGGAGGTGGGCTAGTTTGCGATATTGAAGTAGAAGGGGAAGGAAAAATTGTTGTACTTGTCGTTTGGGTGATTACTAGATCTTTTGAATGAAAAGGCAAAATGGTTCCACGTTTAGCAATCGTGACTGCTAGCTATGGTTGCTCTTCTGTCTTTTCTTTATCAACTTGCTGGACTGATTGGTTTTTGGACCTGGTAAACACTGCATATGATCCATCAAAATCTTCTCCTTTGCTTTTGAGTTCATATTGGTAGTTCAGAAAACCAATGTGGGAGTTGCCAACTGATTCTTCTTGATTGTCTTCAAGGAGATCAACATCATTTTCTTGATTCAATTCAGGCTGGAAAGAGAACTCTGATTCTGCTTCAAGATATCCCATTGCTGAATTGGTTGGAGGAGCTTCCAGGGCAAGTTTCCCTTGTGGGGGAGGAAGGGGTTTCTATTGCCCTTGATTGCAGGAAGCATTACCCTAATATGACTGATTTGAGAATGTTCTTCTATATGGAGCAGAAGACATTCTTTGAGCCATTTGCTTTTTGAGAACAAGCAACTCATTTGCCAATTTCTACACCATTAGATTTGTGGTGCCTGTAGATGCATATTCAAAAGATGATGAAGCTCTATTTCTATTTGGATCTCTTCTTATCTTCCCTGCTAAGATGAGATCATCTTCTACTTTAGTGGCCAAATGTTGAGTTGTAGCAAAATCTATTTGACCAGCACGTCTCAAGAGAAAACTTCAGGTAGCTGAGAATTAATGAAAAAGCATTTGAGATTCTCAGCTATAGTTGAGCTATTACAAGAATTTTGTTTCTCAATTTGTCAAATTTGGCTATGAAACCTCTCATAGGCTCATAAGGCTCTTTCTTCATCTGTGTAAGTTGAGCCAAAAATGCATGTGCATCTTTTGTAGGTTTGAATCTAGCTTCAAACATAGCTTTGAGAGTATTCCAATCAGTCACTGACCGAGCCTGTAGATGATAAAACTAATCTGCAGTAGCACCTTGTAGTGTCTCCACAAAAAGGTTGACTGCTACATCTTCAAATTCTACTCCGATTACTCCACAAGCTATGCTAAAGGCTGCAATGTGTTCATCAAGATGAACTTTCCCATCACCATAGAATTTGAGGAAATTCTTTCTTGAACTACGTGGAAGATCATGTAGAGGTGGAGTAAGATTGAGAGGACCAAAAGCATTACCCTAGGGGCCTTGAACTGCCATTGTAGGATTATGAAAATGAGGGATAACAAATCTCAAAGGGGTAATTATTGGCAAAGCTTTATCAATAGCAGAAGTAGATACTTCGTCTGGCAATGGAGATATGACTTTAGTAGGAGGAAAACTCTTGGTTCATTGGAGATGAGATGGTGAAGGAAACAGATCAAAATCACTTTGTTGTACCAACTCGAATACAGGGTCAACAATACCTTTAGCCCTTTGGCTTCGTGTATACCTTGAATTTGCCAGATTGTGAAACAAAAATGAAAAAAAATTGACCATGCTTCAGTTAAAGCTTGAGGCTTTAAACTGTGCATTCTTTCCCAGTTAGTGTGGAGGTGAATGGATAGATTATAAATGGATAATGGATTTTCGATCCCCAGTGGAGTCACTAGTGAATGGATAGATTATAAATAGATAATGGATTTTCGATCCCTAGCAGAGTCGCCAAAAACTATTGGTTGAATATTTTTTTTATCAGCGTACTGATAAAAAAAGTAGGTCTGATCAGCCAAAGTAGGAAGATTAGTCAACCAAATGTGTACATTTACCACATCAGAACGGGAATGATCTCTCCTCTCATCAAGGGGAGGTTCCCTATATATATATATATATATATATATATATATATATATATATATATATATATATATATATAAACAGAAAATAATACTCAAAGGTAGGACAAACCATCCATCTCCCTTTCTTCAGAGATGATGTGTGCGGATCAAAGGAGAAACTCAAGGAAAATGACAGAAAGCACTCCTCTTCTTTCAGAAGTACTATTCAGGAAGCCACAAGAATACTCTAGGTAGTAACAACAAAATGTAATAAAGGATGTAATAACTAGGAAATTGAGATGCAGCACAAAGTCTACGCCTGAATTGCTCAAGAGTAAGATATGAAAGACAATGAGGGCACAAAGTCACCCCAAGGTCCTTTACACAAAAATAAAAAGAAAACACACTAAAGGCAATTATCGGGGCACAAATTCTCTCCACAGTTGACTCTTCAGGACACCTTCTTAACTGCTGTCACTAATTTTGCTTGTTGAATTAAAGGAACAGAAGATATATTAAGGAAAAATACATAAGAATAGTTTACTTAACAACAAAGATATTACAACATAAAGTCTGAAAAACCACTTGCTTTCTTATTCCAATAACAAAATATGATAAACAAACTGAGCTCAAAGTCTCATAAGTGTCTTTCAATTTGGGCAGAGTTTCATTTTGATTGTCAAAAATAGATTCATTTACAATAGAAGAGAGTCCCTTATATAGCCTCTTCAAGAAGGACTCGAGAACAGTAACACATCATGTTACATTGGAATCTGTTAAGAAGATAGGCTGGAACTTAGGGGCGTTTACCCATTTGATTTTATCAATGCAAAGAAACAAGTCACGCTATTGAAAGTTTGCAACTTTCAATGTCCACCTGGCGATCTGATCCTACCTTCATCATTTCTCCTTTTTTAGTTAATTGAATTGGGTCTTAGAAAATTTGATGTTCTGTTCCTTCCTCGCTTTTTGTTGGTCTTAGCCTTGAAGTCTGTTAAGGTGTGGAGCCTAAAAGCTTCACCAAGGAGCAGATTTGGCAGTTTGCAGGTTTACACAGTCACCGGCATCGGTCAGGAGCGACCGACGTCAGTCAGGAGCAGTTCAGAAGACACCGGCGTCGGCAGGAATCAACCGACGTTGGTCACAGGCAAGCAGACAGAAACTGATATCGGTTACCTGTGCGTCTAAAAACCTATTTTTGAGGACAAAACTGAGTGTTTGCATGTTAGGATTAAGTCATAGTCTTAAGTTCACGTCTCTATTATTAGTAAGACTGTTTTAGAGCCCTTGTTTAAGTGGCATAACTATTGGTTGTAAATGCATGCTCAAGTTTCCTAATTCTATATGTAGGATTAGATCTTCTTAGCTTATTGGTATGAATGAATATTGAAGAACAGTATAGAATTGTATATGCGAATCATTCCAGGTTGTTGGAGTTGATTGTACTTGAGAGAGAGAGCTCTTGAGGGAAAGAGATCTAGAGAGAGATCTGTACATCTGAGAGAGGTGTAGAAGAAAGAAGTTTTTTCAATTGTATTCCTTCTGTAAAGAGTTTAATACAAGTTTTCAGGGTGGTTTTTTGTATCTCTTGTTCTTTGCTATTTATCATTCTAGTTACTTATCATTCTGATTTAATTCCACATTTATTGCTTTCATAAGTGTAATCAAATTGTTGGTTGATCCCCAAAAAGTGGTATCAGAGCTCGGGTTCACTAATAGGTGGTTTAGATCTGTGTAGTGTGTATTGATTACAGGTTACTCACAGGGGTTTCTGTAGAGATTTCTGTTTGAGTGGGAGAAGCAATGGCAGAAGAAAGTAAACTAAAATTGGAGAAGTTCAATGGCAAAAATTATCAACATTGGAGAATGCAGATAGAGGACTATCTATATCAGAAGGATCTATACTTACCGTTAGGTGGGATTGCAAAGAAGCCCATAGACATGGATGATGAAGAATGGAAAGTTCTTGATAGAAAGGCTCTGGGGTCTATAAGACTGAGTCTAGCATCTACTGTGATATCTAATTTATCACAAGCAAAGTCTACGGTAGAGTTAATGACTACTTTAACAAATTTGTATGAAAAACCCTCAACTTTTAATAAGGTATATCTTATGAAGTAGTTATTTAATTTGCATATGCAAGAAGGTGGATCTGTATCTAATCATCTGAATGATTTCCATGAAATTGTAAATCAATTAAGTTCAGTCAATATTGTGTTTGATGATGAAATTAAAGCTCTTTTAATATTATGTTCTTTGCCTAAAAGCTAGCATAGCTTAGTAATGGCAGTTAGTAATACTGCATCTATTTCAAATATTTTAAAAGTAGAGGATGTTGTTAGTGTTATCTTGAATGAGAAAATTTGCAGGAAAAGCACAGAGGAAACATCAGGGAACACTTTAAGTTTTGAGAGCAGGGGAAGGCAAAAAGAGAAGATCAAGAAAGGGAGATCAAGTTCTAAATCAAAGGTGAAAGGTAGATCCAAATCCAGAAATGGCAGTAAGCCACAATGCTGGAATTATGGAAAGATTGGGCACATAAGCAGAGATTGCTAGTCAAAGTCTAAGGAGGACAATCAGCATGAAGGAAAAGAAGAAGCAAAGGTTGCAGGTATTGCACAAGATGCTTTAATATTCTCTTTGCATAATAATATAGAATCTTGGGTGTTAGATTCCGGTGCATCTTTTCATGTTACCCCTAATAGAGAATATTTTAGTGACTATATCCATGGAGATTTTGGAATAGTGTATCTAGGGGATGATGAGCCTTGTAAAATTATTGGCAAAGGTAAAGTGCAGCTGAAAATGCAGAATGGCAACACATGGGTGTTGAGAGATGTTATGCATGTTCCTAGCTTGAAGAGGAATTTGATTTCTGCAGGAAAGTTAGGGGATGAGGGTTGTACAGTAACTTTCACAGCTGAATCTTGGAAAGTGACCAAGGGTGCACTTGTATTGGCCAGAGGTAAGAGAGTAGGTACTCTCTATTTATGTAATTATGTTACTAATAATTCTCCTTCTGTATTATCTACTTCAGATGTGGATGCAAAGTTGTGGCACTCAAGGCTTGGCCACATGAGTGAGAAGGGAATGTCTATTCTTAAGTCTAAAGGTAAGCTTTCAGATTTGAAAAGCATAGATCTGGATTTTTGTGAGCACTATGTTTTTGGAAAATAGAAGAGAGTGAGTTTTCTCAAGACTGGGTCAACAAAGAAGAAGCATAAGTTGCGGCTTGTTCACACAGACATGTGGGAACCAGCTCAGGTTGCTTCTATTGGAGGATCACAGTACTATGTTTCGTTCATAGATGATGCTACAAGAAAGGTATGGATCTATTGTATTAAGAAGAAATCTGATGTATTTGAGACTTTTAAGATTTGGAAAGCTATGGTTGAGAATGAAATAGGCAGAAGATTGAAGTGCCTGAGATCTGACAATGGTGGTGATTTCTGCAGCTATAAGTTCAACTGGTATTGTTATATGCATGGAATTCGTAAGCAAAGGATGGTTCAAAGGACACCTCAGCAGAATGGAGTTGCTGAAAGGCTGAACAGAACAATCATCGAGTGTGCAAGGTGTATGAGATTGCATGATGGTTTGCCCTTAGAGTTTTGGGCAGAAGTTGTTGATACTGCAGTGTACTTGATTAACAGAGGACCCTCTACAGCTCTGGATGGTGGAATTCCAGAAGAGGCATGGACAGGTAAAAAAGTAGATCTCTCATTTCTCAAAGTTTTTGGTTGTGAAGCTTTTGTGCACGTTGATAAGGAAAATAGAAAGAAGCTGGATGCTAAGTCTATGAGGTGCACATTTATTGGCTATGGCTCTGATGATTTTGGATTCAGGTTTTGGAATCTAGGAACTAACAAGATAATTAGGAGCTGTGATATTGTTTTCAATGAAAAAGTGATGTATAGTGATCAGCTGAAGAAGCTAAATCAATCTAGGCAGAGCAATGGAGAATTAGACGAGGTGACGGTCCAAAATGAGCTCACGAGAAAAATTAATCATAGAAAGGAAAACACAGAGACCGACGTCAGCCAAGTAGGAACTGGCGTCGGTAGAATAGAAACTGATGTCGGTCATACAGAGACTGACGTCAGCAGGACAGGCACCGACGTCGGTTAGGTAGAACCGACATCGGCCAGTTATAGGCCTGGAAGTGACCGAGGTCGGTCACTGTCAAAGAATTTGGGCAGACAGCGTGTTGTGAATGAGTCTCAGACGCCCATTAGGAGGTCAGAAAGGGTAAGTAAACCTCCAATTCGATATTCTTCTTCATTATTCTATTTATTGCTAACTAATGGTGGAGAAACAGAGAGTTTTCAAGAAGCAATACAGGTGGAGTCCAAGAATCAGTGGGAGCGTGGCATGGTTGAGGAAATGGAGTCCTTAAAAGAGAACCAAACATGGGATTTGGTTGAGTTGCCAGCAAGTAAGAGGACACTGAAGAACAGATGGACTTACAAATTAAAGGAAGGTGAGAACGGAAAGATGAGATATAAGGCCAGGTTGGTAGTGAAAGGATTTACACAAAAGCCAGGTATTGATTTTGGTGAGATTTTTTTTCCTGTTGTTAAAATGACTTCTATACGGACTGTACTGTCTTTAGTTGCTATTGAGGATTTGCATCTTGAGCAGCTTGATGTTAAGACAACATTTCTTCAAGGAGATTTGGATGAGGAAATTTATATGGAACAGCCGAAAGGATTTGAGGTCAAAGGTAAGGAGAAGTTAGTGTGCAGATTGAAGAAAAGCTTGTATGGCCTCAAGCAAGCTCCTAGACAGTGGTATTTGAGATTTGACATGTTTATGACTGAGCATGGCTATAGTAAGTGTCAATCTGACCATTGTGTGTATTTTAAGAGATTAGATAATGGTAGATATATTATTCTATTATTGTATGTAGATGATATGTTGGTTGCAGGATCACACATGCAGGATATCTCTGAGCTTAAGGTGAAATTAGCTCACACATTTGCCATGAAGGATTTGGGAGCAGCAAAAAAAATCTTTGGCATGAGCATCAAGAGAGACAGAAAAAATCATAGGTTGATTTTGTCTCAAGAAGATTATGTGAACAAGGTGTTGAAACGGTTCAATATGCAGGATGCAAAATCGGTAAGCACACCTTTGGCTGGACATTTTAAATTAAGTAAAGAACAATGTCCTAATTCACATGATGAGGTAGAGTACATGAGTAGAGTTCCATATTCTTCCGCATTAGGAAGTTTAATGTATGCACTGGTGTGTACTAGACCGAATATTGCCCAAGCAGTGGGAGTTGTAAGTAAGTATATGGCCAATCAAGGGAAGGAACACTGGAAAGCAGTTCAGTGGATCCTTAGATATCTAAGAGGAACCAGCAGTAGGCATTTGTGCTATGGAGGTTCAGATACTTATCTACATGGTTATGTAGATTCAGATATGGCAGGTGATTTGGATGGCAGGAGGAGCACCACAGGATATGTTTTCACTGTTGGTGGAATGGCGGTTAGCTGGATATCAAAGTTACAGAAGGTTGTTGCCTTGTCAACTACAAAAACAGAGTATATTGCAGTCACAGAGGCTAGCAAAGAGATGATATGGATGACACGATTCATGGAAGAGCTTGGAAAGGAGCAAGAGAGTTGCAGATTATACAGTGATAGTTAGAGTGCAATTCATTTGGCTAAGAATTTAGCCTTTCATTCAAGAACAAAGCACATACAGCTTAGGTACCACTTCATAAGACAGGTATTGGAGGATGGTGAGTTGAAGCTGGAGAAGATCCATACAGATAAGAATCCTACTGATATGTTAACCAAGCTGGTTTCAACTTCTGTTGGTCTTCATGATTGAGTTGAAGATAGAGGAGCTAGAAGATGTTGCTGTACAGGTACTGGTGCAGTTGTTTATCTCTAAGTGGGAGATTGTTAAGGTGTGGAGCCTAAAAGCTTCACCAAGGAGCAGATTTGGTAGTTTGCAGGTTTACACAGTCATCGACATCAGTTAGGAGCGACCGACGTCGGTCAGGAGTAGTTCAGAAGACGCCAACGTCGACAGGAATCGACCGACGTCGGTCACAGGCAAGCAGGTAGGAACCGATGTCAATTACCTGTGCATCCAGAAACCTATTTTTGAGGACAGAACCGAGTGTTTGCATGTTAGGATTAAGTCATAGTCTTAAGTCCACGTCTCTATTATTAGTAAGACTGTTTTAGATCCCTTGTTTAAGTGGCATAACTATTGGTTGTAAATGCATGCTCAAGTTTCCTAATTCTATATGTAGGATTAGATCTTCTTAGCTTATTGGTATGAATGAATGTTGAAGAACAATACAGAATTGTATATGTGAATCATTCCAGGTTGTTGGAGTTGATTGTACTTGAGAGAGAGAGATCTTGAGGGAAAGAGATCTAGAGAGAGATTTGTACATCTGAGAGAGGTGTGGAAAAAATAAGTTTCTTCAATTGTATTCCTTCTGTAAAGAGTTTAATACAAGTTTTTAGGGTGGTTTTTTGTATCTCTTGTTCTTTGTTATTTATCATTCTAGTTACTTATCATTCTGATTTAATTCCGCGTTTATTGCTTTCATAAGTGTAATCAAATTGTTTGTTGATCCCCAACAAAGTCTATGAATGCATTTGGGTTTGTAGATTCAAAGGATCAACGGCTATTTTATGATCTTTAAAATTGACGTTCGCATGCCTGTCACTATGTTTTCAATGGCTAGTTCATTGTGTTGAATTTGACGTCTTCGGGCGCATCACCCCTTGGCCCTTCTTCAGCATTCTTGTTTGGCACTTTTTTGGAAAGAAACTGCCCTTTCAGGCCTTAAGAAATGATCTTTGAATGGCCTTCGAGCTTCTTGTTTTAAATCTTCCCGAAGGAAAGGTGACCCTTCAGCTTCAGGGAAGTGTCCTTCTATTCGGCAGCTGGGAGTCCCCTGCAAGGGCACCTGCCCTTCGGGTTCCTTCAGCGGCCTTTCACATGTTTCCTGCAGGCATTCTCTGCGGATAAATTTCCGCAGACAAAAAGTCCACGGACATTTCCCGTGGACAAAAAGTCTGCGGAATTGTTCCGTCCATGCCTTGGTTATTTCTTTGGGTTTTTTGCCCGCAGCTTCTCCAAATTCTTTCAGACTTTTTGTTCGAAGGAATTCCTTCAGACAAAAGTTTGAAATAATTATGACTGTCTGCCTTAAACAAAATTTCTAAAGGAATTAACCTTTGCAGCCTTCTTCAAAAATGACCCTTTCAAAGTTTGTTTTTGTTGACCAAGTGCCCTCCGCAAGGGCACTTTATCCTTCGGGAGGCTCTTTGAACTTTTACATTTGAACCGCTCCTTTGAACCAAGGTGATGAACCAACTGTTGAACCATTTGATTGAACCGCTTGGTTGAACCAAATGTTGAACCACTTGGTTGAACCAAAATGGTTCAAGCCGATGAACCCTTTGATTGAACCAAGTCTTTGAACCAAGCAAACAAAACAAAGCCTTGAACCAAGCTGATGAACCAAGTGTTGAACCACTTCGTTGAACCAATTGGTTGAACCAAGCTTTGAACCAAAATGGTTCAAGCCGATGGTTCAATTGAATGAACCAAGCCTTTGAACCATTTGTTTGAACCAACCGTTGAACCAAGTTTTGGTTCAACGGTTCAAATAAAGCCTTGAACCATGTGTTTGAACCTGCCTTTGAACCAAAAGACGTTGAACCGACTGTTGAACCCAGCTTTGGTTCAACGGTTTAAACAAAGCCTTGAACCGATTGACGAACCATTTGATTGAACCAAAGGATGAACCAAAATTTTGAAACAAAGTGGATGAACTGATTGAACCGAAAACGTTGAATCGATTGAACCTTGAACTCATTGAACCTTTGAACCAAAGTGGTTCAACGGTTCAATGGTTCAAGCCTCTTTTGCTTGAATGCTTGCCGATAGACATTTTTGATTGAACCAAGGCACTGAACCAATCTTGAAAATGACCAAGTGTTAGAAACTGATTCTTTTGGTTGAACCCGCCTATAGAAACTGTGAAGCCCGTTGAACTTGTAGAAATGAACCTGCCTACAGAGTCCGTAGAAATCAAGTCTGTATAAATCAACCTATAAAGCCCATTGAACTTGGCCTGCAAAGTTTGTAGATTTCCTCTTCCTACTGAGTCCATAGATTTTCTCTTTCTGCTGAGTCCGTAGATTCAAGCCTGCAGAGTCCGTAAATTTAAGCCTGCAGAGTTCATAGATTTAAGCCTGCGTTAAATATGAAACTAATCAAAAGCAACTTCTTTAAGTGTGAAAGGAAAGATCCTACAAGCTAAATATTCATGGATTACATTCAGTATTCCTAGAGCGGTGTTGAAGGCTTTCACATTCTCTTTAGTAGTCCTACCTCCTAAGGGGGAAAAAGTAGGGAGGTAATTCTCAAGATTTTTAGGCAGACCATGGATATATTTTGGAATGTTAAGGTAAAAACTATTTAACCATGGCTAGGCCATCAGGCTCCTTCCTTAGCGTGCCAATCACGACAAGTTTATATTGTGTGTCTTTTCTGATTTGTTTTCCACACTTTTTCTTTATTCCGCCACTGTCCTCTCGAATCCTGCGTATTATGGTACAAATTAATCTGTCTTCTTTGCAGATTCATGGTGGTAACAGTGAAGCGCACATTAATCTCTCTGATTTTTTTACAACACTACTTCGTCCGTAGAAGAGCGACTTAAAATTGACTGATCACTTTTTAAATAAGACAAGTTCTGTGAAATTTCGAGGCTCTTTCCTATTATATGTAGTATCTATTAAACTAAATCATTATGTAACACTTAATCTTAAAAATGAACAAGAATATAAATTCATTGACTCATCATATGTCATGTTTCAATTACTTTGAATTTCTATAGCCCTTATAAATCTTAAGACTATACTTTTTTGATATATTACTTAGACCAGAAAATATATAATCCATACCAACTTCATGATAAACTCATTGACTCACCACATGTCATGCTTCAATCATTTTGAATTTCTATAACCCTTATCCATCTTAGGACTATACTTTTCTGATATATCAAACATATTTTCATGCTCACAACCACCAAGCATTTTCTAAAATTATTTGAAGCTAAGGTTCCACTCCCCTATTTCAACCTAAAGTTTCACTTCCCTATTTCAACTTAAGGTTTATTTCCCTTATATGTTCATATTTTGTGTCCTTGATTAGACTACATCATGATATATACTTTTGAATTTGGATGCTTCTAATATAAATGATACATCTTTTTGAAGGAACATGTCTATTTTGAATGATGTAAATATTATGATTTTATTGCTAGAGAAAATGTTAATGAGTGTATTCTTCAAACTTTTAAATTAATTTGGTTGTCGAGTGTTTTTATCTAAAATTGAATTAATTGTGGTGAATTAATTTTAATTCTAATAAATAAATAGATTAAAATAAAATATTAAAAAATGTAATTTTAAATAATATATTGAAAGTAAATGACTAAAATAGATGAAATAAAATGATTGTAAACAAAGATAAATATGAAAATAAATGACAAAATTAGTTGTTTTTGTTTGCCTATTGACTATGTTTGACTCACAGAATATTAGAATAGGAAGATAGGAAAATTTCCTATAAAAACAAAAAAAATTAAAATTGGTAAAAGAATAAGGTCAAAACCATCCAACTAAGATAAAAAAAACATTTGATAATCATGACCTAAACCTGACATTTTTTTACCCTCTATATAAAATAGTGAAATTAAGGCATAATCATGTGCAACATCTAGATTTAGGTTTGCGGGTGCAAATTTAACATTTGGGCATGTGCAGAATACCTACAAATAGATTTTTGGATGGTGAAATCTTACTGAAATTTTACAATGCTTAAAGACATGTAAATATAGAAAGGTGGAGTGTAATTAGATTGAGTTTACATCAATCACCTCCACTCTGAAAAGGGAATTCAAGTCTATGTAGTTCTTCCATTTAAAGTGTTTTTTTGTAATTTTGATCCTTTGACTCTGTATCAATATTAAAAAACGTATGGACGATGAGTTTTGGAAGAATATTCATTTTCACTTTATGAAACACTTCTGTTCACCATGTCATATGTATTATTTTGTTTGTTTAGCCTTTAGACACATTATCGTGGATGTTGACGAAATTATTATTAAAAATGACTTTTTAATAATTAGTAGTGCTATCACTAAACGTCAAAATTAAATCTCTATGTGTGTGTGTGTATAAATTCATCAATCACTTAAACATTACTTTGTACTCAATTATGAATCCAAAACATGTTTCAAAAATCATTTGGTCAAATTTCAATGTTAATAATATAATACTTTCCAATCTTAAATAATTTATTATCATTAAACATTGATTGTATAGTCTATCAAAATTTACCTTTTTTTAAAAAAAAATTTGTACAAAATTTAATTTATCAAGATTAAACAAACTAAATTCTATGCAACTTTTTTTTTTAAAAGTAAATATTGATAGACTATACACACTAATGATTATAAACATTGATTATAATTTCACATTTTTCATGTTTTTAAATAAAGTTGCATAGAATTTTAGTAAATAGAAAATAAATTCCATTTGTTTATTGTACACTTTAGTGTGCCCCCCCTTTCCATTTTTTATGTATCCACTTATAGATCAACACATTGTAGAGTTTAAATCAAACACTTGCAAAGTCTTTGTTTTTATTTTATATTGCATGGTCCTAGTTGAAAAAGCCTTACAAAAACCTTGTTAGTGAAGAAATTAATTATGTCATTTAAAACTAGAAATAAAGTTTGATTTAGAGGAGATAGAAAGGCTACGAAAAGTGGTGTTTGAGCTTTGATAGTAGGTACATGATGACAAAAATGTAGATCAGGTAATTTGCAATCCCTCCATAAATTACAGTTCATTCTCCCTTTGTTTAAACTTTAAATTGACATGGTGATTATCAATCTTGCATGTATGATCATTATCTGAAGAAGAACACGTTCATCGCCAAAGGAAAATTAAATAAGAGGTTAGAGAGACTCAAAAATAAGAAACAATATGGTATAAAAGGTCACTCTTTGAATTTAATTGCATTATGTATGTAGGATGAGAATCAACATCAACTCAAAAACATTGAAGCTAAATGTTACACATCATTGCTTGGGGAAACTACCATTGACAATAACATGGATAATGCAATACCCATCTTCTACGCTTTGAAGAAATGGATCGATTGAAATATGCATGTTTTTAGAGTGGTTTTGTTATAAAAATTTTAAAGGCCTCTCCTAATTACTTGTAAAACTCATGAAGCATTTTCCTCTAAAAGTGAAAACATTTTTTTATGTTTCTAGTTTATTTTACCTTTATAAATTTTGTATTTGTAATTTCAAGAGTTTTTATGTTTACATTCAGTATTATTATCTATAACTCATGAATTGATCATTAAGTTTGTGTTTTCCCCTTTTATCCCCTACCTAATATTCACAAAGTTGGGGAAATTATTGACCCTAGAGAACATGAGAGAATGGTGGTTTATTCTAATTAATGTGATATTTAACATAACAATAGGGTGGATTTTTGGGTACCTATTAGCTCTAATATGCAGGCCACAACCTCAGTATTTTAGAGTCACAATTTTTATGATGGGGATTGAGAACCCATATAACCTTCCAATTATAATAAGTGGACTTGTCTATCATAATAAAGACTACCAATTTGAGAACCATTATTTAATACAACAAGAGTTGCTTATGTTTCCTTCATATAGTGAGCTACAGTCATTTTGGTTTATTTTATGTTGTGTGGCACATGTTGGAGCCCCTTGAGAAGTTTTATGAGGGCATCTTTAAGGATGCATAGATTAAGATTAAGAGAGAGGAGATTAGGGATGCAACTGTGTCTCTTCTCTTTAAAGCAGATTGGCCTAATATGCATCAGAAGGAGATAGAGAATTATAAAACCCCTTTCATTACTAGGATTTTTAGGGGTATGTCTAGGAACATGGAGAATAATTATATAGAATTGGTTCATCATGAGGAGAAGGGGGCTATGGAGAATGATATCCATCAATTTGTGAGGTTTTTGATGGATCTCAAGGTGGTGAGAAGGGTTAGGATTGTGGTAGAGATGATGGTCTTCTTCAAACCATATCAAACATAATAGATTATGGAAGGCAAGCTCAAATTAGAATCCTCCATGAAAAATAAATGCACGTGATTAAAGCCCAAAAACCAATGTGTTTTGAACATGATATAAATGAACACCTAATGGTAATACTTAATCTATCACTACAGTGGTTTGGGTAATACTTAATGGTATGTGCAATTTTTTGATTAGCTATAAAAAATTAATAAAAAAAAGTAGTATCCATAGCAGCCATACACTTGGGGGAAGTCGAAGTTGAAGTTAAACAAATATGATATTCATCTTTACCATAAGTAGTGTCATCTAATTTGGTTTTATATAGTTTAAGCATTCAAAAATTTCATCTAATTAGTTTTAGACTTGTCTAAATTGACACTTGATGTTTTGGTAAAAGCTACACATTGCATTGAAAGATGTGACATGGCATTTAACTTTACACGTGTATCTCCCTATGCTTATTCAATTCCATCATTTAAAATACCTTGTCATCACACCTCACCACCACTCCCTAGCTCACCTAGAAGTCTTTCACTTGTTTCATATTATGTATGGTCTTGTCCTTCCCACCACTTTGTCATTACTTACATTCACTATGAAATAGAACATCTACCCCCTGCATAGCTCATGACATGTCATATGAAATAACAAACCCTTTAATTTCCAATTACACTTATTCACTTTACAAAACCCCTTATTCCCAAAACAAAAAAATACATCCTTTGTGGACAGGGCCAAAATTTGATGGTCGACTTTGTGTATGATGATTTTTTTTTATGATGGTTGTCTATTCAACATTATCCTTCAAATGCTAATATAATTAATAGTAGTAGGAGGAAACTTTAGAGAAAAAATATATATTTATTTTAATCATTAATAGTTTTTAATGGTCTATCTAAAATTTTATCTTGCATCTAATACGGTCTCCTATAAAATTTGATTTTATTTTATAATTAAAAATAAATAAATATGACCATATGGCCATCAAATTTAGGCCCTACTTCCGACGTAATTTGCACCATTAGAGAAATTGTTAGTTATATATTATGTTATGCTTTGTAAATGGATACTTATTAGTCATTCTAATTTGAAAAATGGGTTATTATAAAAATTTTGATACATAAAATTATTATATGTCGTATGTCTCATGCAAATCAATAATGTATTTGGTTTGAACCAATCAATGTGCATTATTTCAATGATATATATTTTAAAGGCTATTTAATAGTACAATCTATTATTGTTTTATTAAAAAGAACCATCTCTTTTGCTAACATTTTGGACATGTTTCAATGCAAGAAAAAATAACTTCCATGTACAACAAAATAAAAAGTTTTGGTTTGACAAGTGTGCTATGATGCATTAGCTACAATCGACACTTGTAAGGATTTGGCAGATTATCCTTAAATTATTTCCAAATGTGACTCATGTAATTCACACCTCCTCCTTTTGTATGTTTTTTGCCGATGAGAATTAGTAGCAAATGGTTCTATTTGAATTTGAGTAAAATAAAAGAATGTAAAGCTCCCCATCATCAAGTTATGGAGTAAAATGCATGCTTTAAATCCTATGTTAATGGATATCTTTTTGAATGAGTCATAGGGGATTCTAATCAAGGCTAGCTGGACATGGTTCAAAGGGTTTTATTTTCAAGAGTTAATTGCACAGTATATCTTGAATTCATCTTCCCTTGTTCTCAGCACTGATGCAAATAAGTCTAAAAACTCATCATACTAGTCATATTAAAAAATCACATATTATATCTCAGTCATATTCTATTCTACAGAATTTTGGTGCATCGGTGAACGTACATGGGTTCAGATTTCTATGTGATTTGTATTCACATTGAATGAGTTTTTTCTTTGAAGATTAGCTACTTAACGTTGTTACTGTGAAACGCCAACAGTCACTCCCTCCTCATTTGTAGTGAATCTGTTAGCTTGTCCCCATGATTTGAATATGATTTGCATAGATCTGCGGATTTGTGCAACCTCCACACGGCTCCACATCCATGTACACCATTAGCATCAAAAGATATTCGTCGACCATTTGCACATCCGACCGGTTATCTGGTAACAACCTCACAACTGTCGTTCATCATAGTGCTCGGATCGTTCTCCATTTGCATTGCAGAGATATGCATTGATCTGATTGGTTCGCTAGTAACGACTTCAAAATGGCTTGCCCCCCTGGCTCCTCAGCAACCCTGCTTTCTCGGCTTTGTTGTCTCTCTTACTCCGTAATCTGGTTGTTCGACTTGGCAGGCTCGACCTCGACTCAACACTCCTCAACGCCCTTCATTCAACGCTCGACCCCGATTCCTTGTAGTTTGGATTTGATCACTTAGCTTCCTCTTTGCTTGATTCGGCTCATCACCTCCCTCGACGACTGGTTTTTTCAACTCAACAGGTTTGTCTCATGTCGGAGTTGTTTGGCTGGTTGACTCGGTAGTCTGCTCGCACCCTCCCTCCATCTCAACACCCCTGCATCCAGCATACGTCGACTTCGCTCCACAAGCTTTTTGCATAGGTCGTTTAGTATTAATTCTATCAAAGTTAAGTAAAGATTAATTAGTATTTAGTTGGTTTAGTTTTTTAGATTTAGTAGATAGTCTTGTTTCTAGGGCTGTAAAGTAACTTTTAATATTTAATGTTTTAGTCCATAAGTTAAGTTTCTTTTAGTATTTGTTCGCCTTTTTAAATACCATTACCTTTAGTGTTTTTATTTTTATATTTTTGTGTCAAAATTAAGTTCATCGGTGTTTTGTGAACGTCTAAATCTTAGTATTTTTTAAATATTTAGTAGTTTTTGTTATTTACGTTTTTTCATTAGTTTTCAGGAGTTATTGTTCATAATATTTATAGTTTACTTGTTTTGTCATGTGTCTGTCAAAAATATAAAAATCAAAAAATTGGTCATGTTGTAATGGACGTATTTTTGGTTAAAGCCAACATCCATCTATATTTAACTTTTGGTTTTCATAGAACTTCTCATTTTTTTTTAAAGTCATCTCACCATTACATTAACTAAGTTTCGACAAACCGACACAGTACGGGAATATCAGAGAACATTTGAACAACTAGCCACTCACATTGTAGACTTGTCTGAGGATCTTCTCACAGAGTGCTTCATCAATGGACTCTATGAGGAACTTCAAGAAGAGATTAGCATGTGGCAACCTCACAATCGAAGGGAAGTCACAGGCTTAGCCAAGCTCACTGAAGACCGCCTCAACTAGCAACATCTCCAAACAACGCTCTTCTTGACTGCAAAAGAACCAGAGTAAGCATTAGAAGTGCTCGAGCACTCCTTCAATAAATTCATTCGGGCAACCACCATGCTTGAGTAGACCCCAAATGAATCAAAGCAAACAATCATATATCCCAAGCAGGGAATCGAGGCTCCACCTCTCTTGAGAAGCAATGCTAAGGGGATGGCATATCCCCTAATGATCCAAAACTCAGAAGTTCGAGTTGATAAATATCTCAATAACATAGAAATAACACAGTAACAATGAATTCTCTGAAAAGAGATGTAGTATTACTCAAGATCGCAATACAAATATATGCTTATCTCTGGGAAGAGATGTATGTCTTCACATTTCGGGTTACCTCTTCATTTATACACAATTTGAAAGCATGGGGAGGATGTGGAAGGTCACCAATCTCGAGGGAGATGAAGTGGTACGACTTCCAATAATTAAAACAATACAAAATTCGAGGAATTATTATTTTTAGAAACTTACTATTTTTAGACTACACTATTAAAATTAAAATTTGAGGCACTTCCATTGGGTTTTCGGGGGTCAAACTTCATCGAGCAGAGCTAGACGCCATTTCAAGACGTTTTTCTCGTTCTTAGCTTTCCAATGGTTCAAACGGCGAGTCAATTGGAGCTACGGTGCAAAAGTTATGGCTCCCAAAAGTTTCCTCATCAATTGGAGTGGATCTGTCACCCAAATTGTCGCCTAAATTGTTGCCTAGATCATTCCTCCCTCCTTGAACAGCAATGGTCCCCATCGCGTCAATGTTCCCCATCAAATATGGCAGTTGTTTCTTGATTTGATTCTCTGTGAGCCACTCACCTTGATGGCTAAGCTGGCCCCTTTTGACCACTCGATAAAGCAAAATAGAGCGTCCTCTTGTTGTCTTCATCCAGGTATCCACAATCTGATCCTCTTCCACTGGAGCAAAACTCTGTGGATCAAGCTCATCAATGTCGAGTTGTTCTGCTACAATTGAAGTGTCTAAGAGAGGTGGATGATATGGTTTGAGGAGCTCCACATTGACTATTGGATGCAAACCAAGGTAGGCTGGTAGGTTCAACTCAAAAGCATTTTCTTCAACTCTTCTGGTGATGGTGTAGGGACCATATCGCAGAGGCAAAATCTTTTTGTGTGGGCCTACAAGTTGTTCCTTCTAAAGCCGCAACCAAACCTTGTCACCCACAGCAAAATGGTGTGGAATCCTGTGTTTGTCATGGCATTGCTTATACTTTTGATTCATCTTCTCCAGGATGTCATGAACTTGTTGCTTGAGGTGTTGCATTTGTTCAATAAACTTTGTAGCTTTTATTGCCTCAGATCTTCCATGAGTTGTGTATTACATGGTGGAAAATGGAACAACTATATCAATTGGTGCCATGGGTTGGAACCCAAAACATACTTGGAATGGACTGTGCTTGGTCGAGCTGTGCAGTGCCCAATTGTATCCATGTTGTATGAAAAGAAGTCCTTCATCCCATGTGCATGGATGTTTGGAGTGATACATCTGAATCATGTGAACAATCAAGCGGTTTACCACCTCTATTTGACCATCAGTCTATGGATGGAAGGCTGTGGACTTCATCAGCTTAGTATCCATCATCTTCCATAAAGTGGACCAGAAGATGCTCAAGAACCTGTTATCTCGATCTGAGACAATGGACTTGGGAAGACCAAAATGGAGCCATACATGACTAAAATATAGTTGAGTAGTTTCCTTAGCATATATATTTTTCTTACAGGCAATCATGATAGCCATTTTTGAAAAATGATCAACTACCACAAAAATACAGTTCTTACCATGTTTTGAAGTGGGCAAACCTGAGAGAAAATCCATTGAGACAGATTCCCAAGGCTTGGTTGGTTCTGGCAATGGTGTGTAAAATTCTTGCTGCTTATTTGTTGGCTTGGCTATCACACATGGGGTGCAAGATTTGAGATATCTTTCCACATCCTTTTGCATATGGGGCCAATAGAAGTGTCTTTGAAGAACTGCCAATGTCTTCTCAATACCAAAGTGTCCAACTGTCCTACTGAAGTGTGCTTCCCATATCATCTTTTGTTGCTCTGCAACTGGAACACAGATGTGCCCCATATGACAGAGGACATTATCTTGCAAATAGAAATCAGAAACATGTGTACCTTTTTGAAGTGCTTGATATGTATCAGCAAAGGTAGGATTTGCTTCATACAGGGCACCCCAAGTGGCAGTTTCATGTCTGCACAGGTCCAGAACTATTGTGAGTGCAGTAATTGGTGGGTGGATCAAACAATCTGCAGCTGTATTTGAGCTCTCATTTTTGTGTTTGATTATCAGGTGGAATTGCTAAAGATATGTGGCCCACTTTTGATGCCTCTCATTTCGGAGCTTGCTTTGCATCTAGATGAATTCCAATGGTCTGTGGTCAGTGTGGATGACTGTTTCTTTCCCCAAGATGTAGTGTTTCCAGTGTTTGCAGGCTTGCACAATGCCATAGAGCTTCTTATCATATGTTGGATATTTCTTGACTGTATCAGTGAAAGTTTCACTATGATATGCAATAAGATGGCCATGTTGCATGATGACAGCTCCCATGGCATATTCAAATGCATCTATCATCAACTCAAAAGGTTGATGCAAATATGGCAAGGCAAGAACAAGGGCTAAGCAGAGTCTGTTCTTCAAATTCTCAAATGACCTTTTTTGTATTTCACCCCACTGAAATGTAGCTTTAGCTCCTCCTTTAGTCACTTGGGTTAGTGACCAAGCAACATGTGAAAATCCAAAAACAAACCAGCAGTAGAAATTTGCAAGACCCAAAAAGCTGTGAAGCTCTGTGAGGGTCCTTGGTGTGGGCCATTCTCGAATAACCTGAATCTTTTTTGGATCAACATGGACCCCTTCCTCATTCACAACGTACCCGAGGTACTGAATTGTTTTCATCCCAAATGTGCATTTGTCAAGATTTGCATACAACTTGTGCTCCTGAAGAGTTTGAAGCACCTTACGAACATGTTGCAAACGTTCTTCCCATGTTCTGCTATAGATGAGTATGTCATCTAAGTAGACAACCACAAATGAGTTGGTGAAGGGTCGTAGGATGTCATCCATCATCCTCATGAAGGTTGCAGGTGCGTTAGTTAGGCCAAAAGGCATAACCAACCATTCAAAGAACCACTCCTTAGATTTGAATGCAGTCTTCCAAATATCAGTGGGATCGATGGGAATTTGGTGATAACCAGATTTGAGATCAATTTTGGTGAAGAAATTCGCACCACGGAGCTGGTCCAACAGGTCATCAATCCTGGGGAGAGGATAGCGATTCTTCATGGAGATTTTATTTAGGGCTCGATAGTCAATGCAAAGCCTCCATGTTCCATCTTTCTTCGGTGCCAAGACAATTGGGCTACCACAAGGTGAAGAGCTTGGCCTGATGTGACCCTTTTGGATCAATTCTTGAACCTATCTTTTTATCTCGTCATTCTCCAAAACTGATTTGCGATACACAGGACTGTTAGGCAAAGGTGACCCTAGGATCAAATTGATAGAATGTTTTACCTAGCAATGCAATGGAACTCCTATGGGTGACTTGAATAAGTCATCATATTCTCCTGTGATTCATCCTATCTGCTTCTGTTGTTGTGTTGATTGTGTAGTCAGGACTGCAACATCAGCCTTCTTGGATTTCTATGGCTTGACCACCATGAGAACAAATTGCTTTGTTTTCTCCACCAATCTCTTGCCTTGCTTCGCACTGATCAGGCAGACTAATGTGGGAGGTGGTACCTCTGGTACCCTATAGCGCCGTGTTCCAAGAGTGAGGGTGATCCTTCAAGTTCATGATTCATAGATGCCATGTCACTCATACATGAATGGCTGACTAAGGAGTACATCACAAACATCTAGATTGACCACATCACACAAGACTTCATCTTGGAATGGTTTTATAGCATATGAAAGAAGACACTGATGGGTGACACGAAGGTCTCTCCTTGGGCTCAACCATCGAATATTGTAGGGCTTTGGATGAGGCTTCATGGATAGATTTACACTTTTCACAACTTTAGTAGAGATTAAATTCTTTTGACTCCCACTATCAAGAATGAAATGTAAAGGCTTACCTTTTACCCATAATTTGGAGAGGAACAATCTTTCCTTGTCATCTGGTCTTTCCTCATGGTTCTATGATGAAGCGACAATGGTGTCAGGCTCAGCATCTACAATTTCTTCTTCATCCTCTTCGACTGTGGGTTGTGTATGAGACAGAGTAGTAGACGTCGAGTATTGTGACTCAGAAAGTAATGACTTGATGGCTCGACATTCTTCTTTGGAGTGAGTTTCAGTTTTGTGGTAATCACATCATTTTCCAGCCTTCCCTTTTTGGGATTTCTTATCTTGAAACTCCTTTTGCTTCCAAGTTGGGCCTCGTGTTTGACCTTCCTTGTCACTTTTCCATTATGAGGGTTGACTCTTCATATTCTTTATGCCACGCTTCTGTTCAATCTTCACTGAAAATTTGTATGCCTCACCGAGCGTTTTCAAATTGAAGAGTTCCATTTCCCCCCTTATGTACCATTATAGTCCACCACGATATTTGAGAGTCTTATGTTTTTCACTGTCTTGAATGCCCAATCTTGCAGACAAAGAATGAAAAGTGTCTGTGTAATCTTGAACAGATTGGTCCTTACCTTGGCGAAGTTGTTGCCACTATATGTAGAGATCATCATATGCTCCGATGGGATAGTATTCTTCTTTCACTGCTTCCACAAAATCATCCCAGGTAGGTTCCACCTCAAGGCCAATGTCATCTGTACTAAACCTCTTTTTGTATACTTCCCACCAGTTTTTACAGGCAATGTTGATTTCAAAAGAGAAAAAGTAATCTTTTCTCCATCAGTGAATTTATTTACAGAGAAGTAGGAAGACAATTGATCCAACCAATTTTCTACTACATCAGCATTGATTTTGCCTTCAAATGTAGGAATATCAAAATTTACCTGGACCTTGAAGGGTGTTGGGGCACTGAAAGGACATTCCCTGGATGAGGAGCCAGGAAGTGGAGCCGCAGAGTGTTGGGGAATCCAAGAACAAACACACTTGTTCTGATCCCACTTGTTAGGATCTTGCTCCTCAGAAAGAGCACAATATGATTACCAAACTTAAGCAATTAAACATGCGAAAATATACCATAAACACAAGTAACTAGAATTCACCAATAGCACAAAATATGAGAGACAATACACTATCTTGTATTAACATTTGTACAAAAAAGAATACAATAAAGAGCCGCCACACTCTTCCACCTTACAGAGGCTTGCCACACCCCAAGTGTACAGTAATTATTCTTCAAAACACTCTCCTACCAAAAACGGTCCCACCAACCAACTCACACACAGAATTGGTGTTCACCTCTCCAACCAGTCAGTAATAAACCTGCCAGTACACCAAGCACTCTATAGTACTTCAAGTTGATCTCCCATGAACTTGCAACCTGCAATTCAACAGACCATACTTACAATGGAAGGATCTTCTTTGCCTTCCTTTCTAGCTCATTAGTGGAACTAGGAAAAACACACCCTTTGTTCTCTTCACTAGCACACTTTACAATACATACCAATGGGTCTATAAATAGATCCTAGACTTAAACAATAACTTAGACTCTTAGTTTACTATAATTATCCATGCAGTTCAAGTCTCGAAATATCCTTTACATGCAAACACTCCATTCACTAAACTAGTTGTTCATGCAACGAATAGTTCTGGAACACGCAGGCGACCGACGTCAATCCCTGCTTGCCTAGTTCTGCCGACATCGGCCGACTTCCTACCGACGCCGGTTGCCTTTTGCATTGATCTTGACTGACGTCGGTCATGCTATCGATGCCAGTGCTTCTGGGTCTTCAGCAACCTTCTTTTCTTTGTCTGCAACAAGTTGAAGCTTTTAGCTCCACAACCTAACAATCTCCCACTTGGAGATAAACAGCTGCAACTGTACCTGTACCTGTACACCATCTAGTTTTCTCCCTTAGCTCTGTATCCCTCTTCAAGATCACTCTTGAAGACCAACCACCACAAAACCTGTAGTGCAACATCTGTCACCCAAATCCCCTGCCACATCCACATCTACAAACCATGTAGAAAACAACTTGAACCTGCATAGCATGTGCACCTGTTGCTGGTCCCTCTAAGAATCCACTGAACTGCCCTTCAGTACTTCTCTCCCAGATTGGCTACAAACTTGTGACAACTCCCACTGCTTGGAAAAACTCAGGTCTAGTACATACCATGCACTTAACCTCATTATGTGAATCAAGACACTGTTATGTGAACTGTCTAACCATCGGCGTGCTAACCGGCCTCACACAATCATCCTGAAACAAAGTCAACCTGTGACCTTCCATGTCCCTAGAACACACTCATGCCAAAGAATCTTGTTGCTCCCAGATTCTCCACGACACAGCCCTGAACTAGCTTTACTTTTAGTTCAGCAACTCCCTGTATATGTAACCCTGCAACAAGCACATCATACAGTAATAGGATAATGTAGCTAATATTATCCAACCTGGTAAAGAGAAACACAATGATCAAACCTCCATTGCCCTGCAGCTTATACAAGACCATATACCCTGATCTTTCGTCTCACGTATCCATTTCCGTTCTTCTTCATCCTGAACATCCATTCGTCTCTCAGTGCTTACTTCTAGCTGGCAACTCCATCCAAAACTCCTGTTTGGTTCTCCTCCAAGGAATCACATCCTCCATCCATGCCAAGCTCCCACTGTTTCCTGGATCTACCTGTTCTGCTTCTTCAATAACTTCCTGGTTCTTTACCATAAGTGAGCAACAAGTAGTGTAAAAAAGGGAAATGATAAATTTGAGGCTTACCTACCCTTTAAGTCCTCCATATGGGTGCTTGAGACTCCTTGACAGCTTGTTGTCCACCCAAAATTTGTCTCAGTGATCGATGTCGATCACATTCCAGTCTGCACCCGACTGATGTCAGCACCCTGCGACTACCTCATCGCCGACGTCAGTTCTCCCCTTGTCGACGTCGGTTTTTATCTGCCCTGAGTCACCGACGTCAGTCTGCACATAGCCGATGTCGGTCCCTGTCTGGACGCCGACGCTAGTTTTCTTGCCGACGTCGGTCTCTGTGTTTTGCTTGTGAGAACTAACTTCTACCCGCGAGCTCCTTTTGGATCAAACCCTTGTCCAAATCACCCTTGCTCTGCTCAGAATTCATCTGCTCCTTGTGCTAAACTCTGTCCGTCACCTTCTCTTTGAAAACCAAAGATTTCTTGTTCTTGTCACTGACATCGAATTTCTCAAGAAACGTCACCTTCTTCTTCTGCATACAGAAACCTCGATCTATGCTCTTCAAATCCGAAAGCATACCCTTTGACTCAAGAACATGCATCTCCTTTTTATTTATGTGACCAAGCCTATTAAGCCACATCTTCAAATCTACAGTTGAAGTAGATAACCCAAAAAGAGAATCAGTAATACAAGTAGATAGATAAAGCGTACCTACTTTCTTACCTCTTGCTACAACAAGTGCACCCTTGGTAACCTTCCAAGAGTCCACTGTAAGAGTTATTATGCAACCCTCATCACCCAAACTTCTTACAAAAATCAGATTTCGCTCCATAATTGGGACATGCATGACCTCCTTTAACACCCATGTGTTACTTGTCTGCAATTTCAGCTTCACTTTCCCTTTGCCAACCATCTGACAAGGCTTACCATCCCCTACACAAATTTCTCCAAAGTCTCCCTGGACATACTCATGAAAAAATTCTCTAATTTGGGATGCATGAAAAGAGGCACCAGAATCTAAAACCCAAGATTCTACTTTATCTAAAGAACATACCAGAGCACCCTATGCAACGAAATCTGCAACACCTGCTTCTTCTTCATGTCCTTCATGCTGATATGCTACCAACCAACAATCTTTCTTTTCCTGCTCTTTCTTTCCATATCTCCAGCAGGTTATTCTGCCAGACCTGAACTTGGACCTCCTGCTATTAAACTTCTCCATTCGTAGTCTACTGTCTTCTGCCATTGCTCTACTCCCACTCAAACAGAAACCTCTGTGAGTAACCTGTAATCAAAACACACTAACCAGATCTAATCTAATCTGTTAGTTTCCCAACCAAAAGCTCTGATACCACTTGTTGGGGAATCCAAGAAGAAAAACACTTGTTCTGATTCCACTTGTTAGGATCTTGCTCCTCAGAAAGAGCACAATATGATTACCAAACTTAAGCAATTAAACATGCGAAAATATACCATAAACACAAGTAACTAGAATTCATCAATAGCACAGAATATGAGAGACAATACACTATCTTGTATTAACATTTGTACAAAAAAGAATACAATAAAGAGCCGCCACACTCTTCCACCTTACAGAGGCTTGCCACACCCCAAGTGTATAGTAATTCTTCTTCAAAACACTCTCCTACCAAAAAGGTCCCAACAACCAACTCAGACACATAATTGGTGTTCACCTCTCCAAACAGTCAGTAATAACTCTGTCAGTACACCAAGCACTCTATAGTACTTCAAGTTGATCTCCCATGAACTTGCAACCTGCAATTCAACATACCATACTTACAATGGAAGGATCTTCCTTGCCTTCCTTTTTAGCTCATTAGTGGAACTAGGAAAAACACACCCTTTGTTCTCTTCACTAGCACACTTTACGATACATGCCAATGGGTCTATAAATAGATCCCAAACTTAAACAATAACTTAAACTCTTAGTTTACTATAATTATCCACGCAGCTCAAAGCTCGAAATAGCCTTTACATGCAAACACTTCATTCACTAAACTAACTGTTCATGCAATGAACAGTTCTGGAACACATAGGCAACCGACGCCGATCCCTGCTTGCCTGGTTCTACCGATGTCGGATGATTTTCTGTCGATGCCGGTTGCCTTCTGCACTAATCTTGACCGACGTCGATCATGTTGCCGACGCCGGTGCTTCTGGGTCTTCAACAACCTTCTTTTCTTTGTCTGCAACAAGTTGAAGCTTTTAACTCCACAACCTAACACAAAGCCAGGATATCCCATCAAAAGTGTTTGAAGAATTTGGGCAAATTGTTGTAGCATCTGTGCTTGTTGCCATTAGAGGGCCTCATTCACCATTTCCTTAAAAGGATCAGAAGTCATTTGGAGCGAACAAGTGGAAAATTTGGAAGCTCTGTTGTTTCCCACCCAAGCTTCTTGTAGCCAGACCTTGTCCTCGGGATCATACACTCTCAAGACAAACCGCTCTGATACCACTGATCCAAAACTCAGAAGTTCTGGTTGATAAATATCTCAATAACATAGAAATAACACAGTAACAATAAATTCTCTGAGAAGAGATGTAGTATTACTCAAAATCGCAATACAAATATATGTTTATCTCTGGGAAGAGATGTCTGTCTTCACATTTCGGGTTACCTCTTCATTTATACACAATTTGAAAGCATGGGGAGGATGTGGAAGGTCACCAATCTCGAGGGAGATCAAGTGGTACTATAGACACCAAAATCGTGTCTACTCCCTCGTCTCTCCCCCTTTGGTCCCCTCCGTCCACTTCGACACTCCTAACCCCCACACACTTATTAATTTAAAATAATTATCTTATTTTAAATTAATAACTCTCTCTCTCTCTCCTTGCCACTTCACCCATGACACCTCACCACCCTTGGATGCCTCTCTTTGGATTCCCTTCATCCACCCCATGCCAAGTCTTAAATGCCTAGACCCCCATTTCTTCCTCCCACGCCTATTTAACCACCTTCGACCATTTTCTATCCCAACTCGTTGACCTCGACTGATGAGGAAATAGACAAAAGGCTATTTTTAGCCTTTCTGCCCACCTTCCAATCGTCGACGTCGGTCAATAGTCGATTGACGTCAGCGGTTTTGCTGGCATCAATTTCCATTAAAACTGCGTTCTCATCCCAAATGCAGGATCTTCACAATCTTGCACGATCCTTCAATCGACCTTTTAATATTCAATCTGCCAATCTTTCAATCTGACCTCTCTCTCTCTCTCTCTCTCCCATGCACACAGCAAGCACCACAGGCTATAGGGGCTCACATTGCAGGAAGTCTTCTGCATCAGCAACAAGTCTGCAACATCTCTTTCTTCAGCAAGCCATCCTCCACAACCAAAGAAGAGTCACTACGTCGTCCGAATAACGGTGTGCAGACCTCATTCGGGTATCATCTAACCCTAGACCATTTTATCTTAGTTTCTCATTTCCTTTTGAATGTGAAAAGCGAAAAATTTGATAGAAACATTCTGGCACGCCCGGTGGGACCCTAGGGTCTTCCTTGGGTTCATTTTTCTTACTATTCATATAAGTGCATTAGGTCTCTCCTTGCATCTCTTTCTTCTATCTCTTCCAAAAGACACCATTAGCAAGGTTAAAAAGAACCCTTCTTTATTTCTTGCATCTTAGACTAGTCAAAGTCATACTCTTCAACCTCTTCTCACTTGTCTGCATACGAACACACATTTTGATTTGGGTTTAAAACATATTGCATTTCATTTCTGCCTGAATGCATTTTTAGGCCACACATCTAGTAATTAAAAACTGCATCATGAATAAAGCGTAGGCCACTTATGTTACACAACCAAATCACTTTCACAAATTAAACATCTAGACTCACTTGAGACAAGGCCCGATTAGAATTTCATCACCTAGCGGATACCTTACCCATCCCGGCAATCCTACTTGGACTTCACCACGAAGGGGAAAGCCCACTCTGTTCTCTGGCAGAGTATAATCTCTAGGGAAAGTATATACTGGCTAAGCGAGACCAGCTTATCACTAGACTCGTGAAGTGAGGGGAGCTTGCTCCTTAGCACCAGGCCACGTACAAAACCTAACATAGACTCTTGAGCATCGAAACTAACCTAAAACCAACCATAGACTGCCTCTTCTAAGACCCGTTCTACAAGCCAACTTCCCAAACACACTCTAAGGCATAAGCCAACAAGACTCTAAAAGTTTATTCTTAGGATTTAACGTTTAGGGTCTACTTGTCTTCATCTTTGTTTCTTATTTGGTTGTTTGAGCTAGTAAGGATGTATTTTCTTGCCTTGAATGGTCTTGACACGTAGTCAAACTAGGACTCTCGTTGACCACGCAAGGCAACAACCACTTCCCCCTTCACCTCCTATAACAAGTCCTATAATGGAGTATCATTCAGAGACTGAACGAACTCCTACCCTGCCAACCCTGACTCAACCATCCATTGTCCCCGAAGGGGACCCTAACTTTGAAAGGTTTATTGACCTTAATGTCAAGGTCCTTCAACATTATCTCGTGCGAATCCAAACGCGAGACTCTTTAGGCAACCCAACTTATGGGATGCCAACTCCCTTAATTGAAGTGGCGACGACACTGACAGCGTCCGCTATTCAACCCATGACCACTCCAGCCTTTGCTTCGACCATTAACCTGACCATGACTAATCTTCAAAGTGTGGCTTCTCCTTCTATCTCTTGGCCCACTTCCATCGGGGTTTTAGTTCCCCATCAACCACAGACTATCTAACAAAACTCTACCCCTTTCCAAAGTCTAGTTGTCTCCATCCCGCCTACTCTTGCCACCCCTCAACCACCTCTGGCAACATCAAGCCTAGTCATGCCTTCTACCTTCATGACCCAACCACCCCTGGCTTCGACATCTGTCCCAATGACTAGTCACCCATATGTTGCGCCTATACAAGCACAACCGACTACGTCATACGCCCCTTCTAGCACCTTACAAGCGCCTTGCAACCTAAGGGGTGCCCCACCTACAAATCCGTCAGCTGATCTCATCAAAATACTGATAGACAAAATGTCTAGTCTTGAAGCCTCCATTTTCGGTTCAAGCAATGCCCTTTCTTATGACCAAATTTGCAGCGAACCCATTCATCCCTCTGTCCCGATCTGACCATACCCCAGCCAGTGGGAGCTCCTAAGTTTACTCACTTCCAGAGTAAGGAAGACCCACAGCAACATCTATGAGCATTCAGACATGCTTGTTATCTCATAGCGCATGACGATGCGTTGTTATTACGCACCTTCCCCATTTGCTTTTTGGCTTTGCCCTCGATTGGTACAGCTCTCTTACCAGTCACTCTCTCTTTTCATTCACTCAACTCGCCCAATTATTCCTTGACCACTTTTCAATCAATATAACCAATAAAGTCTCAATCACAGACCTCTACTCTATCAGGCAATTTGATGACGAATCAATAGTTGATTTTATCGCCCATTGGAGAGGCTTGATTAACCAACTCTCCTTCTCTTTGCCTCAATCTGAGCTCATCGAGCTCTTTTCTGGAGCATGTGCCACGCACATCTCATCAACCTTGCAGGTTCAAACATTTTGCACCTTTGACGAAGCTTTCACCATGGCCCGAAAGCTTGAACTCCGCGCTATTGAAGAAAATAGGGTCAAATTGCGTAATACCAACGCAAGAGCCAATGACCCTTCTTCTTCCAGACCTTCTTCTTCCCACTCCAAATCCAAAGGAGTGGCCAACACTGTGGTCGTTAGATCACCATCTTCAACAACAACCAAACAACCTCAACCTTCAACATCTCAAAGCATCACCAAACAATTCCAACAACGGTACATATAGTGTCATTACACTCCAATTGGAGAGTCATACGCTTTTGTGTTGGAAAAACTTGTCAACCAGGCCCACTACAACATCTAGACCATGATCAATGACCCCCAAGACCATAATATACACACCATCAACACTGTCTCTCCTCTTGTCTCTGACCAACCTCCTCCAGAGGTGGAAGACCCTTCTTCCCCTATTTCTCCTCCACAAGATAAAGAACTTTCTTCTCTTATTAGTCCTCCATCGACCTCTCTTATATTGGAGGACGCCTTGACTATACCAATGCCACTAGCCCCACCTTTGTCCTTCTTACTACCAATGGAGGACCCTACCCTTCCTACTCCTCAACCACAAGTAGAAGGCATCATCATCCCTACCCTCTACCCTCTTGAGGAGCCACATTCTCTGATTCCTTCTCCACTGAGAGAAGACCCTGTCTCTTCACCCACTTCAACCGAAGAAGACACAGTCATGGTTTCCTCTTACCTTTTGCTTGAGATCACTACATCTCACTCACCCCCATCCACATCTAAACCCAAATCCGTGCAAGCATCCACCGTGCCAAAAGAGACTAAATCTCTCGACATCCGGCCCATATCTAACCTTGCCTTGCACAATAGTGGCCCTCATTCCAAACTAAAGAAGACCACTAAACCACACCGGAGGATCCCTCCCCCACCTTCATCATTGCCCTCTATTTTAGGCCCACATCCGTCCACCTAAATAGGAGTGCTTCCCACTCCCATACCTCAAAGAGGCAAGTCGTCTCCATTACTCCCTCAACCCATCAAACATATATTTCCTCCAAAACATCCAACACCTCTCATCACAAGAGTGTCTTCTACACGTGTGGTTACACCTCCAAACAAAAAGATGGTATGACCACCACCTCTTACAACTCTAAACCAAAAGTCATCAACAACTAATGCAATAAAATGTGCAGACCCATTAGCGGGTTCATATGCTTTGATACTACGACAATTGTTGTAGTCTTCTCGCATCAGGCTTCCACCTCTTAAACCATATCAATCTCTCAGACCAAAACCACCCTGGTTCGATGACACTACAATTTGTGCATATCATCGCACACCTGGGCATGATACCAAGCATTGTTGTGCCCTCAAGGTTATCATTCCCCAATACTTGGAGAAAGACACCCTTCTTGTTGACCACATTGTCAATAAACCTTCAACACCGTCTCATGCCTCCTAAACCTCCTCACCTTCACACTCATCAGCTCTTGGATCAAGACCATCTTGGTTTGACAACACTAAATTTTGTCACTATCACCGCAAACCTGGACATGACACTGAGCATTGTTGCACTCTTAAAGTTGTCACTCATCAACATCAGAAAAAAGATACCCTTTCCATCAAGGATCCTCTTGACCACCCCTTTGACAAATCACATGCCTCACAAACATCATCACCTAAATCGGGATCCCATCACCCGACTATGGTCCCTCCACCACCTTTGACCCCATTATTCGAAATCAACACAGTCAATGTGACTACGAGCCCACCAAACCAAAAAGATAAGGGAAAAGACATGTTTCTATCCCTTGGACATCCCCATCTATCAAGCCTTCACCACAACCAAGACCCAAGATTATTGTCTTGGGCACATCTCGACCAGCATCCTCGAAGCCAATCCCTGACTCCGTGGTGAAACAACCTCACAACACGACCCCTCTGAATATGTCTTTTATGATCTCATACAAAGCTCTCCACAACATCATCAAACCTTCATCAAAACCTTACAATCAATGGAGGTCCAACCTGATGACCCCCAACCACTGGCCACTTTGATCAAATCATTACCAACCATCTGTCAAACATTCTCCCTAGCAACTGGGGGAATTCGACCTTATACCGACTATCAAACCTTGACCAGACATCAACCAATCAATGACCAAACATTGACCAAACCTTGACAAAACATCAACCAACCTTTTAATCATGGCCTCAACCAGTCTCGACCAAGCCTCGACCAAACATCGACCAAGCATCAACCCAAACATTGACCAAGCATCGACCAATTTCTTAATCATCTTCACATCCAACATCAATCAACACGTGGCCAATATCAAAGAAGTAAATGGGGCAAATTTGCTCCTAATTGACTCGAACCTTATCATAAATGCACAAGTAAAGACCAGGGACTTATCAGAACCTGAGCCCTCTAATGCCTTGCATTTGTGACCATTCTACTATTAGTCGAGTACTCATTCACTTGATGTTTTACTTGAGCTCATCCCTTGAGCAACCCCTGTCATTGTCATTCCTACTCCTTTCAACCCTTTTTCCCACATTCGTCAACCCTTTTTGTCAAGCATGAATGCTTTGTCCTAATAAAAGGAAACCCTTAAACCTCTAGAGGCTCGTCCATGGCTAAAACTTCAGTCAACAAAACATGTCAAAAATGGGATACCTAAACATACAAGGTCATAAAACTCTAAATGTAAACTACTCCCTCGAAGGACAGCTACATAATTGTTGTATTTACTAGACTGCTCCCTTGAAGGACAACTAGGCCAAGACATCAACATACAAAGCAAAATATAGACCACTCCCTCGAAGGATGGCTCTGACTAAATATTGCTATAGACAACACTCTTTCTGAAGCTTCTCGCATTGATCAGCTTCACATATATGACCACCAAACAAAACAACATCCCTATGTGAACTTCCCGCATCGATCAGTCCAACGCTAAAAAAATAAAATTTACTGATAAGCTATTAAGTCATGGACATGCCTATAGTTGTTCTCAGGTCACCTATAAAAATGGGGCAAGGTTATTCCTGCCAACAAGGGTTACCCCATTCTCTCCTCTCATAATTCAACCTATCACCCCAACATACTCAAGGGATTTCGAGCTCACTTAACGTCAAGTGATTCGAGTACTTCTCTAACATCAACCACTGGTCAACAATGTAATGCATGAACGGGGCTTTTGTTCCAACAACCCCTTTCTATGCTATCATTTTGGTCCTTGTCAATGAAAGAGCAATTCGCCTTTCACTTATTTTTTACACTTTGGTCACATTCAACCAAACCTTTTTCTACCCAACCCAACCAAACCAATTCAAACCCAACCAAACCAACAACATGACATCATGACATCATACATTATCATAGTCCATTTCACATAGTTTCTATGGACAACAATACACATGAAAACTATCGACCCGACACAATTTATGTTAAGCATAAACCAGTACTTGTTGAAGCATAAATAGACCTCAATTCATTTTTAGCATACATCCATCACTAATATGGAAAATTGCTAGGGATGAAAGAACCCTCAACCAATGTTGCAGAATACACCATCACACAATATGGAAAAGGCTATGACATCATCTTATCCTCATCATTTTGACACATGACCAAATCAACTGTCGACCATTTTTGACTCCTCATCTGAACTACATTGTTCTGAGGCCCTAAGACCGGGGCTATGTAGGTAGCACTCAGATGACATGTCATCTTCTGGGGTTAGCTCGGCCACCTCCATTTGTTCATCTATCTTATGGACAAACCTTCTTCCTTTGACCATGACTTGACCTCGACCAAAAACCAATCCATAACTTCGACCCTCTTCCTCCCTTTAGGGAGAACTACATAGGCCTGAGGCCCTTCACACAGGGGCTATGTAGGCAGCACTCAGTCTTCTAGGGTTAGCTCGACCACATTCCTTTGTCTGTCCATTCATCTGACCAACTATCTATCTCGACCTCAACCAATGATCATTGGAGATCATGCCTATCTCCTCTGACAATGACCACTTCCAAGACAACTTTACCTTGGTTGTTTTTGCATTTATGCTATCTCATGACTGGTTAGCAAATTGTGCGCAGACTATTTTGACCCTCACAAGTACAAGATCGCGAGCAAGTTGATCCACACTACTTGTGACTTTTTTGTGTTTTCAGGAGCACTTCCTGAGCCCAGGATACTTTGGAACACGATGACCATTGGAGCTTCATCTTAGATTGAATAACCCGATCAATTACGACCAAATGCTGGGGCCTGATTACTTCAATTTTGGCACTCTTCGACCTCAACCTATAATAATTTGACTTGACCATCTCGTGAATTGGTATATGCATAATTTCAACCATTGCAGCGTTCACACTCACCATCTTCATCCACTCTCTGTCAAATCGACACCCAACATCAGGTTCCCTTCCCTCGACTCCCACTTTGAGGGGGAATACCTCATCCATAATCAGGGCAACCACCTCTTATTTTTGTCTTGCAGTTCACTTGAACAACCAATAGGACAAAATCAACCTTATCCCACACTTGGGGCAACCAACTCCTATTTTTGTCTTGCAGTTCGTCAAGAACAACCAACAAGACAAAAAGGGGCAAATGTAGACACCAAAATTGTGTCTACTCCCTCGTCTCTCCCCCTTTGGTCCCCTTCGTCCACTTCAACACTCCTAACCCCCACACACTTATTAATTTAAAATAATTATCTTATTTTAATTTAATTTAATGACTCTCTCTCTCTCTCCTTGCCACCTCACCACCCTTGATGCCTCTCCTTGGATTCCTTTCATCCACCCCATGCCATGTCTTAAATGCCCAGACCCCCATTTCTTCCTCCCACGCCTATGTAACCACCTTCAACCATTTTTTATCCTGACCTGCTGACCTCGGCTGATGAAGAAACGGACAAAAGGATATTTTTAGCCTTTCTGCCCACCTTTCAGTCGCCAACGTCGGTCAGTAGTCGGCCAACGTCGACAATTTTTTCGGCATCAGTTTCCCTTAAAACTGCATTCTCGTCCCAAATGCAGGATCTTCACAATCTTGCACGATCCTTCAATCGACCTTTTAATCTTCAATCTGCCAATCTTTCAATCTGACCTCTCTCTCTCCCAGGCACACAGCAAGCACCACAGGCTACAGGGGCTCACATTACAGGAAGTCTTCTGCATCAGCAACCAGTCTGCAACATCTCTTTCTTCAGCAAGCCACAGGTAAGTATTTCTTTTGTGTTTTCATTTCAATTGTTTAGACTATGTTAAGTAATTAGTTTTCTAGTTACTGCTTCTTCTTAACATCATCAAACCAACTATCAACCAGACCAGACTTGACTTCCCCCCGAAAAGGCTAAAAAAACTTCCCATATCCTTCTCACCCCTATCTCCTTGTCACCCTATCCCTTACCTGACTCCTTCCTTAGACCTCATTTGACTCCTCTACAACTCTGCACAGACTCATAGACCATCCAAATAGACTCCAAACCATTCTGCACGACCATAGACCCGTCTAGACCCTGTCAAAGACTACTGCCCTGACCGACGTCAGCCACTGCCCTGACCGACATCGACAGACTAACTGACATCGGCAGACTTGACCAACTGACGTCAGCAAACTAAATGACGCCGGTGACTGTGGAAGACAGCTTGCCCCATACAGGTACGCATTTGCTTCTATTTCTTTTAATTCAGTCTTTTATCATCTCTGTTTCTAGCAAAATTTTGCTTTTTATCAGACATTCTTTTTATTTACTAGTGGGTTGTCATCCCTCAAGAAAGTCTTTGCACTTTTGGGATCAAGCTTTTGCTTGGCAGCCCATCATCTATCCATCTAATGCCTTCTTTGTTTAAGTCTCTTTCTTCTATAGGTGTCATCCTCCATAGCCAAAGAGGAGACCCTACGTCGTCTGGATAACGGTGCACAGACCTCATCCGGGTATCGTCTAACCCTAGACCATTTTATCTTAGTTTCTCATTTCCTTTTGAATGTGAAAAGCAAAAAATTTGATAGAAACATTCTGGCGGTGGGACCCTAGGGTCTTCTTTGGGTTCATTTTTCTTACTATTCATATAGGTGCATTAGGTCTCTCCTTGCATCTCTTTCTTCTATCTCTTTCAAAAGACACCATTAGCAAGGTTAAAAAGAACCCTTCTTTCTTTCTTGCATCTTAGACTAGTCAAAGTCATACTCTTCAACCTCTTCTCACTTGTCTGCATACGAACACACATTTCAATTTGGGCTTAAAACATATTACATTTCATTTCTGCCTGAATGCATTTTTAGTCCACACATCTAGTAATTAAAAACCACATCATGAATAAAGCGTATGCCACTTATTTTACACAACCAAATCACTTTTACAAATTAAACATCTAAACTCACTTGAGACAAGGCCCGACTAGGATTTCATCACCTAGCGGATACCTTACCCGTCCCGACAATCCTACTTGGACTTCACCACCAAGGGGAAAGCCCACTCTGTTCTCTGACAGAGTATAATCTCTAGGAAAAGTATATACTGGCTAAGCGAGACCAGCTTATCACTGGGCTCGTGAAGTGAGGAGAGCTTGCTCCTTAGCACCAGGCCACGTATAGAACCTAACACAGACTCTTGAGCACTGAAACTAACCTGAAACCAACCATAGACTGCCTCTTCTAGGACCCGTTCTACAAGCCAACTTCCCAAACACACTCTAAGGCATAAGCCAACAAGACTCTAAAAGTTTATTCTTAGGATTTAAGGCTTAGGGTCTGCTTGTCTTCATCTTTTGTTCTTATCTGGTTGTTTGAGCTAGTAAGGACGTATTTTCTTGCCTTGAATGGTCTTGACACGTAGTCAAACTAGGACTCTTGTTGACCATGCAAGGCAACAACCGCTTCCGCCTTCGCCTCCTATAACTAGTCCTATAATGGAGTATCATTCAGAGACTGAATGAACTCCTACCCTGCTAACCCCGACTCAACCATCCACTGTCCCCGAAGGGGACCCTAACTTTGAAAGGTTCCTTGACCTTAATGTCAAGGCCCTTAAACATTATCTCACGTGAAGCCGAACGCAAGACTCTTTAGGCAACCTAACTTATGGGATGCCAACCTCCTTAACTGAAGTGACAACGACACCGACAGCGTCTCCTATTCAACCCATGACCACTCTAGCCTTTGCTTCGACCATTAACCTGACCATGACTAATCTTCAAAGTGTGGCTTCTCCTTCTATCTCTAGGCCCACTTCCATCAGAGTTTCAGTCCCCCATCAACCACAAATTAGCCAACAAAACTCTACCCCTTTCCAAAGTCTAGTTGTCTCCATCCCGCCTACTCTTGCCACCCTTCAACCACCTCTGGCAACATCAATCCTAGTCATGCCTTCTACCTTCATGACCCAACCACCCCTGGCTTCGACATCTGTCCCAATGACTAGTCACCCATATGTTGCGCCTATACAAGCGCAACCGACTAAGTCATACACCCTTTCTAGCACCTTCCAAGTGCCTTGCAACCTAAGGGGTGCCCCACCTACAAATCCATCAATTGATCTCATCAAAATGCTGATAGACAAAATGTCTAGTCTTGAAGCCTCCATTTTCGGTTCAAGCAATGCCCTTACTTATGATCAAATTTGCAACGAACCCATTCATCCCTCTGTCCCAATCTAACCGTACCCCAGACAGTGGGAGCTTCCTAAGTTTACTCGCTTCCAGAGTAAGGAAGACCTGCAACAACATCTACGAGCATTCATACATACTTGTTATCTCATAGCGCATGACGATGCGTTGTTGTTACGCACCTTCCCCATGTCACTTTTTGGCCCTGCCCTCGATTGGTACAGCTCTCTTATCAGTCACTCTCTCTTTTCATTCACTCAACTCGCCCAATTATTCCTTGACCACTTTTCGATCAATATAACTAACAAAGTCTCAATCACAGACCTCTACTCTATCAGGAAATTTGACGATGAATCAATAGTCGATTTTGTCACCCGTTGGAGAGGCTTGATTAACCAACTCTCCTTCTCTTTGCCTCAATCTGAGCTCATCGAGCTCTTTTCTCGAGCATGTGCCATGCACATCTCATCAACCTTGCGGGTTCAAACATTTTGCACCTTTGAGGAAGCTTTCACCATGGCCCGAAAGCTTGAACTCTGCGCTATTAAAGAAAATAGGGTCAAATTGCATAATACCAACGCAAGAGCCAATGACACTTCTTTTTCCAAACCTTCTTCTTCCCACTCTAAATCCAAAGGAGTGGCCAACACTGTGGTCGTTAGATCACCATCTTCAACAACAACCGACCAACCTCAACCTTCAACATCTCAAAGCATCACCAAACAATTCCAACAATGGTACATCCAGCGTCATTACACTCCAATTGGAGAGTCATACGTTTCTGTGTTGGAAAAACTTGTCAACCAGGCCCACTACAACATCCAGACCATGATCAATGACCCCCAAGACCATAATATACGCATTGTCAACATTGTCTCTCCTCTTGTCCCTGACCAACCTCCTCCACAGGTGGAAGACCCTTCTTCCCCTATTTCTCCTCTACAAGATGAAGAACTTTCTTCTCCTATTAGTCCTCCATTGACCTCTCTTATATTGGCGAATGCCTTGACTATACCAACGCCACTAGCCCCACCTTCGTCCTTCCTACTACCAATGGAGGACCCTACCCTTCCTACTCCTCAACCACAAGTAGAAGGCATCATCATCCCTACCCTCTACCCTCTTGAGGATCCACATTCTCTGATTCCTTCTCCACTGAGAGAAGACCCTGTCTCTTTGCCCACTTTGATCGAGGAAGACCCAGTCACGGTTTCCTCTTACCTTTTTCTTGAGGTCGCTACATCTCACTCACCCCCGTCCACATCTGAACCCAAACCTGTGCAAGCATCCACCGTGCCAAAAGAGACTAAATCTCTTGACATCTGACCCATATCTAACCTTGCCTCGCACAATAGTGGCCCTCATTCCAAACTAAAGAAGACCACTAAATGACATCGAAGGATCCCTCCCCCACCTTCATCATTGCCCTCTATTTTGGGCCCACATCTGTCCACCTTAATAGGTGTGCTTCCCACTCCCATACCTCACAGAGGCAAGTCGCCTCCATTACTCCCTCAACCCATCAAACATATATTTCCTCCAAAACATCCAACACCTCTCATCACAAGAGTGCCTTCTACATGTGTGGCTACACCGCCAAACAAAAAGATGGTACGACCACCGCCTCTTACAACTCTAAACCAAAAGTCATCAACCACTAATGCAACAAAACGTGCAGACCCATTAGCGGGTTCATATGCTTTGATGCTACAACAATTATTGCAGTCTTCTCACATCAGTCTTCTGCCTCTTAAACTATATCAATTTCTTAGACCAAAACCACCCTGGTTTGATGACACTACAATTTGTGCATATCATCGCACACCTGGGCATGATACCGAGCATTGTTGTGCCCTCAAGGTTGTCATTCCCCAATACTTGGAGAAAGACACCCTTCTTGTTGACCACATTGTTAATAAACCTTCAACACCGTCCCATGCCTCCCAAACTTCCTCACCTTCACACTCATCAACTCTTGAATCAAGACCATCTTGGTTCAACAACACCAAATTTTATCACTATCACCGCAAACCTGGACATGACACTGAGCGTTGTTGCGCTCTTAATGTTGTCACTCATCAACAGTGGAAAAAGGATACCCTTTTCATCAAGGATCCTCTTGACCACCCCTTTGACAAATCACATGCCTCCCAAACATCATCACCTAAATCTGGATCCCATCGCCTGACTATGGTCTCTCCACCGCCTTTGACCCCATTATTTGAAATCAACACAGTCAATATGACCACCAGCCCACCAACCCAAAAAGATAAAAGGAAAAGACATGTTTCTATCCCTTGGACATCCCCATCTATCAAGCCTTCACCACAACCAAGACCCAAGATTATTGTCTTGGGCACATCTCGACCAGCATCCTCGAAGCCAATCCCTGACTCCGTGGTGAAACAACCTCACCACACGACCCCTGTGAAGATGTCTTTGTATGATCTCATACAAAGCTCTCCACATCATCATCAAACCTTCATCAAAACCTTACAATCAATGGAGGTCCAACCTGATGACCCCCAACCACTGGCCACTTTGATCAAATCATTACCAACCATCTGCCAAACATTCTCCCTAGCAACTGGGGGAATTCAACCTTATACCAACCATCAAACCTTGACCAAACATCGACCAATTAGTGACAAAACATCGACCAAACCTTGACCAAACATCAACAAACCTTTTAATCATGGCCTCAACCAGTCTCGACCAAGCCTCGACCAAACATCGACCAAGCATCAACCCAAATATTGACCAAGCATCGACCAATTTTTTAATCATCTTCACATCCAACATCAATCAACACGTGACCAATCTCGAAGAAGGAAATGGGGCATATTTTCTCTTAATTGACTCGGACCTTATCATAAACACACAAGCATAGACCAGGGACTTATCAGAACATGAGCCCTCTAATGCCTTGCATCTGCAACCATTCTACTGTTAGTCGAGTACTCGTTCACTTGACGTTTTACTTGAGCTCGTCCCTTGAGCAACCCCTATCATTGTCATTCCTACTCCTTTCAACCCTTTTTCCCACATTCGTCAACCCTTTTTGTCAAGCATGAATGCTTTGTCCTAATAAAAAGAAACCCTTAAACCTCTAGAGGCTTGTCCATGGCTAAAACTTTAGTCAACAAAACATGTCAAAAATGGGATACCTAAACATACAAAGTCATAAAACTCTAAATGTAGACTGCTCCCTTGAAGGACAGCTACATAATTGCTATATTTACTAGACTGCTCCCTTGAAGGACAGCTAGGCCAAGACATATCAACATACAAAGCAAAATATAGACCACTTTCTGGAAGGATGGCTATGACTAAATATTGCTACAGACAGCACTCTTTCTGAAGCTTCCCGCATCGATCAGCTTCACATATATGACCACCAAGCAAAACAACATCCCTATGTGGACTTCCCGCATCGATCAGTCCACCGCAAAAAAAAAATGACTGACAAGCTATTAAGTCATGGACATGCCTATAGTAGTTCTCAGGTCACCTATAAAAAGGGGCAAGGTTATTCTTGCCAACAAGGGTTACCCCATTCTCTCCTCTCATAATTCAACCTATCACCCCAACATACTCAAGGGATTTCGAGCTCACTTAACGTCAAGTGATTCGAGTACTTCTCTAACATCAACCACTGGTCAAAAACGTAATGCATGAATGGGGCTTTTGTTCTAACAACCCCTTTCTATGCTATCATTTTGGTCCTTGTCAATGAAAGAGCAATTCGCCTTTCACTTATTTTTTACACTTTGGTCACATTTAACCAAACCTTTTTCTACCCAACCCAACCAAACCAATTTAAACCCAACCAAACCAACAACATGACATCATGACATCATACATTATCATAGTCCATTTCACATAGTTTCTATGGACAACAATACACATGGAAACTATCGACCCGACACAATTTATGTTAAGCATAAACCAGTACTTGCTGAAGCATAAATAGACCTCAATTCATTTTTAGCATACATCCATCACTAATATAGAAAATTGCTAGGGATGAAAGACCCCTCAACCAATGTTGCAGAATACACTATCACACAATATGGAAAACGTTGTGACATCATCTTATCCTCATCATTTTGACACATGACCAAATCAACTGTCGACCACTTTTGACTCCTCATCTAAACTACATTGGTCTGAGGCCCTAAGACTGGGGCTATGTAGGTAGCACTCAGATGACATGTCGTCTTCTGGGGTTAGCTCAACCACCTCCATTTGTTCATCTATCTGATGGACAAACCTTCTTCCTTTGACAATGACTTGACCTCGACCAAAAACCAATCCATAACTTCGACCCTCTTCCTCCCTTTAGGGAGAACTACATCGGCCTAAGGCCCTTCACACAGGGGCTATGTAGGCAACACTCAGTCTTCTGGGGTTAGCTCGGCCACATTCCTTCATCCATCCATTCATCCGACCAACTATCTATCTCGACCTCAACCAATGACCATTGGAGATCATGCCTATCTCCTCCGACCATGACCACTTCCAAGACAACTTTGCCTTCGTTGTTTTTGCATTTATGCTACCTCACGACTGGTTAGCAAATTGTGCGCAGACTATTTTGACCCTCACAAGTATAGGATCACGAGCAAGTTGATCCACACTACTTGTGACTTTTTCATGTTTCTAGGAGCACTTCCTGAGCCTGGGATACTTAGAACATGATGACCATTAGAGCTTCAACTTAGATTGAATAACCCGATCAGCTACGACCAAATGCTAGGGCCCGGTTACTTCAATTTTGGCACTCTTCAACCTCGACCTGTGACAATTTGACCTGACCATCTCGTGAAGTGGTATACGCACAATCTCAACCATTGCAATGTTCACACTCACCATCTTCATCCACTCTCTGTCAAATCGACACTCGACATCAAGTTCCCTTCCCTTGACTCCCACTTTAAGGGGGAATACCTCATCCATAATCAGGGCAACCACCTCTTATTTTTGTCTTGCAATTCACTTGAACAACCAACAGGACAAAATCAACCTTATCTCACCCCTGGGGCAACCAACTCCTATTTTTGTCTTGTAGTTCATCAAGAACAACCAACAAGACAAAAAGGGGCAAATGTAAACACCAAAATCGTGTCTACTCCTTCGTCTCTCCCCCTTTGGTCCCCTCTATCCACTTCGACACTCCTAACCCCCACACACTTATTAATTTAAAATAATTATCTTATTTTAAATTAATAACTCTCTCTCTCTCCTTGCCACCTCACCCATGACACCTCACCACCCTTGGATGCCTCTCCTTGGATTCTCTTCATCCACCCCATGCCAAGTCTTAAATGCCTAAACCCCCATTTCTTCATCCCATGCCTATTTAACCACCTTCGACCATTTTTTATCCTGACCCGCTGACCTCAGCTGATGAGGAAATGAACAAAAGGCTATTTTTAGCCTTTCTGCCTGCCTTCCAGCCGCTGACGTCGGTCAATAGTTGGCCGACATCGACGGTTTTGCCGACATCAGTTTCCCTTAAAACTGCGTTCTCATCCCAAATGTAGGATCTTCACAATCTTGCATGATCCTTCAATTGACCTTTTAATCTTCAATCCGCCAATCTTTCAATCTGACCTCTCTCTCTCTCTCTCTCCCAGGCACACAACAAGCACCATAGGCCACAGGGGCTCACATTACAGGAAGTCTTCTGCATCAGCAACCAGTCTGCAACATCTCTTTCTTCAGCAAGCTAAAGGTAAGTATTTCTTCTATGTTTTCATTTCAATTGTTTAGACTATGTTAAGTAATTAGTTTTCTAGTTACTGCTTCTTCTTAACATCATCAACCCGACTATCAACCAGACCAGACTTGACTTTCCCTCGAAAAGGCTGAGAGGCCTTCCCTATCCTTCTCACCCCTATCTCCTTGTCACCATGTCCCTTACTTGACTCCTTCCTTAGACCTCATTTGACTCCCCTGTAACTCTGCACAGACTCACAGACCATCCAAATAGACTCCAGACCATTCTGTACGACCATAGACCCGTCCAGACCCTGTCAAAGACTACTACCTCGACCGACGCTGGCCACTGCCCCGACCGACATCGGAAGACTTGACCAACCGACATCGACAGACTAACTAACACCGGTGACTGTGGAAGATAGCTTGCCCCATACAGGTATGCATTTGCTTCTATTTCTTTTAATTTAGTCTTTTATCATCTCTGTTTCTAGCAAAATTTTGTTCTTTATCAGACATTCTTTTTATCTACTAGTGGGTTGTCATCCCTCAAGAAAGTCTTTGCACTTCTGGGATCAAGTTTTTGCTTGGCAGCCCATCATCTATCCATCTAATTCCTTCTTTGTTTAAGTCTCTTTCTTCTATAGGTGTCGTCCTTCACAGCAAAAGAGGAGTCCCTACATTGTCTGGATAACGGTGCGCAAACCTCATCTGGGTATCATCTAACCCTAGACCATTTTATCTTAGTTTCTCATTTCCTTTTGAATGTGAAAAGCAAAAAATTTGATAGAAATAGGTATGACTTCCAATATTTAAAACAATACAAAATTTGAGGAATTACTATTTTTAGAAACTTACTATTTTTAGACTGCACTATTAAAATTGAAATTTGAGGCACTTTCATTGGATTTTCAAGGGTTAAAAGTCATCCAGCAAAGCTCGATGCCATTTCACAATAGTCTCCTCATTCTTAGCTTTCCAACGGTTCAAACGGTGAGTCAATTGGAGCTACGGTGCAAAAGTTATGGCTCCCGGAAGTTTCGTCATCAATTGGGGTGGAATTGTCACCCGAATTGTCGCCTAAATTGTTTCCTAGATCATTCCTCCCTCCTTGAAAAGCAATGGTCCCCATTGCATCAATGTTCCCCATCAAGTGTGGTAGTTGTTTCTTGATTTGTTTCTCTGTGAGCCACTCACCTTGATGGCTAAGCTGGCCCCTTTTGACCACTCGATAAAGTGGAATAGAGCATCCTCTTGTTGTCTTCATCCAGGTATCCACAATCTGATCCTCTTCCACTGGAGCAAAACTCTGTGGATCAAGCTCATCAATGTCGAGTTGTTCTGCTATAATTGAAGTGTCTAAGAGAGGTGGATGATATGGTTTGAGGAGCTCCACATTGAATATTGGATGCAGACCAAGGTAGGCTAGTAGGTTCAACTCAAAAGCATTTTCTCCAACTCTTATGGTGATGGTGTAGGGACCATATCGCGGAGGCTGAATCTTTTTGTGTGGGCCTGCAAGTCATTACCTCTGAAGTTGCATCCAAACCTTGTCACCCACATCAAAATGGTGTGCAATCCTGTGTTTGTCATGGTGTTGCTTATACTTTTGATTCATCTTCTCCAGGATGTCATGAACTTGTTGCTGGAGGTGTTGCATTTGTTCAATAAACTTTTTAGCTTTTGCTACCTTAGATCTTCCATGAGCTATGTATTACATGGTGGAAAATGGAACAGCTATATCAATTGGTGCCATGGGTTGGAACCCAAAACATACTTGGAATGGACTGTGCTTGGTCGAGCTGTGCAATGCCCAATTGTATCCATGTTGTATGAAAAGAAGTCCCTCATCCCATGTGCATGGATGTTTGGAGTGATACATCCGAATCATGTGAACAATCAAGTGGTTTACCACCTCTATTTGACCATCAGTCTGTGGATGGAAGGCTGTGGAGTTCATCAGCTTAGTATCCATCATCTTCCATAGAGTGGACCAGAAGATGCTCAAGAACCTGCTATCTAGATCTGAGACAATGGACTTGCGAAGACCAAAATGGAGCCATACATGACTAAAATATAGTTGAGCAGTTTCCTCAGCAGATATATTTTTATTACAGGCAATCATGATAGCCATTTTTGAAAAATGATCAACTACCACAAAAATATAGTCCTTACCATGTTTTGAAGTGGGCAAACCTGAGAGAAAATCCATTGAGATGGATTTCCAAGGCCTAGTTGATTCTGGCAATGGCGTGCAAAATCCTTGCTTCTTATTTTTTGGCTTGGCTATCACACATGGGGTACAAGATTTGAGATATATTTCCACATCCTTTTGCATATGGGGCCAGTAGAAGTGTTTTTGAAGAACTCCCAATGTCTTCTCAATACCAAAGTGTCCAGCTGTCCTACTGAAGTGTGCTTCCCATATCATCTTTTATTGCTCTGCAACTGGAACACAGATGTGACCCATATGATAGAGGACATTATCTTGCAAATAGAAATTATAAACATGTGTATCTTTTTGAGGTGTTTGATATATATCAGCAAAGGTAGGATCTGCTTCATACAGGGCACCCCAAGTGGCAGTCTCATGTCCGCACAGGTCCAAAACTATTGTGAGTGCAGTAATTGGTGGGCGGCTTAGACAATCTGCAGCTGTATTTGAGCTCCCATTTTTGTGTTTGATTATCAGGTGGAATTGCTGAAGATATGTGGCCCACTTTTGATGCCTCTCATTTCAGAGCTTGCTTTGCGTCTGGATGAATTCCAATGGTCTATGGTCAGTGTGGATGACCGTTTCTTTCACCAAGATGTAGTATTTCCATTATTTGTAGGCTTGCACAATGGCATAGATCTTCTTATCATATGTTGGATATTTCCTGACTGTATCAGTGAAAGTTTCACTGTGATATGCAACAGGATGGCCATGTTGCATGATGACAGCTCCCATGGCATATTCAGATGCATATGTCATCAACTCAAAAGGTTGATGCAAATCTGACAAGGCAAGAACAAGGGCTGAGCAGAGTCTATTCTTCAAATTCTCAAATGCCCTTTGTTGTATTTCGCCCCACTGAAATGTAGTTTTAGCTCCTCCTTTAGTCACTTGGGTTAGTGACCAAGCAACATGTGAAAATCTGAGAACAAACCTGCGGTAGAAATTTGCAAGACCCAAAAAGTTGTGAAGCTCTGTGAGGGTCCTTGGTGTGGGCCATTCTCGAATAACCCAAATCTTTTTTGGATCAACATGGACCCCTTCCTCATTCACAATGTACCCGAGGTACTAAATTGTTTTCATCCCGAATGTGCATTTGTCAAGATTTGCATACAACTTGTGCTCCTGAAGAGTTTGAAGCACCTTATGAACATGTTGCAAATGTTCTTCCCATGTTCTGCTATAGATGAATATGTTATCTAAGTAGACAACCACAAATGAGTTGGTGAAGGGTCGTAGGATGTCATCCATCATCCTCATGAAGGTTGTAGGTGCGTTAGTTAGGCCAAAAGGCATAACCAACCATTCAAAGAGCCCCTCCTTAGATTTGAATGCAATCTTCTAGACATCAGTGGGATCGATGGGAATTTAGTGATAACCAATTTGAGATCAATTTTGGTGAAGAAATTTTCACCACGGAGGTAGTCCAGCAGGTCATCAATCCTAGGGAGAGGATAGTGATTCTTCACAGAGATTTTGTTCAGGGCTCGATAGTCAATGCAAAGCCTCCATGTTCCATCTTTCTTCAGTGCCAAGACAATTGGGCTACCACAAGGTGAAGAGCTTGGCCTGATGTGACCCTTTTGGATCAATTCTTGAATCTGTCTTTTTATCTCATCATTCTCTAAAACTGATCTGCAATACATAGGACTGTTAGGCAAAGGTGACCCTGGGATCAAATCGATAGAATGTTTTACCTGGTAATGCAGTGGAACTCCTGTGGGTGACTTGAATAAGTCATCATATTCTCCTTTGATTCATCCTATCTGCTTCTATTGTTGTGTTGATTGTGTAGTCAGGACTGCAACATCAGTCTTCTTGGATTTCTATGGCTTGACCACCATGAGAACAAATTACTTTGTTTTCTCCACCAATCTCTTGCATTGCTTCACACTAATTAGGGAGACCGATGTGGGAGGTGGTACCTCTGGTACCCTATAGCGCCGTGTTCCAAGAGTGAGGGCGATCCTTCGGGTTCGTGATTCATAGATGCTATGTCGCTCATACATGAATGGCTGACCACAGAGTGCATCACAAACATCTAGATTGACCACATCACACAAGACTTCATCTTGGAATGGTTTTATAGCATATGAAAGAAGACACTGATGGGTGACACGGAGGTCTCTCCTTGGGCTCAACCATCCAATACTGTAGGACTTTGGATGAGGCTTCATGGATAGATTTAGACTTTTCACAACTTTAGCAGAGATTAAATTCTTTTGACTCCCACTATCAAGAATGAAATGTAAAGGCTTACCTTTTACCCATAATTTGGAGTGGAATAATCTTTCCTTGTCATCTGGTCTTTCCTCACGATTCTATGATGAAGCGACAATGGTGTCAGGCTCAACATCTACAATTTCTTCTTCATCCTCTTCGACTGTGGGTTGTGTATGAGGCAGAGTAGTAGACGTCGAGTATTATGACTTAGAAAGCGATGACTTGATGGCTCGACATTCTTCTTTGGAGTGAGTTCCAGTTTTGTGGTAATCACATCATTTTCCAGCCTTCCCTTTCTGGGATTTCTTATCCTGAAACTCCTTTTGCTTCCAATTTGGGCCTTGTGTTTGACCTTCCTTGTCACTTTTCCATTTTGAGGGTTGACTCTTCATATTCGTCCTGCCATGCTTCTATTCAATCTTCACTGCAAATTTGTATGCCTCATAGAGGGTTTCTAAATTGAAGAGTTCCATTTCCCCCCGTATGTACCATTGTAGTCCACCACGATATTTGAGAGTCTTATGTTTCTCACTGTCTTGAATGCCCAATCTTGCAGACAAAGAATGAAAAGTGTCTGTGTAATGTTGAACAGATTGGTCCTTACCTTGGTGAAGTTGTTGCCACTGTATGTAGAGATCATCATATGCTCCGATGGGATAGTATTCTTCTTTCACCGCTTCCACAAAATCATCCCAGGTAGGTTCCACCTCAAGGCCAATGTCATCTGTATTGAACCTCTTTTTGTATACTTCCCACCAGTTTTTCACAAGCAATGTTGATTTCAAAAGAGCAAAAGTAATATTTTCTCCATTGGTGAATTTATTTACAGAGAAGTAGGAAGACAGTTGATCCAACCAATTTTCTACTGCATCAGCATTGATTTTTCCTTCAAATGTAGGAATATCAAAATTTACCTGGACCTTGAAGGAAGTTGGGGCAATCAAAAGAACGTTTCCTAGATGAGGAGCCAAGAAGAGGAGCCACGAAGCCAGGATTTCCCATCGAAAATGTTTGAAGAATTTGGGCAAATTGTTGTAGCATCTGCGCTTGTTGCCATTGGAGGGCCTCATTCACCATTTCCTTAAAAGGATCATATGTCTCAGTGTCGTCTGCCATTTGAAGTCGTTAAGAGCGAACAAGTGGAAAATTTGGAAGCTCTGTTGTTTCCCACCCAAGCTTCTTGTAGCCTGACCTCGTCCTCGGGATCATACACTCTCAAGACAAACCGCTCTGATACCACTGATCCAAAACTCAGAAGTTCTAGTTGATAAATATCTCAATAACATAGAAATAACATAGTAACAATGAATTCTTTGAGAAGAGATGTAGTATTACTCAAGATCACAATACAAATATATGCTTATCTTTGGGAAGAGATGTTTGTCTTCACATTTCAGGTTACCTCTTCATTTATACACAATTTGAAAGCATGGGGAGGATGTGGAAGGTCATCAATCTCTAGGGAGATGAAGTGGTACGACTTTCAATATTTAAAACAATAGAAAATTCGAGGAATTATTATTTTTAGAAACTTACTATTTTTAGACTGCACTATTAAAATTGAAATTTGAGGCACTTCCATTGGGTTTTTGAGGGTCAAACTTCATTGAGCAAAGCTCAATGCCATTTCACGACGTTCTCCTCATTCTTAGCTTTCCAATGGTTCAAACGGCGAGTCAATTAGAGCTACGGTGCAAAAGTTATGGCTTTTGAAAGTTCCGTCATCAATTGGGGTGGAACTGTCACCCGAATTGTCGCTTAAATTGTTGCCTAGATCACCTAAGTTGGTTCATAAGGACAACTATTTTGTGCACCGTTGTTCTAGATTTGAGGTGATCATCATCGAGATTCAACTTTCATTGCTCGACTTTCACTATTAGATTCTAGTTGTGGTTAGTCTACTCATTCATCTTTATGCACATCCACCTCCTATTTCAATCTTTATGTTCACCTTATTATTAGACATGCTCCTATCATAGCACAGAAAGAAGAAGTGGAAGAAAAAACGCATGCATGGTAGAGCTTCCATCCGGTCTTCAACTTATTTTTGGTCTGGCTTTCATTTGGTCATATTTTTATTTCTTATTATGTTTCGATGGTGAAACATATTTAGGGGGGATGGAATGCAATGTACCTAGAGCGGTATAATAGGATAGGGAATAACCCCACATGCTTTAGCATATGGAGAGAGATAGGTAAGAAATAGTATAAGTATAGGGGTATATGGTGTTATAGAGTATCGAAGAAGAATTGTAATAGAGCTTTGCTCTAAAGAAGGTAGCCCCCTCGAAGTGGCCCACGATACGAAACTAGTGTTTGTAATCTGCATTCTGGTCAATATATGAGTCGATTTGGTTATTGAGGGTAACAAGTCTTTGACAATTTCTAATTTTTTTTTCAAAAAATATATCCGAGTCATCATGCTATAGTGATCAATGAACAACATAAAATATATATGACCATCAGTAGAGAGGATTGCAAGAGATCACAAGTCTGAGTGAACCGGTTGCAATATTCTGTTAGCTTTCCACTATGACTTCGGAAATGGTTCTCCTGCGTGTTTATCCAAGATATAAAGTTCAAACTTTTCATCTAATTTTGTGGGTAATTTAGACATGCCAACAAGACATTTTTTTTACAATACACGAATGTTGTTATAGTGATTATGCCCATATAGATCATGCCATAACATGTTTGGAGACACTTTGTCTTCCATGAGATGAACATAAATCCTTGAATTTGATGGCTTACTCTTGAGTTTGAACAATTTTCATTCCTCATATCCAGTCAAGATGACTACATTGTCACTTTTTCTTCTAATAGTGACATCACTATTATCCGAAAAAATGGAATGGCTTTGTTGCCTTATGAGCACTAGGGGTCTCAAGTTTCATTTCAATAGAGGAATGTAGAGAACATTTTTAAGCTTGATATTTGGAAACCCTGGACACTTAAGTCATATTGTACCTCTTTCGTGTGATTGCAGATTTGATCTATTTGCGAGCTATATTGAGCCACAAATTTATTCACTGTACATTCAAAGAAGTCTTTTTAGAAATTCATATGTTAAGTCTACAATTTTAACCAATAAAAATATGGATAAATGTCCTTTTTCATATTTTTTATTAACAAATAGACAAACTGAATATTAAAAAACTTCAAAAATTTCAAGAATAATTTTTAATTGATGGAAATGAATAAATTTAAGGTTAAAAGCAAACTAATTATTCTAATATTCCCTCCAAAACTAATAATGTAAATCGATAGAAAACCCAAAAAAATTATGAAATACTAAATTATTGATAACAATTTTGGGAGAATAACGAGAGAAGGTGAAGCCACGAGGAAGACGCATGACTTAAATTGCTTTTCGTTAGGTCAATAGTCACGTGGAGGGGCGCGGGGGAAGTTGTTAGGTGAATAGTCCCTTCGTGGAAAACCAATATTTTTTAATCGGAGTTAAAGTCGTTAAGTCAATAATTATTAGTCACTGACATTAACCAATTTTTGTCTATATCTAAAATAGTCAAAGCGGCATGTGAGTTAACTTATGAATGTCCGCGTTATATAAAGTTCGAGTGATGTCATAATCATTTATTAAGATAAGGTTGATTGTCAAATTTAATGTATGAAAAGTAGATGCAGCTTAAAAAAAATTAAATATTAGTAATTAATGTATTGTGAGGGGGTATTTTTAAGTTTTTTGTTTTAAAAAATAAAAATATTCGTTATTAGTAAATTGTAACAAAGTTGTTTTGTTAGTATTTTCTAATCAATAATATGGTATTTTCATGGGCTCTCTCATAAGGTGTGGAAGAAGAAAGAAGGGGCTCCAAACCAGGGTTTCTTGTAGCATAATAATAGAAAATTCTTTCACCCTCCGTTTTCTTTTCTTGGTTCTCAAATAAGGAAGGATGTTGCAGAGGAGTGTTCGAGGGAACAACAGGGCATGTTCCTCTTCTAATCCCACCTCAGTTGGATGAGAAATCTCTCCCCGCCTAGGCCTTGTATTTTAGGTGTTGATAATTTTATGGAGGTTTTACCAAAGGTACTTTCGACCTCTATTCCTTTGTTAATTCCTCCTCAGTCGGTTGAGGGTTTGATCTCCCCTCATAGACCTATCTTTTAAAAAAAACAAACAATATGGGAGCTTCTTCTAAAAAGAAAGGACATAGATCTGAGGTTGAGTTATCGAGGGGGGAAGCAGAGACTTTGGTAGGTGACAGTTCTCAATGGATGTTTAACGATCTTCTTACTAGGCAAGGGAGAAGATTGGCTTCAGCGAATGGTTAATTCTTCAAGATTTTTCTGGTGTTTTTTGGTGCTGGGTCTTTCCCCTAGTCATCATTCTTTTCCTTCATGTGCTTCATTTTGTTGCATCTCTTTTATTTCGAAGGAGTTTCAGAGGGAACAACAGACACATGTTCCTCTTCTAATTTATCCTCGATTAGTTGAGACTTCTCTCCCTGGTTGAGGATCTTATGGAGGTTTCACCAAAGGTAGTTTTGGCCTTTGTTCCTTTGTCAATTCCTACTTAGTTGGTTGAGGTTTTTTTCTCCCCTCATAGACCTATCTTTTCATAAAAACCAAACAACGTGGGAGCTTCTTCTAAAAAGAAAGGACATAGATTTGAGGTCGAGTTGCGACCTGAATAACTCTTCATATTTATAACAACAAAAATCAAGGTATACCAAACGGGGAGTAGACTGAGAAAAATTTGTTCCAAATAAACAAAAATGATTTCATAAATAATAATATATATTAGTGTGCATGTGTACTTGTGTGTGCGTGTGAAAATAGAAAACAAGTGGTAGAGGAGTAATAATCTATCCTACTATGATGGCTCTCCCATGCTACCGATAAATAAGCCCCCCAACCTCCATCAATGAATAAGTTCACAACTCTAACTCAAGTGGAAGGAGATGTAAAGATGGGAAGAGAAAGGAAGAATGGTGGCAAAAAATCTATAGGAAATTATAGGAGAGTAGATTCACATATTATCCTAGTGGTAGAGGAAGTCCTTGATATTAAAGTTCAAGAAAAAGAGACATAAAATAAATTCACATTTAAAACAATGTGCCTTCACCTATATTTTTTTGGAATTTTGGCCAAATGGAAGATATATCCAAAAGTGTTTGGGAAAGAAATGTTATATTAGTTTTGCATGCCAGATAAACCTTCTCATGCAAGGGTATTTTCAAATCTTTTTTTATTCTACAAAATGAGATTAGACCTTTAGAAATGGCACTTGGTTCATAGGAAGAGTTGGGCTATATATGAGGCCTTGGGAAGTGGGTTTTAATCTTGGGAGCAATGGAGCTTAGACTCCTTGTAAGAAAAGGAGACCTATTTTTCTAAGGTGAGTGAAAAAAAGGATGCATCCAGGGAGTTCCTCAACATCAAACATACACAATCCTTTTGACTAAACCTAAATGTGGAAAGAAAATCCAAAGAGGAAGAAAGAAATATGATCTTCATCTTTCTCATAGGTAGTGTCATCTAATTTGGTTTTATATAGTATAAGCATTCAAAATTTTCATCTAATTAGTTTTAGACTTTTCTAAATTGGCACTTGGTGTTTTGGTGGAAGCTACATATTGTATTGAAAGATGTGACATGGCACTAAACTTTGCACGTGTATCTCCCCATGCTTTTTCAAGTCCATCACTTGAAATACCTTGTCAATACCCCTCACCATCACTCCCCAGCTCACCTAGAAATATTTAACCTATTTCATGTTATGTATGGCCTTGTCTTTACCATCACTTTGCCATTACACATGCTCGCCATGAAATAGAACATCTCCTCCTTGTACAACTCATGCCATGTCATATGAAATAATACACCCCTTGCTTTTCACATACACTCATTCAATTTACAAAACCCCACCTTACAAAAACATAAAATTACATCCCATCTAGATATGGCTTAAATTTGATGGTCAACTCTGTTTATGATGGTTATCTATTTAACATTGTCCTTCAAATGTTAATATAATTCATAGTAGTAGGAGGAAAATTTAGAGAAAAAATATATATTTATTTTAATCATTAATAGTTTTTAGTGGCCTTTCTAAAATTTTACCTTGTATTTAATATGGTCTCCTATAAAAATTGATTGGTTTTTATGGTTAAAAAACACAAATATGACCATATGGACATCAAATTTAGGTCCTACTTCTGATGTAGCTTGCACCATTAGAGCGACTGTTAGTTATATATTATGTTATGATTTATAAAGGGATATTGATTAGTCATTCTGATTTGTAAAAAGGGGATATTGTAAAATTATTAATACATATAATTATTATAGGTCATATGTCTCATGCAAATCAATAATATGTTTGGTTCTCACCAATCAATATGAACTACTTCAGTAGTATATTTTTAATATAATGGTTAAAAAAATTCATAATTAACATCTTTTTACGCCTTATTCCCATAGTTTTCAAGGCTTTATAATAGTATAAGCTATTAGCAGTTTGAAAAGAATTGTCTCTTTTGCTAACATTTTGGGCATGTTTCAATGTAGTAGAAACCAACCTCCACGAACACCAAAATAAAAAGTTGTGGTTTGACAAGTGTGCTATGACACAATAGCTACAATAGACCCTTGTAAAGATTTAGTGGATTATCCTTAAATTATTTCCAAATGTGGCTCAGGTAATTCACACCTACTTTGCCTGTATGTTCTTTTCTAATGAAAATTAGGGTCACATGGTTCTATTTAAATTTGGGTAAAATTAAAGAATGCAAAGCTTCCCCTCATCAAGTTATGGAGTAAAACACCTACCATATAGCATATGTTGGTGGAGATCCTTTTGAATGGGTCATATGGGGCTTCTAAATCACGTCTAGTTGGACATGGTTCAAAGGGTTTTATTTTCAAGAGATGATGGTACAATATAATTTGAATTCATCTTCCCCTGCTCTTAACACTGATGCAGATAAAACTATAAACTCATCATGTTGGTGTGATTTTTGTTGTTCCAATGAGTGTGATTGATTGTAGATGCTCGAGGTATGAAATCTACATATATTTACTTCTATAAATTTAAAAATGGTAAAATTCTAAAATATTTTGAATACTAAATTTATTTTTAGTTGTTTTGCTTATGTTTGTGTTTATCTTTTCAAAATCACCTAAGATTTAAGTTTAGTTTTTAATGGATTCTCTTTAGAATTGCTTCGATTTTCCAAGATTTATCCTTTCAAAGGCATTTTTAGGTCTATGGATGTGTTTGTATAACTTTCATAAATGTCATAATTACTTCACTTATCCATCATGTTTCTAATTTCAATCATTTAAAAACTTTGTAATCATAGGTCAGATTATATTTAAAATGGCAATGAAATTTTTACTTCATGATTCAACTAAACAAAGGAACAAACATTACATTATAAAATCTAAAATGGTTGTTCACTCACATTATTAATGTGAGTCTTTATATTCCTAAAGGAATGGAGAAACAAATTTTAATAAAAAGACAAAAGCTAGACATTTATTATTAAAAACTATATACTATATTGTTACATCCCCCCCTTAATCTGTAGGGGTCTTTGTCAAACCAAGCTTTCTTCTGAATTTTCCAAAATTTTCTTGTCCAAGTGCTTTTGTTAGAATTTCACTGGTTGTTTTTTTGTAGGGCAATGTTGCAACTTAACACTATCATCTTTCACATAGTGTTAAATCAAATGAAAATTAGTAATGATGTTCTTGGTTAAGTTGTGAAAGATTATATTCCTTACCATCTGAAATGCATAAGTGTTATCAACCATGAGAGGTGTTTATGAAATATGTTTCTCTTAAAAATATAAAATAACCCTTCTAAGCCACAATATCTCTCTTGTTTCCTCTGAAGTAGCCATATATTCTGCTTCTACTGAATAAATTACCGATACTGATTACTTCTTGGATTTCTAATTGACAACTTCTGTTCCCAAATTCATCATAAAACTCATGGTGGATTTATATCTTAATGATCACTAATATAGTCTCAATATGAATACCCAACTACTTTGAAGTCTCTAGCCTTGGAGTATTAGAGTTCAAAATTCTGTGTTCCTTTGAGATATATGAGGAGGACCCTTTTTACTACTACATAATTATTGTCCTTAGGTTGTTTCATGAATCTTGAGAGGATACCAACTACAAATAATACATTTGGTTGAGTTATGATCACATTAATAAGAAATCTAATGAGTTGTTTGTATTTAGTGGTATCAACCAAATCTATTGAATCTTCAGATGTCAATTTGATATTTTTTTCCATGGGCATACTAAGAGGCTTACAATATTATATTCCAAACTTGCTTAGAATGTCACTAATGCACTTTTATTGAGTGATGAAGAAATAATTTTATTTTTGAATTAATTTAATATCCAAATAGTAATGAAGATAATCCAAATCAATCATTTTAAAGGTTTTCATCAACTTTGATTTGAACTTTACAATGTACCATTTATTATTCCATGTGACGAGAAAATCATCAACATTCACCATCACCAATACAATTGTTTTGATGAAAATAGTTACATCTTCAATCTCAAAATGTTTTAATTTCATGTTCATGAGGTGCTCAGCTAGTTTGTCATACCATGCTCAAGGGGCTTGTTTTAAACCATACAATGATTTTTACAGTTTTCACACCTTGTGCTCTTATCCATTTAATACAAAACCTTCAAGTTGTGTCATGTACACAGTTTCTTGAGGTCACCATTCAATAATGTAGTTTTAACTTCTATTTGGTAAAATTTCTATTTGTTGTGAGATTCTAGAGCCAACATGGTTTAAATGGTAGTCTATTTTGTTGTAGGTGCAAAGATTTCATTTTAGTCAATTCCTTTTTGTTAAGCATATCCCTTTATGACAAGCCTTGCTTTATGCTTTTTAAGTGAACCACCAACCTTGTATTTGTTGTGGTAGACCCACTTGTAGTGAATTAGTTTGTATCCATATGGAGGATCAATGGATTTCCAAGTCCCATTTTTGACTAATGCACTATACTCATCTTTCATTGCTTTTCTCCAAAATTCAAGCTTCTCATCGTGTTTGAAATATGTCAGATCTAAAGAAAATGCAACACCAAGTTATTCTTCTAGAGAATCATTCAAAGTGAGAAATTTAATTTAATCTTGAATTTCTTCAAGAGACTTGTTTGATTATGATGTGGTTGCATGTGCACTTCTAGTGCATGTTTTACCAACTTCATTAGGGTTCACATATTTTAATGTTTGAGTGGATGACTTTGGCATATGTTTCTATGTTTTAGGTGTTTCAAGTTCATTCTCTAAAGTTCCATCACTTTTTGATCTCTATTCTGGTGGCCCCTATTCATTTTTGATAAAGTTTCACTCTCTCCTTCAGGAGGAGTTCCAATTTCATGTATAGGAGATAATAAATAATAAATAGATTCCTAACTATGTCCCCCATTCATTATTTAGAATATCAAAATTATTATCTATGTAGACATCAAACTTTTTATACTTGTCAAGTAGACTCAATTATCGATCAATGTGTTCCTTGTCCTTTGTAGTCTCACAAAATACAACTTCTCTTGTGACAAGAAACTTATTTTCTTTCTCATCGTATAACTTGTATGCTTTGAAGGATTCAAATTATCATAATTAGATGCATTTTTGACTCCTATGGTCCAACTTATTTCTCTTTTAATTTGAAGTCAATGCATAACAAGTGGATCCTAAAATATGAAGATGTTTTACTAAGATAATATGACCACACCACATCTCATACAAAGTCTTGGAATCAATAGCTATTGATAGTGATATCTTGTGGAGGTATATTGTTGTTTTATCTAATTTATCCCAAAAAGTGTAAATTTACCCCTTTGAAGTACAACATAACATGAATCATATTCATCATAATTTTTTTCACTCTTTCTTCAAATCCATTCTATTACAAGGTGTGAGGAACTATGAGATGGTGTTTGATTTCATTTTTCTCAAGATAAGATTCAAATTTCTTTGAAGTGTATTCACCATCATTATATGCCATGATTGTCTAAATGCTGATTTAAACTTCATTTTATACCATGTTTTAAAACTTTTGAAAAGTCTCGAAGGTTTCTATTTTTTCTTCAAAAAGTATATCCAAGTCATCTTGCTGTAGTGATGAATGAACAACATGAAATACTTATAACCAATGGTAGAGAGAATTGCAAGAGAACACAAGTATGAGTGAACTAGTTGTAATTTTCTGTCAACTTTCCACTATGACTTTGGGAATGATTATATTGCATGTTTATCTAAGTTACATGTTTAAAAAATTTCATCTAATTTTGTGGGTAATGTAGGCATGCAAAAAAAACATTCTTTTGCAAAGGACAAATGTTTTTATAGTGATTATGCCAAAATATTGCATGTCATAACATGTTTGGAGACATTCTGTCTTACACAAGATGAACATAATTACTTGAATTTGATGGCTCACTCCTAATTTTTAGTAGTTTACATTCCTTGTATCTAGTTTAGTATTGTCACTTTTTATTCTAATAGTGACATCACTATTATACAAAAAAATGGAATGGCTTTGATACCTTATGATCACTAGGGAGATAAAGTTTCATTTCAATTGAATAAGGTAGAGAACATTTTTAAACTTGAAATCTAGAAGCCCTAGACACTTGAGTCATATTATACTTCTTCTCTATGGTTACATACTTGATCTATTTATGATGTATACTGAGCCACAAATTTATTCACTATACACTCAATGAATTCTTTTTATAAAGTCATATGTTGACTGGTACTAGTTTAAGAATCCAAGCATCAAACCATGAAAATTTGATTGAGACATTGTTTGATTCATCATTTATACTAGAAAACACACATTCATCAGTGAATTGTATTGAGTTTGACTGTTTTAATTGTCTCTTTGAATTTCCCTCTTTTTTCTTACGGTATGTTTCAATTTTCTCCCATGGAGTTCTACATTCATGAGTCTCATGGATTCTTTTTTTGTCACAACATTCATAGTAGAGGTTGTGTTTATCATAAATTTTTTTACTGCCATGCTTTTCATTTTTACCACTTTGTTCCTTGTACTTATTTTTGTACTTGTTATTTCCTTAATTTTTGGAAGACATGACTTGTTTGATGTTCTATAAGATTTTGATTTGACATAGCACACACTTTCAACTGCTATGGACTCAATTTTTATTCTAAATGCCTTTTCTCTTTCTACCATATTTTCAACTAATTGATGAAATGTGAGAGTATTCACTTGATTATTTGTTTGTAGAGACTCAAAGTAGGTTGAATAGTTGGAAAGAATGAATTTTATAAATGTAGTGATATAAATGTTAATTTTGACATGTGCTGCTTTTACATCATGATTGATGGAACCTATCTCTAAATACAATCTCATCACATCACCATGTTTCAACTCAAATTTGAACAACTTCAATTGTAACTGAATGAATTCTAACTCTGAGTGGGAATCGTATGGCTCCTTCAGTTTTTAAAATTCTTCCCATGGAGTAAACACCCATGAATATGATAAAAACACATCTCTATCCACTGAATCCCTCATCAAAGCCAATGTTTTTTGGGTTTTCTACTTCCATGTTTGAATACCTTTTGCATTCCCTATTGGTTCAACTAGTTGTTTCTCCACATCACATATATTGAACCATAGATCTTTGAAGATGAGTGTGTTCTCCACTTACCAAGACCATTCTAACTAGTTATCTTTACTAATTAATATTGTGACAATAATAAATCTAATGGAATACATGGTTTTTGTTTGAGTTTCTAGATTTTTGAGTGTAAGAGGTTTTGAGTTTTGAGTTTAACCCCAATTGGTTCCTTATCACTACAAAATGGTCCCCTTTTCTATATAACAAAATGGTAGGTGAAAAGGAATCACCTTATAATTAACACTAACTTAACAAGAAAACCTCATACATCAATATACTTTATTTTTCTTATTTTTTGGATTTATGCCTTTCGATAGTAATGAATGGCTAAAAGAGCGGCTCTGCTTATTTCTCCTTGAATTGTGTAATTTCGTTATTTTTTCCAAATTTTCTTAGAAAAACTTGTTCAAGGTAATTTCAATGAAAATTTCTCTAAATTTAAATGCTTTTCAAATTTAAATGATTTTAAAACTTGAAAAATGACATTTAAATGAAATTTGAGTTTTAGAAAAAAAATTAAAATATTATACCTTTCACTCCATTTGTATTTTATTCCAATATCAAAATATATGAATGGTACAAATTATTGCTTTATACTTCTATTCTACCCCATGAAGCTATGGAACAACGTTGGACAAGACAAAATTATGTGTAGCTAGCTCTATAGAGTCTCACGATTGGCACAACTAAAGTAGATAAAACTCGCTCTGATTTATAATCCATATAACAAAGAAAGAATGCCACGTAGGTATGATTTTAGTGCAAAAAAAAACTATCAAAAACCACCTCATTTTTTCTTAAAATTCCTACGCTCTTGTCATAAATGGCAAAATTTTAGAAATCAAAACCCCACACAGTCCACAATATCAAAATGCCTTGTGACATGTCTTTTAATAATTCTAAAAACTATCTCAGATGCTTCAATGTAACCAATCACACCTTTCTCTCTATTGTATGTAGTCAAAGAAAACAACCAACTCCCAACACATGGATATATTACTATTAGACTCAATGAATGGAGAAGAAAAAAAATAAAATTCTAAGCTCTGATACTAATGAGAGGTCAAATTATAAATGGTTAATGAAATTTATATATCATGATTCAATTAAACAAAGGAGTAAATATTGCATTATAAAAGCCAAAATGATTGTTAACTTCACATTCCCAATGTGACGCTTCCTAATCCTATGGGAATGGAGAAATAAATTATTAGAAAAAGAAAAAAGCTAGACACCTAGAATTAACAACTATATACAATACTGTTATATGCAATACATAAATATTGTTTTTCTGGCTCACTATTCTTGGTAGTTCGAGTTAAAAACATTGGTATTCATGTCTCCACATTGAAATCCATTTTAACAACTATATTTTCATTATTGCCATTGTCTGATTCTATTCTCCCTAAATTAGAAACATAAACTTTCTTAGGTTCACCATCCTATGGAACATTCAGGTATTTTTGCCTCTAAAATTTAAGCCTTCTCAATAATTATTTTTTCATTTCTGCTACTGTCAGTTATTATTTATACACATGTCTAGATAAAGTGATAAATATTTATGTATTGAGATGTTTGGGATCAAAGATATGTAAATTAAATGTGTTAATAGTATCCAAATGTAACACAAAAATATACATGCAAAGTCTACACGACATGTATAATACTAGAAAAGAATAATATCACATTAGGGTCCATCCAAATTTTCACCTTGAATCTTACACGAAGTACCCAAAAAATGATTGTATTTTAAGTCATAAAAGAAACAATAAATTCAGTCATATTATTAGTGTAGGCTTTTTCCCACTATGTGGTTTTACCTACAAGGTCTAGTTGGCTTGCTTAAGTTTAATAAAAGTCATTTGGGAAAATAATCCCACACTAATGAGGATGTTGGGACATGTTTCTTTTCCACCTATATAATGAACTTTTCTATGTACTTTTTGGCTAATGATTATTAATGCAACTTTTATTTGTGAAGACAAGCTTATTCCTTTGAGTTGTTTCTTTTGGATTTCACTACTCCATACATATTTTTTTCATGTATTAGATCCTATCCATTATATCATCAATTATGGCCTATTCTGACATTATATAAGATCTTTGTTGGTAGCTGAATGTTATTGCTCTTATTTTGAGATCTAGCATTCTAGCTTGTTCATGTGTTTTTATTCATTTTAATTTTTAAGGATTTGGTGGGATTTCTAAAAAATATATACAAATCTATATAAATTGAATCTCTAAATTAAAAATAAATAGTGCTATTAGATTCATAAGGTGTTAAAACCATATGATTAACTGTAAACATGACTTAGTTTCATGATAGTCAAAATTTCACCTTTTTGGAGGGTTTGAAGACATTTTCTCAAAATATATAGATTTCACACCACTTTGTGCTTAAACTAGAAAACATTTTCTATGTCTTTAAAAATAAGAAGTGTGTATTTTTCTTTTTTATAAGAAACCATATACAATTTTCAAGATCTCATGTTTTCCTTGCTAGTTTTTACACCATTTTCCACTAGTTCAGTGACTTTTGTAAAATTTCTGCACTTCAAAACTTTTTCTACTTCTATCATGCCTATGCATATTCAATGACCATGTCACCACATCCATATAATCTATACCTTCACATTTTTCTTAGCCATCGCATTTCCTCAGGTCTACGAGCTAGAGTCCTAGGCCATATGACTTTATTTGGTATGAGTGTGAAACTAAAGTTGGTTACATCCATGCATCTATAGATCTATGGGCCTTATCATCTAACCATGGATGACATGAACATGTGTTGTAGTCCATTCTACACATGAGCCCTACCCCATGATTCCTTTTGCATGTGACACACTACCTGCACCCCTGTGAGTATCGTGGGTTGCCCCTAATGCATGACCAACTATGCCTACATGCTTGAGAAGTCTAAACTATTGTGTTCACATGTCACACCTATATTCTATCATTTAGACATCTTTTGAGCCTGCCCTTGTGCACTCCTTTAACTCTTCCTTTTTTATGATGTGTGAGAGGATGCCAAATTTATGCTTCCAAGGTGTGACACTATTTATTTTTAAAAAGTGGTCATTTTTTGGATGATGTCATTCACCCATCAATGACATCAAAGAAAGTGAGAGAGGGGAGGGGCGGGGGTCGGGGACGGGGGGCAAGAGGGAGAGTACCCAAATTTAGTCTTATCCCCTGGTCATATGAGAGTTAAGCCCTCAGTCACTTCCAACCCAAAATGACATAACTTTTGTTCTAAAATAGCGTAATTATTTTTTGTGGAGAAGTTGATTAAATAAACTATTTCAACAATTTTCACACCCAATTTTTTTATGCAAAGTGGAGAACATTATTTTTTACTATTAAAAAATAATCAAATGTACATAACTTTCAACATGTTTCTCCTTTTGAGGTTTTTTTTTTAATGTGAAAGTTTTTTTGAGCTCTACACATTACTAATATTCTCATGCTTTATAAATTTTAACCTCTATAGATTCAAGAAGGTGTCATATTTCTAGTTTATAGCACACATAGTTCAACACACACTTCTTTTTGGCACTAGAGATCTTGGTTCCATTTTGATTCTTACTCTATTAAACTATCACAAGTGAAAATTCAAAGTATAAATCCTCTTGAGGAGCAAAGACTTACACCAAATCACAATGGGTATAGAAATAGAACCAACATCTGAAGTAGATAAGGTGAAGTGGTATAATCCGAGTGAAAAAGCCTATGGTCTATTGTGCCTGTCTATGTCTCTTAACTTAATCTTTCATATCAAATATATAACATCTCCAAATCAAATATGGTACACACTGAAAAAAATCTTTGAAATATAAGATGTCATGAGGTGTCATGAGTTGGAGAATGAGTTTATCGGTTTAATTCTAGGTGACTTTGATATGATTCAAGACTTCTTCACCAAGTTCAAATCATTCAAGTTAAAGCTGAAACTATGTGGCATTAACAAAAAAATGATCAATTGATTATTTCCATCCTTGCCAAATTGGGATCCAACTATTCTATATTTGTTTCTAGCTTCCATGCCACCAAGCATGCCATTGGAGATGCATGTACCATGTCATCCATAGACGATTTCACTACTGACTTGATTTAGGAGCAAGATAAGATTATTTAAATAGGTACACTACAGTCATCCAAATGTCATGCCTTAATTGTGAGTCATGACAAATAAAAAGCTTTTAATATCAAGGAGAAAAAATAGAATAAGGACCCAGAGCAACAAAAGGGTCAAAAAATTAATGCTAAGCTAAAAGAATCAAAAGAGTCCTCTTTAGATGGAAAATCTAATAAAGAGCAACTCACATGTGGCTATTGCAAGAAATCTAAATACATGAAGAAGCAGCAAATTAACCAACTAAAAAAATGCTTGAGAAGTAAAATATCAATATCCCTAATTCTTCCAATCAAATTTTATTAGGACAAGAGTCTTCTAAGGCTAAATACAATAATAAAAGAAAAGATAAGGGCAAATCACTTGTTATAGTTGCATTCCAGCCTTCCACATGAGATATTGATTATGGTGCATCTCATCATATGACTTCATCATAGTAGATGTACTCATCCTTGGAGCCTTGTTCTATGCCTTCCATATTGTTGGATGACGATACTTCAATTTAATTAGTGGGAGATGATCGGTTGAAGTGAATGATGAAATATTTTGTGATGTTTTGTGTTCATCTATTTATCATATCACTCACATTGGTTCGAGTAAGAGAGTTGAGTTCACACCCAAAGTTGTGGTTATTAGGGAAACATATAGTAACTTAATTTTTGTATTTAGGAAAGTAGATCACCAATCATGATTGTATACTTTATCACATTTTACACCTAATCAACCCTCTACTACACTACTCACTCATTCATATGTGTTGAGTAAATTAAGGCATGAACAATTCAACCATCTCAACTATCACTACCTGGAGTAACTTAGTCATAAAGACACAATTTCAGGGTTGGCATGAGTCAAGTTTTTTGATGGAGTTTTCCAGGGTTGCATTCTTGGTAAGCATCATGAGGAGAAGTATGAAAAATGCAAATCACGAAGAGCTAAACAAATATTAAAGATTGTTCATAGTGATATTGTTAGCCCATTTCTAAAATATTCATTCAATAAGACTAAATACATGATTATTTTTATTGATAAATATTTGAGGCACATTTTGGTGTATTTTTATAATAAAAAATCAAATGTTTTTGACCATTTTTAGGACTTGAAGGTGCTTGTAGAGAAACAATCAAGTAAAACCAATAAGATTCTATGCACCAATAATGGTGGTGAGTATGTCATTAATTATTTTGAAAAATTATGTACATCATAGGGTATTGAAATATAATGTACAGTTCTATATAATCCTTAGTAGAATGGTGTTACCAATGGCCAATTGTATGCTACACTCAAAGTCTCTTGCATCTCAGTATTAGGTTGAGGCCATCAACTATGTTTGTTATATCCATAATTGAGTTTATCACAAAACATTTAAGGGAGTCATTGATTTTGAAACTTAGAATGGTCAGAAACCCATAGTAGATCACTTTTGAGTGTTTAGATCCCCTATTATGGCCCACATTCCCAAGACAAAATGTAAGGTAATGGAACTTCAGAGTTAGTTTTGTATATTCATTGGATATCCTGAAGGTGTTAACGAATATTTGATTTTCCATCCCACAACTCATGAGTTGTTCATTGAGAGGAGTTTTCATTTTTTAGAGGGTCCTTTAGAATCCACACTTAACACCTCTCCCCCTTCCTTAGATGTAATGGGATTTGATGACAGTTTTAATAATTTGGATTCAGCTGATCAGATTTTTTATGATCATGATTCTTCTTTTAATTATGATGATGAGAGTGGTGATGAGGATTCCCCCCTCCTAGAATATCTTTAGAAGATGAGGAATCTCCTCCTAACTCTATGAGCATTGGTCCTCTTTAGGCTAGACAGACACCTTAAAGTGATGGCCAATGGGTTGGAGATCCATCAAACAATAGATGAACCCATTCACAATTCCAAGATGCCCAACATGATTTCATTACATTTGATTCTGTTCTGAAATTATTTCATGAGGCTTCAGACACTTTTGAGTGGGATTTAGCTATAGAAGAATAGTATAGTTCTTTACAAAGGAACAATGCTTGGGATTTAGTCCCTCTTCCTAAGTGAAGAGAACTTATTCAACGTAGGTGGATCTATTGAACAAAATTTGTAGTAAATGGGTCCATAGATAAGTTCAAATCACGTTTGATAGAAAATGGTTTTTCTTAGGTATATGTCGTTGACTATATCAAGACATTGGCCCCAATTGCCAAAATGAACTCAATCTCACTCTCACCATTGCCGTAACACATCGATGGGATGTTCATTAGATGGATGTGAAGAGTGTCTTTCTCCATAGTGACCTCAAAGATGAAATATACATGGAGCAACCATAAGGATTTATAGAAGATTCTTCCTTAGTTTACAAACTTTAAAAATCTATTTATGGCCTCAAACAAACTCCTCGATAAGGTGGACTCCATTCTTCTTTTGGTTGGGTTCACCAGATGTTATTATGATCTGAGTATCTACATCTTGTAGCATGATGATTCACTGTTGACTCTAGTTCTCTATGTGGATGACCTATTAATCACAGAGAGTTCTTCATCCACTATCGCAATAATGAAAATTACTTTTTCTGACAAGTTCTCAATGATTGACTTGGGCTTATTACATTACTTCCTCAGGATTGAAATTTCTCAGTTTGAATTTGGGATCACTATTGTATAATCCAAGTATGCTCTTTATTTGCTTGCACGATTTAACTTGGCTTACTGTAAGCCAGCTCTGAGTCTTTTTCTATTTGGTGTGAAGTTTGAGGCTGATTGTCCATATTCATTGGTGATGCTACCTAATATCACTAACTTGTTGGCAGTCTCATCTATCTAACACATACTAGACCTGGCATTTCATATGTAGAGGGCATGGTCTCTAGATTTATGCATGAACTATATGAGCTACATTGGAAAGTAACTAAGTAGATTCTCCACTATATTCAGGGTACTCATAGTTTCAAGATTCACTATAGAGTGGGCATCAACATCGACTTGATTAGTTATACAGATTCATATTAGGTTGGTGACATTCAGAATCACAAGTCTACTTCAGGTATAGTTTCTCCATCAGTTCAAGTATGATTAGTTAGTCAAGTGAGAAATAAAATGCTATTGCTTTATCTTCTACAAAGGTAAAATACATTGGAGCTATTAATGATGCCACTGAGGCTATCTGGTTTTATGAGATTCTCACTGAATTTGTCATCTAGTTTTGATGACCAATAGCCATTTTCTATGATAACCAAAGCATAATTAAGATTTTTAGGAATCCAGTCCTTCATTGAATCATATCGATATTCACATTCATTTCATTTGAGATCTCATCCATAAGCAAGTCAATGATCTCCACTATATTTAGATAATAGAGTAAATTGTTAATATATTCACCAAAACCTTCACTGAGAGCAAGTATCTTCATTTTCAAGGTTTTCTTGGAGTTTAGGCAGCTCCATCTTATTCCACCTCTGGGGGATTATCTCTATGTACTTGGGTGCCTCATCAGGGCTTTATGCTGGGACCCAATTTTTCTACCCACCTATTCTATGCTTAAGTGGGGGGAGGTAGGCGAGGGGCAGGGAGGCGGTTTGCGAGGTGTTAGTGTAGTATTTATTACACTATGTAGTTTTACCTACATGGTTTAGTTAACTTGTTTAGGTTTAATAAAGGTATTTGGGAAAAATAATCCCACATGTATGAGGATGTCGGGATATGTTTATTTTCCTCTTATGTAATGAACCTTTCTATGTACTTTTTGACTACTGCTTATAAATGTAGCTTTTGTTTGTGAAGAAAAACTTATTCCTTTGAATTGTTTTTTTATATTTTACTACTCCATATAGGTTTTCTTTGTTTATTCAATCATATGTAGTAGATCCTCAATTGTGCTCCACTCTGACACATATATCCATCAAATTTAACTCCTAATGGCTATTGGTATGTTTGCAGGGGAGTTTTTTAGAGGTTCATGTGCATCTTTTTATAGAAAAGTCGTTGGTGAAGGAAGATGTAGAGCAGAGTGAAGCTTCTTGCGTGAACTGGAAGGTCTAACCAACAATTGATCTCCTCCATCATCCACAACATTACCTCGTTGGCCTTTAACTATGTTCGTTTGACTTGATCACTCCCATTAGTATATCGAGATGCCAATGCCGTTTTACACTGTTGTCTAGTTTTTGCTCAATTAGATATTGAAGAGACGACTGTACGTAAACTTTACGTGAAAAGAGGACAGTCAAAGAAAAATATACCACAAAATCAAATCAAATCCAAAATACCACCATTTCGGCCTGATAACAACATTTTTTGAAATTCTAAATTCTAATAAAAATCAGACCACTTATTTGCATATAGTTTTAATAAGGTTTTACCTGAAAATTTCTTGGCATAAAAGAACAGAAAAATCCATGGTCCTGAATTTAATAAGGTGCACCCAGTGAGAAAATTTAGCAAGGGAATGGCATATTAAGCATTCTGAAAATTTCGTTCCAATTCTAATTTTCCTTTCGTGACTCGGTGAAAGGCGAGCATCGGATTATCAGCGATATGGCGTTGGCGAATTGCATCATGCCTCTCAATACCGACATGAATATGGACTCCGATTACGAGGGGTTCGTTCTCGACTGTTTGGCCAAAGTCTTCTTTTACCAACCTCAAGATTTCAGGTACAATTCCTCCCAATGCAACAATCTCTCTCATGCTTTTGTTGCTAAGCTCTCTCCATATTATGCAAATACTTGGCGTATTCTGAGACCTAGCCAAGGGGTTCGCTTCACCAAAATCAGGTTCACCAGTACGTCAAAACTAGGCCAGGGGGATAAGAAAATTATGAAAAGAGCTTGGAAGGAAGTATATCGTGTTGTAAAAGAAGCAGAATTATATCTCAAACACTGCTCAGCTGATAACTGGTGGATCAAATCCATTATCTTGTCCAGTACGGGCGATTCCTACGCCATTCACATACATGATCTTGCTTGGTCTGTGCTCTGTTTACATCTCAATCATCTATATTCTAAAGGCCAAATCGACGAGAGCTACACATTAGCAGCCTGCATGAAATTGGGGGATTTTCATGCGGAAATGTCCAATTTAACTTGGATTCATGACGAGTATCAAGATAAGAGGCGGCTGGTTACTATCTTCCAAGAATTGTTGAGGGCTTGTGAGGGGTCAAGGGTGAATGATGAAGACAAAAGGAAGGTGGGGATTGCAAGATTCATGTCAGCAAAACTGCAAGCAGCCATCCGAAGTGAGCCTGCAGTTATAGGCAGTCGTGTATCTCCGTGGTTGCAAATCGATCCCAATGATTTGGTTCCCAAACTGCGAGTTATAGGACAGGGGTCTTCTGCAGAAGTGTACGAGGGTTCATGGCTTGGAGTGAAGGTTGCTGTTAAGGAGTTCCCAATGCTCGCTGATCATATCGACGATGAACTCCAATTGGAAATTGCCGTTCATTCACAGTTGAAGAGCCCTTTCATTGTTCAATTGATAGGTGTTTGTATTACAGAAAAATATTGCTACCTCGTGATGGAATTGGTGAGCTCCAGCTTGGATAGGATACTTGAAGATTGGCCTCTGTTGTCCCTGCCGGTTGCACTGGACATGATGCTTCAAATCTCACGGGCAATGGAATACCTTCACAGTCAGAGGATCATGCACATGGATCTGAAGGCAGCTAATGTGCTCATACAGCCTTCCGAGGTACCAGAATTTAAAGCCCAAGGGTATGGGCGAGTTAAGCTGTGTGATTTTGGACATGCCAGTTTGAGGCTCTATAGTTTACGGTCTCCAGATTTCAGCAAGGGAACCTGTTACTGGAGGGCGCCTGAAGTCTTCAAGTATCCACAAGAAGGTTTCGAATTAGAATGGGGGATTGTAAAGGAATATACTTATAAAGCAGATGTGTATAGCTTCGCCATGACTTGTTATGAGATTCTAACAGGAAAACAGCCCTTCGAGGGTGTGGATCCCAGGAATGTCTACCGACTGATAGTGCAAGGTGAAAGGCCGAGTTTGCCGCCTTCGTGTCCTTTGTTATTAGCTAATTACATAAGAAGATGTTGGGACAAAGATCCAGGTCGCCGTCCTAATTTTGCAGATGTTTCAAATTTTTTCAGATACATGAAGTTATTGTTAATGAGAGTGAATGATTCTTGTCTTTTGGATTCGTCATCTGCTAAATGCCAAAAAATTGATGTAGCTCAACTTTTCAGGTGTGATGAAGAACAAGCATCAGATGAAATAGCTGTGAATTTAGCTGAAGAGGGCCTGATAATCAGAGCCCTTAATGGAGACTTTCCTGAATCTTTTGAGCCCCATCCTCTTTCTCAGCAGAGCGCCCAACCTTTAAGCCCCAAAATTAAATTTTTTGTTAGCCTTCCTGATTACATTCAACAGTATTCCTACAGAGAAGTGCAAAATGCGACAATGGACTTCTCTAGGAAAGTTTCGGGAGTTTCGTGCTTAATGTGGAAGGGCATTCTGTCTGATGGAACTCACGTAAGTGTGAAAAAGCAGGAATTAGAAATGTCAATGGAGGAGTTAAGCACGCTGTGGCAACTGCATCATCCCAATGTCGTTCGCTTGCGTGGGGTTTGTGCAGGTAATGAAGCCTTTCTAGTTAATAAAGCAGGTAATGAAGCCTTTCTAGTATACGATGACATGGTAATGGGTTCGATGGCCTTGCAACTTTTTCGTCCGAGGAGCATTCTCAACTGGAATATAAGAAGAAAAATCGGCATCGGCATAGCCCGCTTCCTTGCTTATCTCCATGACGACTATGGAAAAAGGTTTTTGAATTTCAAAGTCAATTGTACCAACATATTTCTGGACGAACGGTTTACCCCCAAGTTTTGTGGGTTTCTTGATGAACGGTTTACCCCCAAGTTTCGTGGCTTTCGATCTGTAAACCCCATAGACATGAATAATGAATTACTGTCAGCTTCAGAGCAACGAAATTTGGAACTGGCGTTGCAATATGAAGAATTTAGAAATGTACAGGATTTTGGAATTATTTTACTAGAGCTGTTGATGGGTTGCAAATGGGAAAATATGAAATATTCTTTGCAATACATCACGGATTTAATCCAGGCCCGAGGATCGGAATTCATTATGAGCTTGTTAGACAGACAGTTGCAGGGGCAGCTGGAAGAAGAGGAGGCAATGAGATGGGTAATGCTTGCCTTGCGGTGTTTCGCCAGGTCTCCATTGAGAAAACCAACCATGAACAAAGCAGTACTAGTGATGAAAGGACTCTTGGATTTTTCTGAATTACCAGTCAGCGGAAGCCTTAGAGGTCTGCAACCCGGCCAAAGAATGTATGTTACTTCAAAAGAAAGCCACAATCTTGCAGGGATGAGGGAAATTATGGCTGCCTGGACGCTGGTCCAAGAGACGCGCTCTGCTTATATTGGTTTATAATTGATAAGGTTGTTCTTATTTTGTATTTTGTAATGAATTGCAGCCATGGAAGCCTGGCATAAAAAATATTTATTTAACTACCCCTGACAATTCATTGTTTACTCCTATTACAATTGATTGTAAGGAACCCACTTTTGAATGATGATCAGTTAGTGATTGAACAAAGATTACAATAATTAGCAGCTATTAAACAAATAGGTCCCTTGAATTTGAATGACGGACATCACCCACTTGAATTTCAACAAACTCCTTAAGGTACAGGGGAGGTCAACTTGCCCACACACCCCTTTTCTAAGATGAGCCAAATACATTTTAGAGGGATCTTGACATATAATGTATCATATGGTGGTTGTTATTTGGTCAATAACATGCTAGCAAGACAATGGAAACCTTGAGAATTCAACCCCAACGAGTACCTTAACGATTGTGTTTAGAAACAACAAATCACGTCCAAAGTGATAAAAACATAAGAGAGATACATATACACTAGATAGAGGACTTATTCAAAATAAATCCTTAATGGGTTAAACCAAAAAATAAAAAATAAAAATGTAAACACTTTTTTTATCATATTTTGGACACCTTCCAACCTAATGCCAAGCTATGTCCAAACAAATTGAACCCAAGTTTTTAACATTAAAATTGTGCAAATCATTTATAGATGAAATCAAATCCAAGAATAAAAGGTGAGAATTTAATTCTCATGGAATATTTTTGGGGCAAATTTTGAAGGCTTCTTAAATGTGGGCACCATTCTTCACAACTCAACAATCTTTTGCCATAATTTTAACAATTAGATTGGAAATTGTAGATGCCATTAAATAGACCATGATTCCTCTAAAGAGAGGCTCTCTAATGAAACAATAAATGGAAATGATGGCCAAATCATGCAGGGTGCAATAAGGAATGCGGTTTGAAAGTGGAAAAAAACACAACGAAAAACAATGGTAGTGCACATTATACCCTAACAAAGCTCGTTCATTTCTTCACCAAATGCCTTCCTATATAGATTGATTAACTATATACAGTTGCCCCCCCGCTCTATATAGATTACGATAGACAGTTGGGGGTGGCCCCTATAACTATGTCTATGGATATGGATATGGGATTCGGGCATGGGGTGACTGGATTGGGCATGGGGCCCTATATATCTAGGCCAATCTCATGTCTAGTCGAGCTTCGTAAGGGATTACATACGTGATACACCCTATAGATCTCTATCTCTCTGGCACTCTTTAGTCGAGCTCTGTCTCCTATATATCTATATGGCATGCCGAGGGATGGTTGCCTATATATAGATATGGCATTGAGCATCTATGTCTAGAGCCTATATATAGATTTGATTTTTTCGAGATTAAAATTCACTTCATCATCCAACAAAGTAAATTAAGCATTCAATAAAGCTACCAAAATGGAAAGAAAGCCTCAAGAACTTGGAAAAAAGTGGAGCATGAGGTTTTGTAAATTTCTATGAACAAATATAGGAACATCTTAACTTGGCCTCAGATAATATTTAAAGAGTGCCACATTAGTATTTACATTATCTTCTAGTTAATTTAATAATTTTTTTCGTATATAATTTTTATTTTCTATATTTAATTAGAGTAAAACGTTACATTTTTAATTGAAAAAGTGGTTGTCTAATTGATGTAGATGATGGTAAAGTATGTTAATTTATCATTCAATAAAATACAAATCTTAGATGATATAATATAAAATAAATCCAGACTGAATTCAAATCGTATATGAATTTGATGAAATGGATACTCTTAAATCTTTGACATAAACTAACAAATCTAATGACAAAGTATAAAATTACAAAATTGAGAAATTTGGATATTCATCTTTCAATCCAAAAAGTAAATTAAAAAATAGAAAGACATTTTATTTTTAACGGTGTGCGGCACAAATTTGTGGTTGAGGGTGGTGAAGTCTGGGACAATTTTGGCACCAGGAATGCAGTTCACCGCTTAACACTAAGCGTAAGAAAAATTATTAAAAAAATGATTTAGTTCTCAACAACTTTTTACCATTCTTACTGGTGGTTCATGTAGCAAGCGAAAAGTTAAAAACACAGACACAGAGCATTTAAGGATAGATTAAGTTGTTCTTATTAACAACGGTTCACAATAAATTTTGGATGATCTTCTCTTTCGTAAAGGAAGAAGATTGATTTTTGTAAGCAAGTAGACCCATTGCTTTGTGTGGTTTAATAATGTCTTCTCAACTATTTTTTATGCATACTGTTCGCTGAATGTTTGTTACAAACTTGATAAAGGTTTGCTACCTTATTTCGTTAAAAAGTGTTTATTAACCCATTTTGGAAAGTTTTTATGTTGCTTGATCTTCTATACTTTATTGTTAAGAGTATGAATACTACTTTCTCTTTTTTTATCTTTCGTTTTGAATGTTAAATTAAATTTTAATATTCGTTTTATGATCTTGAAATATTAAACTTCTGTTTATATTTCAAATCCAATGTATAAGTCTAAAAATATGGATACATGTTTATGCAATGTGCCATCTGCCCCCATCAATTTACCACAGACGTTATTTTCCTTTCCACCAGCCCAATGACATGACGTCAATATTCGCAACGGCACTCACCGACCGTTTTATTTTTTTAATCCAAGAATAAAAGGTGAGAATAAAAGGTTTTATGGTATTGTAATTGTAGACATTGTAAAGATTATTTCGAACTATGGAGTGAAATGGTCTTATAAATTTCAAAAATTATAAAATTTACATTTAAAAAGAAAAATCTAAGAGGTTTGAATATAAAATTAAATTAAAAAATATTTATAGAACACTTTTTATTTGTTGTAAAGCATCTATTTATTTTTCAAGTGTTGTAAACTTCTTGCCCCCAGTTGCTACACATCTCTAAAAATCTTTCTCTTATGCAATCGTTACTCCTATTTTTCAAGAAAATATTCAATTTTTCGCAATTCAATAAATTTACACTTGTATAGGAAAAATAAATTTATTTACTTTTATTGGTAGCTAATGAAGGCAGTGTTATTATTGTTTTAACCCTTTATTATTATTATTATTATCATTATTATTATTATTATTATTATTATTTTATTGAGAAATACCTATATATTAATATAAAATAAGGTATGGTAGAATGCTAATCATACAAAAAATGGGTAGAAAAGTCACACTCCACGAACAAAGTCACATTGAGGGTTTTAAAAAACTATAAAAAAAAGTCAGAAAAATGATCACAAAATGACCACATCAAAAAAATTACATCACATAAGTTGTTAGTAAAGCAGAGAAACTAAGGTACAAACAACATTAATGAGAACATTTAAGCAACAATAACAAATATGGACATTGGGGCAAGCAAAGGAGACGACAGACCTAGAGGCTTATCACCCCATCCTCCCATCGTAAGAAGATTCCTGTCAGCAGGTAAGGGCTCCCAACTAGTGCTTTGCTTCTCTTTCAAAGTCTCATTTTGATTTCTTTCAGGGGAAATAACTAGAGTCAGGGGTGGAAATTTGCATTCGAAAGGCAGAGCCTAGCTTCTTTTATCACCATCCTAGAATGGGGGAGGAGATCCAGAACCCCAACCATCACCTCTAGATCAGGAGGAACCACTCAGGCCACCATGATGAGGGGAAGGCTAGTGAGGCGGTCACTGTCATGGAGAGTAACTCCTACGTCTGGGTCTGAACTGCTATCATCTTGGCTCAGGTCCTCATCCCTAAGGGGGTGAAGGATGTCGTGGGGGTTTAAAAGGTTCTCGACTGACTGTACAAAGAGCATTTTCCCAGTGATAAAGAAAATACTAGAGGTGATTGAGCTCCAGATGAGCCTTGTCTGTTTGACTTTGAATTTCAAGAGTGACATTAGAGAGAACACTATTTTTTTAGAAATAGAAAAATTACATTCTAACTCTTCATGATTAAAGCAAGCATAATTCCCATCTTTCCATATTTAAAACGAAATGTTAGCTCGAAAGATCTGCCAAAAGTGATTATATTTGCAAGCAATAAATCTAAGTCCCTTAAGAAAGCCATCTTCCACGTGAAAAATTCAAGATAAAAATGCTAAAAAAGGGAGTGAATCTATTACACGCAGATTGAGCATGTGGGCAAAACTAGAAAATATGTTTAATAATTTTTATTTGCCAATGATCCAGTTAGATGGGGTTAGGTACACCTAGATGTTTGAGTCGATCACCCACAAGTAGGCCCTGATATAGAAGGCACCATAAAAAAAATGAGTTTTTTGGGCTCAATAGAAGCAGACCACACTGTACTAAAACATCAGACCTAGATCTTGTCATGGGAATGAAGATTCCATCTGATATTGAGCATTTCATCTAGAATATGTTGAGAAACAAGTAAATGATATCCCACTTGCGGAGAATATCAGGTGAAGAGGGTGGTTGTAGGCCAATGCCAATCCCTCCACCAAGGAACAAGATAACTAACTCCAATTTTATACAAATATTCATCGCGTATGGAGCCTTGAATTTTTACAATAGACTCTGCATCTAAATTTATTAAATGATATTTTTTTGAAGTTGCTACCAAGTGAGCCAAACCCTGCTCTCTTTACAAAAGAGATCACTGATAACCTTCACACCTTTTTTAGGCAAAGAGAACATTGTGAAAATTTAGGCAAGGTGACCACCAAAGGCACTGAGAGGTAATGGAGAGGCCATTTTTGAAACCTTCACCAACCTAACTGAGGTGAGGCTTAATCTTCTATCAAGCCTTCCATAAAATTTAAATTACAAAGGAACCCTTAATTTTGATAGGGAGTAGGGTGATAAGTAAGGAGTGAAACCCCAGGCCTTGCCAAGCTTTCCTTCCATAGGGGAGTCCTTGAGAGATATAATGGCGGAAAAGAATCTTCTAGGCTTCATCTTCAGAAAGGCCTCTGATAATACATTTAACCCCAGGAGCAATTCCTTGGATTTTAATATGGAGGAGACCTAATCTCATAGCTTCCTTAGGGAAACAACAAATGTTTTAGGAAATTTTAAGGAAGCCCTTATGTCCCTCAGAATTAGTCCACATAAAGTCCCGTAAAATCTTTTCTAACTTATTGTAGGCATCATTAGAAGGGACCCAACAAGAAATTAATAAACATGTGTAGGTACAAAAACTGTAGAATAGATTTGAAACTTGCCAGCTAAAGAAAGAGTCTTTGATCCATTTTTTTTTCAACTCTCTTCACCACATATGACCATAAGTCAGAAGGAGAGGCCCTAAAGGCAAAATGAATGCTTGAAAACTTAAACTAAACTCCTAGTATAATCTACTACCATTGAAATTCCTTAAGCCAAGAAGGTTTGGGGCCCAATGACTACTTGTAGCATTGGGTCTTACTCTATTGAATATAAGATATTGAAGCCAAACAAAATATGTGTAGACATTTCATGACATTCTTAATGGATTCTTCTTCCTCTTGGAGAGTGAGAAAGAAGTCATCAACAAAATGACCACTTAAAAGTTATCTATTAAACTAAGGGAGAGATGTACCTTTCACCAAACTCCTAACAAGATAATTATCTAGAAGATATCTAAATCATTATACTTCAAGAACATATAGGGAAGGGGATAAAGGACAACCTTACCTAATAGAGCGATGCAACTCAAAATGATAAGACTGAGTGCCATTAATATTAATACAAGCCCTTGCATCCTGAAAAAGCATATTAACATTATGAACAAACTTGGGGCTAAATCCAAGTGCCTATAGCATGGCCAAAATTAAGGGCCACTCAATGTGATCATAGGCTTTCTCAAAATCAATCTTAACAAACATGACCTTTTGATTAGAAAGCCTAGCCCATTCCATACCTTCCTAGACAACGATGACATTATCCAAAATGATTTTTTTGGTATGAATCTTGTTTGTTCACTCCAAATAATTAAAGGGAGAATGTACTTCACCTTGAGAGATAAAGCTTTAGGAATAATCTTATAGGATATATTGAGAAAAGTAATCGGTATCCAATTTGTGATAATTTCAAGATCACCATCCTTGGGGATGAACTTGATGTTAACTTAATTGATAAAAGTTCCCAAAGAATTGGTTAAAATAACATCAAAATACATATGATGTGTTGGTTGAATATTTTGTCGATCAACGTATTGATAAACAAAATAGGTCTGATCAGCCAAAGTAGGAAGATTAGTTGTCCAAATGTGTAGGTTTACCACATCAGAAGGGGACTGATCTCTCCTCTTATCAAGGGGAGGTTCCCTATATATATATATATATATATATATATATATATAAAGAAAATAATACTCAAAGGTAGGACAAACCATCCATCTCTCTTTCTTCAGAGATGATGTGCGTGGATCAAAGGAGAAACTCAAGGAAAATGATAGAAAGCACTACTCTTCTTTTAGAAGTACTATTCAACAAGCCACAAGAATACTCCAGGTAGTAACAACAAAATGTAACAAAGGATGTAATAACCAGCAAATCGAGATGCAGCACAAAGTCTACGCCTGAATTGCTCAAGAGTAAGATACGAAGGACAATGAGGGCACAAAGTCGCCCCAAGGTCCTTTACACAGAAATGAAAAGAAAACACACTAGAGGCAATTGTGGGGGCACAAATTCTCTCCACAGTTGACTCTTCAGGACACCTTCTTGACTGTTGTCACTAATTTTGCTTGTTGAATTAAAGGAACAGAAGATATATTAAGGAAAAAGACATAAGAATAGTTTCCTCAACAACAAAGATATTATAGCACAAAGTCTAAAAAACCACTTACTTTCTTATTCCAATAACAAAATATGATAAATAAACTGAGCTCAAAGTCTCATAAGTGTCTTTCAATTTGGGCAGAGTTTCGTTCTGATTGTCAAAAAGAGATCCATTTACAATAAAAGAGAGTCCCTTATATAGCCTCTTCAAGGACTCAAGAATAGTAACACATCATGTCAGGTTGGAATCTGTTAAGAAGACAGGCTAGAACTTAGGGGCATTTACCCATTTGATTTTATCAATGCAGAGAAACAAGTCACGCTATTGAAAGTTTACAACTTTCAACGTCCACCTAGCGATCTGATCCTACCTTCATCATTCCTCCTTTTTTGGTTAATTGAATCAGGTCCTAGATTCAATTTGATGTTCTATTCCTTCCTCGCTTTCTACTAGTCTTGGCCTTGAAGTTTGTGAATGCATTCGGGTCTGTAGATTCAAAGGATCAATGAATATTTTATGAGCTTTAAAATTGACGTTCACGCACCCATCACTATGTTTTTAACGGCTAGTTCATTGTGTTAAATTTGATGTCTTCGAGCGTGTCACCCCTTGGCCCTTCTTCGGCTTTCTTGTTTTGCACTTTTCTGGAAAGAAACTGCCCTTTCGAGCCTTAAGAAATGATCTTTGAATGGCCTTCGGGATTCTTTTTTTACATCTTCCTGAAGGGAAGGTGACCCTTCGATTTTGGAGAAGTGTCTTATTCGGAAGCCAGGAGTCCCCCGCAAGGGCACTTGCCCTTCGGGGTCCTTCGATGGCCTTTCGCGGGTTTCCTGCGGGCATTCTCTGCAGACAAATTCTTGCAGACAAAAAGTTCGTGGACATTTCCTATGGATAAAAAGTCCACAAAAATTTATTGCAGACAAAAAGTTCATGGAATTGTTCCATCTGTGCCTTGGTTATTTCTTTGGGTTTTCTGCTCACGAGTTCTCCAAATTCTTTCAGACTTTTTGTCCGAAGGAATTCCTTCGGACAAAAGTCTGAAAGAATTATGACTGTTTGCCTTAAACAAAATTTTTGAAGGAATTTACCTTTGCAGCCTTCTTAAAAAATGACCCTTTTGAAGGGTGTTTTTGTCGACCAAGTGCCCTCCGTAAGGACACTTTGTCCTTCAGGAGGCTCTTTGAACTTTTACATTTGAACCACTCTTTTGAATCGCTCCTTTGAACCAACTGTTGAACCATTTGATTGAACTGCTTGGTTAAACTAAACATTGAACCACTTGGTTAAACCAAAATGGTTCAAGCTGATGAACCCTTTGATTGAACCAAGTCTTTGAGCTAAGCAAACGAAGCAAAGCCTTGAACCAAGCTGATGAACCACTTTGTTGAACCAATTGGTTGAACCAAGCTTTAAACCAAAATGGTTCAAGCCGATGGTTCAATTGAATGAACCAAGCCTTTGAACCATTTGTTTGAACTAACTGTTGAACCAAGTTTTGGTTCAACGGTTCAAACAAAGCCTTGAACCATGTGTTTGAACCTGCCTTTGAACCAAAAGACATTGAACCAACCGTTGAACCCAGCTTTGGTTCAATGGTTCAAATAAAGCCTTGAACCGATTGACAAACCTTTTTGATTGAACCAAAGGATGAACCAAAACGTTGAAACAAAGCAGATGAACCGATTGAACCGAAAGCGTTGAACCGATTGAACCTTGAACTCATTGAACCTTTGAACCAAAGTGGTTCAATGGTTCAACGGTTCAATGGTTCAAGCCTCTTTTGATTAAATGCTTGTCGATAGACATTTTTGATTGAACCAAGGTTGTAAACCAATCCTGAAAAACCAAGTGTTAGAAACTAATTTTTTTGGTTGAACCCGCCTGCAAAAACTGTGAAGCTCGTTAAACTTGTAGAAATGAACCTGCCTACAAAGTCCGTAGAAATCAAGTCTGTAGAAATCAACTTGTAAAGCCCATTGAACTTGGCCTGCAAAGTTCATAGATTTCCTCTTCCTATTGAGTCCGTAGATTTTATCTTCCTATTGAGTCCGTAGATTCAAGCCTATAGAGTCCATAGATTTAAGCCTGCAGAGTCCGTAGATTTAAGCCTCCAGAGTCCGTAGATTTCTGAGAAGCTTGAAAAATAAGGAATTTGAATGCCCAAGACAAATTTTGAAAAGGGAAGAGACAATTTTGGTCTGTAGGACCAAAATAGTTCAAATGTTGTCCCAATAATGAGTACTTGGGGGACAACAGCTAGTTCTAGTTGGGGAACTTCTGTCAATTGCAAAAAGAATTGAAAGGAGTAGAATCTAGAATCTCCAGTGTCTTCATGTGTACCATTGGGTTATGGAGTCATGCTACCCATAAATGAAAGGCATAAAAAATAGAAACAAATAAAACAAAATAGAATTAAAAATTGTACAAATATACATATATACAGATGCAATGATCTGATACTTCAAGAGTTGAAGTGTTTCAGATGCTGCCCATTGTGAGGTAGAGAAAAGAGTGTGCCATCTTGATATTTCAACAGAAAGCTATTTTCACCAATGTGTTGATGAATTATAAATGGGCCTCTCCAAAGGGAGTCAAACTTTCCATTTATCCCCTTTGGTTCTCTCCTTTTGTCCCACAGCAGGACTTGATCCCCAATCTGGAAATCACAATTTCTGGCCTTCTGGTCAAAGAGTTTCTTTACCAGACTTTAATGAGCAGCAATTTTGTCCACCACCATGGATCTCTATTCCTCTAGCTCAGTTAGGCACATGATTCTTTTATCAAGAGAACTTTCATATGTCTGATCTTCAATTGCCTTTGCCAATTTCAAGGCTGGCAATTCTAAGGTGATTGGTATCTCAGCATTGATACCATAAAGAAGTTGAAAAAGAGATATACCAGTTGCCCTCTTTGGTGTGATTCTATCTGCCCATAGAGCATCAACTAATGCTTTGTGCCATGTCCTTTGATTGTCATATGCTAGCTTCTTGATGATAGTTACTAGGTTCTTATTGCTAGATTCAACTTGTCCATTCCCTTGTGGAAAATAATCAGAAGAGTGAGAGAGTATAATTCCATAATGAAAACATAATTGTTTAATCTCTTCAAAGGTGAAACAAGATGCATTATCAGTAACAATTTTGATTGGAACTCCAAACCTAGAAATGATATTCTCTTTGAGGAAGTTGCATACAACTCTGAAGTAGCATGCTTAGTTGGGATTACTTTTACCCACTTGGTGAAATAATCAGTTGCTGTAAGGACATAATCATGTCCAGCACTTGAAGATGGGTTTATAGTCCCAATAAAATCAATCCCCCATTGCTAGAAAGGTTCTTCTATGATTACTAGCTTGAGAGGCGTAGCAACTAACTTGGGTCTTCCAACAAATTGCTGATAGAGTTCACATTTTCTCACCCACTTATGTGCATCTTGGAAAAGAGTTGGCCAATATTACCTGGCTTACAAAATCTTGTGAGTAGTCACAGGAGCAAAAAAATGTCTTACACAGGCCAGATTGTGGAAAGATTTTAAAAGATGGCTTTGTTGATCTTTGTCTACACAGTGAAGGAATACTCTATCTATGCTTCTCTTATACAAGCTGTTGTCCCAAAGGACAAAATTGGCAGCTTTCAACTTGATCATCCTCCTTTCTTTGTAAGACAAATGAGCAGGACATTCACCATAAGTAAGGAAATGAGTGATACTTGAATACCACTCATTGGTAGTGGAGACAAAAAGGACTGTTGGTGTCTCTTCCACTTCAGTTTCTTCATGTTGTGTGTCTTTTAGCTTATTGTCAGCAATTAATTGGCATAGGCCTTTACCCCTGACCAGCTTTGTCAGCTTGATGTCTAGATCAAAATCTTGGATCTTTGCAATCCAATTACCTCTTTTCGTGCCAAACTCCTGCTGAGTTAATATAGACTTGACTGTAGTGTCAGGAACTAAGGCAGTAGTGTGTGAATTCAGCATATAAAAGAAGAAATGTTTGACTACTTTCACCAAGGCATAATCATGCTTCTCTATATTTGAATACTTTATCTCATGGGTTTTGAGAGGGCAACTCATGAAAGAGACAGAAGATTCCATACCTTCTTTGTCCTGTTAAACAAGAATTGCTGAAAGAGTGTGTTCAGACGCATAGCTATATATGATGAGATCTTTGTTGTAATATGGGCAAACCAAGGTAGGGACGTGAGCAATGGTAGTTTTGATATCTTGAAATGCTGATTTGCCTTCTTTAGTCCAGTTGAAGATGGTCTTCCCTTTTATCATGTTCACAATGTGTCTAGTCTTCTCAACAAATTTGAGGATGAATCTCTATAAGAAATTCACATTTCTGAAGAAAGAATTAATAGCATTCTTACTTGTAAGCAAATTAAGTTCTTGAATAGACTTGAATCTGTCTGAGTCAATCTTTATGCCTTCTTTTGACACAATGTGTCCAAGGAGTTTCCCCTCTATTACTCCAAAAATAGACTTTTTAGGATTTAAAAAAATACCATTCTGACGGCAGCGCTCTAACACTTGTTGTAAGTGGTATACATGATCAGATTGATGCTTTGAAAATATAGTCAAGTCATCAAGGTATACCACTATGAATTTACCAATCTCATCTTTGAAAGCCAGATCCATTGCTCTCTGAAAGGTAGAACTAACATTTATTAAACCAAAAGGCATTTTTCTATATGCAAATGTACCCCAAGGTGTGGTGAATGCAGTCTTGTGTTGGTTTGCTTCACCAACTTCAACTTGATTATATCCTGAGAAGCCATCCAACATTGATAACATCTATGAACCTATCATTGTTTGAAGCACTTGATCCATAATTGGCAAAGGATAATTATCTTTCAAAGATACTTGATTCAGATTTCTAAAATCTACACAAATGCAAATTTTGCCATTCTTCTTCTTTAAAGGCACTATGTTTGCAATCCATGTAGAATGATGGATTGGGAAGATGATTCTAGCATTTAACATTTTTTGTATCTCAGACAGAATAGTACCTGATATTTTTGGATTATACCGTCTAGATTTTTGCTTGTAGAGCATTGAGTCAGCCTTGAGAGGAATGTCATGGCATATTTCATCGGGTCTGAGAGACTTCAGGTCTTCATAAGAATATGCTAAGACATCCATGTATTGACAGAGTAAAGAGGTGAACTTGAATATTTCTTCAGGGGTGTAACACTTACCAATATTGACCATCTTGGGATTTTTTCAGTAGTCAGATTCACTTGATCGAATCCCTGAGAGAAAATCGAGTCTGTTTGCTGTTGCTTGATGAATCTATCATGCTTGTCAAAAAGCTTTTCAAGAGAAACCAGGCCTTTGGGAATTTTGTTTCTTTTTAACTATAAGAATTCTTCATTTATATCTGAACTAGATTCAGAGACAGATTCATTCTTTTGAGATTCACTACCTTCAAAACATAGTTGTTCAAAATTATCTTTTCATTCTAAGAAGGCCATGATTTGATGATCATCATTGAATACTTGTCAATGATCATCATTATCAGGAACACTTGGTCTATAGACTAGCTCAATAGTACACATGTCTTTTTTGAAATCTGAATGAGGAACTAAGAGAGTTCTTGAAATAGTAAGTACATCAGCTTTGTCATTAGACTCTCTGGGTATGGTAGAAATGTTGAAAGTATCAAAGCTTTCAATTTGATCCCAAACCAAGTTACGATAGTGGCGTAATCTTTCATTCTTGGTTTGGTATAAGTTCCTCACTTGATAAACCACTAATTCATCATCCCCTTTGGCATGAAAAAATTTGATGCCTTTGTCTTGAGCAGCCTTCATGCCAAGCAACAGAGATTCGTATTTAGCTATATTATTAGTGTTGCTAAACTATAATTTGTAAGATGAAGGGAACATATTTCCTTGAGGAGATATCAAAACAATCCCAGCTCCTGAACCAGTAGAGAAACAACTACCATCAAATTCCAAACTCCATATCTCATCTTATATTGATTTTTCTTTAGACTTTTCTTCATCAGAGATGGAGGATCCTTCTTGGTCTGTACTGTAGCCTACTAGTTTTTTTGTTGTTCTTGTTGAACTAATTTTTGAGTTGACACTTTCAATAATTATATCAGGTATTTCATGTACTTCATCTATAGATAGAAAGTAGTTACCCATACCTGAGGATTCAAAAATAATTTGAGCTTCAGAGGCTGATGTCTGGGTGACCACATATTTTACTTCCTTTTCAGGGAGCAACCTCTTCATTACGCCTTGGATAGGGATCCTTGCCTCAGATAGATCCATACTTAATTCTCTTCCTACATCCTTGCAAAAATTTCACCTAAGCAAAATGCCATAGGATGCTGGGATGTCAGCCACCAAGATAGTCATCTGGATTCTCTTATTTGGAAAGGCTGCAAATGCAAATTAGGCATCTTTGATTTGCTCTAGCAATGGTACTTGCTTGTTCTCCATGAAAAAACATCTCCCAAATGTCTTGGTCAGTGTGAGGCCCAGAGACTCAACTACTTTAGCAAGCATGACATTATCAGATGCCCCTGAGTCTATAATATAGTTACTCAGCTTGTGGCCTTTAATTAATAGGGAAACATAGAAAGGTTCTATTTTTTCAAGAGCAACTGAGAGAGTAATGACCAGATTATTTGGAATAGGCGTGTTCTTTAGAGAATCAAGAGTTACCTTTTTAGCTTTTTGTCCTGCAAGGATGGTTTAGTTTTTAACATATTAGACCAGCTTATTCAATTGATCAGGATTAGATTGCAAATATTCAACCCAGACATTTGTATTTTTGTCTTTTTGACATGATTGATTATGTCAAATGGCTGAATTGAGCTAGGTACAGAGAAAGGTACTTCAAATTTCTAAGTTTTAGGAGGGATGGGAGGTAGGCTGGTTTGCAAGATTGAAGTAAAAGGGGAAGGCAAAATTGATGTACTTACCTTTTGGGTGATTACCAGATCTTTTGACTAAAAAGGTAGAGTGGTTCCACATTTAGTAATCATGACTGCTCGCTGCGGTTGCTCTTCTATCTTCTCTTTATCAGCCTACTAGACTGATTAGTTTTTGGACCTGGTAAACACTGTATATGATCCATCAAAAGCTTCTCCTTTGATTTTGGGTTCATCTTGGTAGTTCAAAAAACCAATGTGGGAGTCGCCAGCTGATTCTTTTTGATTGTCTTCAAGGAGTTCAACATCATTTTCTTGATTAAATTTAGGCTGGAAAGAGAACTCTGATTTTGCTTTGAGATATCCCATTGCTGAATTGGTTAGAGGAGCTTCTAGGGCAAGTTTTCCTTGTGGGAGAGGAAGGCAATTCTATTACCCTTGATTCTTGGCAGCATTGCCCTGATATGACTGATTTGGGAATGTCCTTTTGTATAGAGCAGAAGACATTCCTTGAGCCATTTGCTTTTTGAGAGCAAGCAACTCATTTGTCAATTTTTGCACCATTGGATCTATGGTGCCTGTAAATGCATATTCAAAAGATGATGAAGCTCTATATCTATTTGGATCTCTTCTTATCTTTCCTACTAAGATGAGATCATCTTCTACTTCAGTGGCCAAATGTTGAGCTACAACAAGATCTATTTGACCATCACGTCTCAAGAGAAAACTTACTTCAGGTAGCTGAGAATTAATAAAAAAATATTTGAGATTCTCAGCTGTAGGTCGAGCTATTATAGGAATTTTGTTTTTTAGTTTGACAAATTTGGCTATGAAATCTCTCATAGGCTCATAAGGCTCTTTTTTCATCTGTGTAAGTTGAGCCAGAAGTGCATGTGCATCTTCTACAAGTTTGAATCTAGCTTCAAACTTAGCTTTGAGAGTATTCCAATCAGTCACTGATCGAGCCTGTAGATGATAAAACTAATCTGCAGTAGCACCTTGTAGTGTCTCCACAAAAAGCCTAACTGCTACATCTTCAAATTCTACTCTGATTACTCCACAAGCTATGCTAAAGGCTGCAATGTGTTCATCAGGATGAACTTTCCCATCACCATAGAATTTGGGGAAATTGTTCCTTGAACTACGTGGAAACTCATGTAGAGGTGGAGTAAGATTGAGAGGACCAAAAGCATTACCCTAGGGGCCTTGAACTGCCATTATAGGATTATGAAAAAGAGGGATAACAAATCTAAGAGGGATAATTATTGGTAAAGCTTTATCAACAATAGAAGTAGATACTTCGTCTGGCAATGGAGATCTGAATTTAGTAGGAGGAAAACTCTTGGTTCATTAGAGATGAGATGGTGAAGGAAACAGATCAAAATCACTTTGCTGTACCAACTCGAATATAGGGTCAACAATACCTTTAGCCCTTTGGCTTCATGTATACCTTGAATCTGCCAAATTGTGAAACAAAAATGGAAAAGAATTGACCTTGCTTCAGTTAAAGCTTGAGGCTTTAAAATGTGTGTTATTTTCCAGTTAGTGTGGAGGTGAATGGATAGATTATAAATGGATAATGGATTTTCAATCCCCAGCAGAGTCGCCAAAAACTGTTGGTTGAATATTTTGTTGATCAGCGTACTGATAAATAAAATAGGTCTGATTAGCCAAAGTAGAAAGATTAGTCATCCAAATGTGTAGGTTTACCACATCAAAAGGGGACTGATCTCTCCTCTCATCAAGGGGAGGTTCCCTGTAGATAGGCTATATATATATATATAAATAGAAAATAATACTCAAAGGTAGGACAAACCATCCATCTCTCTTTCTTTAGAGATGATGTGTGCGGATCAAAAGAGAAACTCAAGGAAAATGACAGAAAGCACTCCTCTTCTTTTGAAAGTACTATTCAGCAAGCCACAAGAATACTCCAGGTAGTAACAACAAAATATAACAAAAGATGTAATAACCAGCAAATTGAGATGCAGCACAAAGTCTACGCCTGAATTGCTCAAGAGTAAGATACGGAGGACAATGAGGGCACAAAGTTGCCCCAATGTCCTTTACATAGAAATGAAAAGAAAACACACTAAAGGCAATTATGGGGGCACAAATTCTCTCCACAGTTAACTCTTTAGGACACCTTCTTGACTACTGTCACTAATTCTGCTTGTTGAATTAAAGGAATAGAAGACATATTAAAGAAAAAGACATAAGAATAGTTTCCTCAACAACAAAGATATTACAGCACAAAGTCTGAAAAATGACTTGCTTTCTTATTCCAATAATAAAATATGATAAACAAACTGAGCTCAAAGTCTCATAACTGTCTTTCAATTTGGGCAGAGTTTCGTTCTGATTGTCAAAAAGAGATCCATTTACAATAGAAGAGAGTCCCTTATATAGCCTCTTCAAGAAGGACTCGAGAACAGTAACACATCATGTTGTATTGGAATTTGTTAAGAAGATAGGCTGAAACTTAGGGGCATTTACCCATTTGATTTTATCAATGCAGAGAAACAAGTCACGCTATTGAAAGTTTGCAACTTTCAATGTCCACTTGGTGATCTGATCCTACCTTCATCGTTCCTCTTTTTTTGGTTAATTGAATTGAGTCTTGGATTCAATTTGATGTTCTGTTCCTTCCTCGCTTTCTACTGGTCTTGGCCTTGAAGTCTATGAATGCATTTGGGTCTGTAGATTCAAAGGATCAACAACTATTTTATGAGCTTTAAAATTGACGTTCGCACACCCATCACTATGTTTTCAACGGCTAGTTCATTGTGTTGAATTTGATGTCTTTAGGTGCGTCACCCCTTGGCCCTTCTTTGGATTTCTTGTTTGGCACTTTTCTGGAAAGAAACTGCCCTTTTGGGCCTTAATAAATGATCTTTGAATGGCCTTTGGGTTTCTTTTTTTACATCTTCCCAAAGGGAAGGTGACCCTTCGGCTTTAGGGAAGTGTCCTTCTATTCAGCAGTCGGGAGTCCCCCATAAGGGCACCTGCCCTTCGGGGTCCTTCGGCGGCCTTTCATGGGTTTCCTGCGGGCATTCTCCACAGACAAATTCCTGCAGATAAAAAGTTTGTGGACATTTCCCATGGATAAAAAGTTTGTGGAATTGTTCCATCCATGCCTTGGTTATTTCTTCAAGTTTTCTGCCCACAGCTTCTCTGAATTCTTTCAGACTTTTTGTCTGAAGGAATTCCTTTAGACAAAAGTCTGAAAGAATTATGACTGTTTGCCTTAAACAAAGTTTCTGAAGGAATTTACCTTTGCGGCCTTCTTAAAAAATGACCCTTTCGAAGGGTGTTTTTGTCGACCAAGTGCCCTCCGTAAGGGTACTTTGTCCTTCGGGAGGCTCTTTAAACTTTTGCATTTGAACTGCTCCTTTGAACCAAGGTGATGAACCAACTGTTGAACCATTTGATTGAATCGCTTGGTTGAACCAAATGTTGAACCGCTTGGTTGAACCAAAATGGTTCAAGCCGATGAACCCTTTGATTGAACCAAGTCTTTGAACCAAGCGAATGAAGCAAAGCCTTGAACCAAGCCGATGAACCAACTGTTGAACCACTTTGTTGAACCAAGCTTTGAATCGAAATAGTTCAATTCGATGGTTCAATTGAATGAACCAAGCCTTTGAACCAACCATTGAACCAAGTTTTGGTTCAACAGTTCAAACAAAGCCATGAACCATGTGTTTGAACCCGCCTTTGAACCAAAAGATGTTGAACCAACTGTTGAACCCAGCTTTGGTTCAATGGTTTAAACAAAGCCTTGAACCAATTGATGAACCATTTGATTGAACCAAAGGATGAACCAAAACATTGAAACAAAGTGGACAAACCAATTGAACCGAAAGCATTGAATTGATTGCACCTTGAACTCATTGAACCTTTGAACCAAAGTGGTTCAATGGTTCAATGGTTTAAGCCTCTTTTGCTTGAATGCTTGCTGATAGACATTTTTGATTGAACCAAGGCACTGAAACAATCTTGAAAATGACCAAGTGTTAGAAACTGATTCTTTTGGTTGAACCCACCTACAGAAACTATGAAGCTAGTTGAACTTGTAGAAATGAACCTACCTGCAGAGTCCGTAGAAATCAAGTCTGTAGAAATCAACCTGTAAAGCCCATTGAACTTGGCCTACAAAGTTCGTAGATTTCCTCTTCCTGCTAAGTCCATAGATTTTCTCATCCTACTGAGTCCGTAGATTCAAGCCTGCAGAGTCTGTAGATTTAAGCCTGCATAGTTCGTAGATTTAAGCCTACAAAGTATGTAGATTTCTGAGAAGCTTGAAAAATGAGGAATTTGAATGCCCAGGACAAATTTTGAAAAGGGAAGAGACAATTTTGGTATGTAGGACAAAAATAGTTCAAATATTGTCCCAATAATGAGTATTATTTTTGGGGGACAATATGATGTAAATGAGGACCAATAATGTCCCATAGGATTTGATAAAACTCACACAAGAAACCATCAATTATTGGAGATTTGTCGACTGCCATCTATTTAACAACTTCATGAAGGTCACTAAGAGATACAAGCCTATTAAAATAAATCTTTGAGAATTGGAGAATTTGTAGGGCACAACCTAGAGACATTGAAGAAGAGTTTCCTCCCTTTCTAGAGAAGAAGCTTACACTGAGAAAACACCATGATACTGATGCACAAAGGATTGAAAAATGTCAAAAAGTTTGGTAAGTATTGTATTTTCTTCCTTGACAACTTTGATTCGATCAATAGCTCTCCGAAAGTAGAGAAGGGTAAAAAAATCCTTAAACACCTTGTCACCAATTTTTAACCAATGCATATGAGCTCTCAATTGAGCTCCTCTAGATTTGTGTGCTTCCTCAATTTGGAGTTTGTGTCTCCATTATGTCATTTGAGTTTAAAGGTGGGAAATAAATGGCACCTAATCTAGTTGAGTTTAAAGGTGGACATTAAATGACACCATCTAAAAATAACTACTTGTTTTCCATAGATTTGAAGAAAAGTGGAAGTGTGAGAAGATCCTCAGACCACCACTGAATCTAACTAGTATCTCCTTCTGGTTCACAAACTAAGTTCTAAATTTTGACAATGTGCCCTTTTGTTCTTTCATGTTTGAGGTGGGTAGTATTGAGATAGAATTGAGTGGAGACAGGCTTGAATGTAGGATAAGTCCATTCAAAGTTAAAGCAAATTGGGTGATGATTTGAGAGAAAAGTATTAAGAATGATAAAAATTGGCCTATCCTAGGCTGGAGCAAAATAAAAAAAGATCTTTCTTGGCTAGTAGAGCTTTGTCGAGACACTGAAGTAACATGTCTTCCCCTTGGAAAAAATTAGATCAAGTGAACAAGGGAGAGTTTGAATCTTCTTCCAATGATGGTTAGGATAAAAAAACTCAAGCTTATTGTGCATACAAAACCATGATTCTTGCTCACCTATACACTATCTCATCAAAAGGCACTCTTCTTTGTCCTCTACCAACTCCACCATGTTAAAGTCATCATAGAGGATCCAATGTGCATCCATGAGAGAGTTAACTAGTCATCTCCACATGGTTTCTTATTCCAAAACATCATTGGAGGGATATAAATTGGCCAACCCAATAATGTAGTTGTTAAAATCAAAAGGGTCCACACCACCTAATGGGTGGGGTCTAAACCCCAAGAAATAATATTTTGAGTGAGCTCTAAAGCCAAAAAAGTGACAGCCCCACCATACTTAGTGTCATGGCCAATAGCTTGACAAATGGCCCTAGGCTCGATTATTTGTGTTGCATTCTACAACAAGAAGCCATAACTCTTGACCTCTTGCAAATAAACAATTTTCATGTTGTATAAAAATTGGCAATTGATTACATACTTATACAGTGGATTAATAAGGCCTCAAACATTCCAAGAATACACAATCATTGGATAGGATCGAGGTGCATGCCATTGTCCTCCAAGAGACCTTGCAACATAGCAAACCTGTTATACATGAGTTTGTTGGGCATATAATCATTCATTCTAAATAGTTGCTGCTTGTATGTCATATATTTCTCCTCTTTAGGAGATGGAGAGGGGATGTAAGAGCATCAAATTATTGATTTTTGGTCCAAAGTGACTAGACTCCTTTCCTCCTCAACAACACAGATCCTAGGAGAGGGTTGTAAACATGACATTAAGGGTGGCATCTCAACTAGTGAGGCCATTGTATGTAGCATACTCATAAGAGGAGGATAAGCTTTGGAGGGTAAGGCAACTTTGCCATCAAAAGTCGATGCAGAATTATAACCAATAGGTCAGAATGACAAATTTTGTGGCCTATCACCATCTTTGGTAGAGTTGTTTTTCTTGTTGATGATGGTAGTCCAACCATCTTATTGCCATTCTAAGATTTGGCTTCAGATCCATATTTTTATTGAGGATCAGGGGGTATGTGAACCATCAGAGGACACTCTCGGATCATGTGGTCTGAGGACTAGCACTAAAAGTGAGTGTTTGAGAGGTTGATATACAAAATACAATCATATCAATAGAATCTTTCAAATGATGAGATATTTCTACTTTTACACAAATTTTCTTCTAAGGATAAGCCATACAGGATTTTATCTACTCATGAAAGATGAAATGCCCTATGGGTTTTATGAGTTGGTTTATAAAATTTTAGAGGGGGAATGACAAGCCAAGAAATTCAACCTAGATGGGAACTTTCAACTTTGCATGATCTAAGACTTGAAAGTCTCGAGTCCAGTGAGAAAACACAACCAAAGTGTTACGGATGAACCAAGGCCCATGATTAACAATTGCTTTGCATTGTTTTGGGTTAGAAAAACAAAACAAAAAAAATCTCTTTGTAAGATTTTGGACTCCCTCAAGTTTCACACCATGGCCTTGCTAGTGGTGGTGAACTCATTGTTTCAGATGGCTCTTTGGGGGGACTCGGCTGATAAAATAAGTAATTAAAGTAAAGTTCTCAAAGAAATGATAAGCTTTGTTAAATTTGAGCACATCCAAAATAACATTAGGTAATTAAGATTCAGAGTCATCAGCATTACCTTGTGGAAGACCTTTGAGATGAATTTTCTCACCTGTTTTGGGGCCATGGTTGTGCTTGCTTGCTCTAGCTTTCTCTTGATGGAGGCAGCGGTCATTTAAATAGAAGGCACCCCTTACCACCTAGAGGGAAAATCGCTAATCAAAATCAACAATTAATATTATAAAGCAATATCCTACCTAGATTCGTGGCGATCGATAATATCACAAAGACCTAAAAACTTATTAATCCAAAGTTAACCCTAACCAAAAAACAAAAAAAATTTAGCAACTAAATTCTAAATCTTCCACTTTTTCTATTAGTTTATTTTCATATTAAAATCACTCAAAAAGTTAAATTAACTTTTTAAGTTTAAAGATACATAGGTAGGATAAATTTAAATAAGGTAGTGAATGAATCTAGTTAGTGGACGAATCTAGGTAGTGAACGAATCTAGGTAAAATATTGGAGATGGCTAGCCAAATCATGGCGTGCATTATTAGCTGTAATGTCTTGGGTGTCTAGTTTTATGTTGAATGGTGTGATACGGTCATGCACAGTGGATGTGGGTGATGAATTTTGCATATGTTTTCATGATTTGACGTTGGGTTTCAAACTGTTCCAAGGCTTGGGAGACTAGTGTGTTGTATTTTAATGAGCCTAGTTGATTCAATGGTTTTGGGCCCAAATCTGAAACATGATAAAATTGTTAATAACATTAACACTTACACTAATTTATATGGAATTTTCAAATTAGAATCTTATGAGAAGGTCTACATCAATTCTGCTTCTCTTGCATTGTGATTGTATCAATCATCTCGTTGTTGGATCATGGTTACATAAATCCTTATATATTCTTTTCTCATGGCTTCCCGTAGCCTTGCATTATCCTATTGAGCAACATGTTAGAAACTCAAGATTAACTGGTGATAATTTCTCCATCCAGAACTTAACTACTTGTTCCACCTCCCTTCTACGCATGCATGCACAACAATTAACTGACAGTTAGAGATTAGTTAGTTCAAGTAGTTAACAATCAGTTAGTTAAGCAGTTAGAAGATTAGTTAAGGATCAATTAAGCAATTAGTTTAGTTTTAATTATTTTTGGATTCAAATTCTATTTAAAGATGCCTTGGGCACAACATTATAAGTAAGGAAAAAAGATCAATAAAAATTCTTATTTTCAAGAATTACAGTAGCAATCTGTTTATTTTCTTGTTTTTTTCTTGTGTTTATGCTCTGTTTGTATCTATCAAAGTGGTATCAGAGCCTGGTAAGTATTTGCGCAGCAGAAGCACAAGGAGAATCGTGTAACAAAAGTTAGGAAAAGCACAGGAGTGAAGCGCAACAGTCGTAGTCCAATGCGTGAAGGAAGAGCGCGCGACTGACATCAGCAACTAAACTGACGTCGACACCATTTAACTAACTGACCTCGGCAAACCCACCGACGTCGATGACTATGTTCTGAAATAGTAAACTAGAAAGCCATCCAAATAGCCTATCTAGACCAGAAGGAGAATTTAGTCGCTTCAGTAATTGACATGGCAACGAACAACAATATCTCTCAGCCTCAAATTCCCATTTTTAATGGTAAGAATTATGATTTTTGGGTAATTAAGATGAAAACATTGTTTTTCTCACAAGAAGTCTGGGATTTGGTAGAGAGTGGTTTTGTAGAACCGTAGGATCAGGTATCCCATCTGGCATTAACTCGAGCACAAAAGGATGAGCTTAAGGAGAATAGGGAAAAAGATGCAAAAGCTTTATTTATAATCCAACAGGGACTGGATGAATCTATTTTTTCTAGAGTAGCAGCAACAACGAGATCCAAAGAGGCATGAAAAATCTTGGAGACTACCTATAAAGGTAATACAAAGGTAAAAATTGCTAAATTGCAATCTCTTAGGCGAAGTTTTGAAAATTTGTAAATGAATGAATCAGAATCTATAGACCAGTTTATGGGTCAAGTGTTGAGTATAGTGAATCAAATTAGATCTAATGGAGAAACTATCACAGATCAGAAGAATATTAGAAAAAATACTCAGGAGTTTACCCAGTAAATTTGATGCAATAGTTGTAGCTATTGAGGAAACCAAGGATTTGAAACAGTTATCAGTAGATGAATTAATGGGTTCTTTGTTAACACATGAATCTAGAATGAATATGAATAACAATACTTCTCTTGAGAATGCTTTCAAATCACAAGTATCATTTGGCAGCAGGAAGAGGAACAACAAGGTCAAACTTCAGAGGCAGAGGCAGAACTGGAAGGAACAATCCCAGATCAAGGTGAACACAGTAATCAAAACTACAACAATAGAGGACGTGGCAACAATCACTTCCAGCACAGTTCACAGAGGTTTGATAAATCTAATATTCAATGTTATTATTGCAAGAATATATGGACATTATGCAAGTGACTGCAGAAGGAAACAAGGATATGTGGACAAGTAGAATGCTAATTACATAGGTGAATCTAGTTCTAATCCAGGTGAATCTAGCTTATTTCTCACTTGTCATATTACTCAAGAAAAAGCTAGAGATATTTGGTTCTTAGATAGTGGATGCAGTAATCATATGACAGGGAATAAAGAGTTTTTTGCTAGTCTTGATGATTCTGTAAGACCTGAAGTTAAATTAGGAAATGATATCAAAGTGGATGTAATGGGTAAAGGTGTAATAAATGTTTTGGCAAAGAATGGTGAAAGAAGGTTTATACCTGACGTTTATTTTGTACCTAGACTAAAGCATAATCTTATGAGTATTGGATAGTTAGTACAGAAAGGTTACAGAGTATCTTTTATGGATAATGTTTGCATAATACTGGACAAGTTTCCAAGTGATAGGTTGATAGGAAAAGTGGAGATGACCAAGAATCGGATGTTCCCTCTTCGAATTTAGTGCATCCAAGGAGAAGAGGAAGCCCACTACAAATCCATACATCTAGACCAATCATGGCTATGGCACTTAAGGTATGGACATTTACATTTTGGAGGTTTGAATTTGTTACAAAAGAAAAATATGGTGAAGGGTTTACCACCAATAAAAAAGCCAGGAAGTTCATGTGACAGTTGTATTCTGGCAAAACAACATAGAGAGAGCTTTCCAGTAGGAGCCTCATATAGAGCTAAGGTAATATTGGAGCTAGTCCATCGTGATTTATGTGGACCAATGCAAACTCCATCATTAGGAGGTAGTACTTATTTTCTAACCTTCATTGATGACTTTAGCAGAAAGACATGGATATATTTCCTCAAAAATAAGTCTGAAGCCTTTGGAAAGTTTAAAGAATTCAAGGCAATGGTTGAAAAGCAGAGTGGCCGTTATATCAAGGTACTTAGATTAGATAGAGGAGGTGAATATATGTCTAATCAATTTCAATATTTTTGCAGATATCATGGCATCAAAAGGTAATTGACTACAAGGTACACACCACAACAAAATGGTGTAGGAGAAAGGAAAAATAGAACAATCATGGAGATGGCAAGAAGCATGTTGAAGGCCAAACACTTGTCAAATCAATATTGGGCAGAAGCAGTAGCATGTGCAGTATATATTTTGAATAGAAGCCCAACAAAGAGTGTCAGAGATCAAATTCCACAAGAAGCATAGAGTGGTAAGAAACATAGTGTACATCATTTCAGAATTTTTGGTTGTATAGCATATTCTCTTATACCATCTAAATTGAGAAGAAAACTTGATGATAGAGGTGAGAAATGCATTTTTATTGGCTATAGTGAAGAATCAAAGGCTTATAAGTTGTATAACCCTATTTCAAAGCAAGTGATTATTAGCAGAGATGTTGAATTTAAGGAAGAAGAAGCATGGGATGGTAGCACCATCACAATTGAAGCACCAATTCCACAAATTGAAGAAGAATCTGAAGAACAAAATTTGCAAGGTGATCAATCATCTCCACAAGCAGGATCAAGCACTCCAATAAAAACACCTAGGAGGTTTGAACAAGGTGAATCATCTAGTCATGCATGTCACCCTACTCCAAATTCACAAGTAAGTGATGAATCAGATCCAACTCTTGCCACTTTAAGATCAAGAATTAAAGGTAAGAAAATGAGAAACTTGAATGAGATTTATAATCAAGAAGAAGAGAAATTAGATTTGGTTTCAAATTTTGTTCTTTTCACTCATGATCCTATGTATTATGAAGAAGCAGTTAATGAGGAACATTGGATAAAAGCAATGGATGAAGAGATGAATGCCATTGAAAGAAATCAAACATGGGATCTAACTAATCTACCTGAAGGTAAGGATTATATAAGAGTCAAATGGGTTTATAAGACTAAATTTGATGCAGACGGAAATGTTGAAAAGCACAAGGCAAGGTTAGTAGCAAAAGGTTTTGCACAAGAACATGGAATTGACTATAATAAAACATTTGCTCCAGTTGCTAGACTGGATACTGTTAGAATGGTTTTATCAATAGCTGCTCAAAATAATTGGTATGTATATCAAATGGATGTAAAATCAGCTTTCTTGAATGGTTTTTCTAGATGAAGAAGTGTATGTGAAACAACCCATAGGTTATGAAGTGCAAGGACATGAAAAAAAAGTCTACATATTGAAGAAGGCCCTTTATGGTCTCAAGCAAGCACCATGAGCATGGTATAGCAGGATTGATTCATATATGATAAATAATGGATTCAACAGAAGCAATAGTGAGCCTACTTTGTACACAAAAATCAACAAAGAAGGTCAGATTTTGATTGTGTGTTTGTATGTTGATGATTTGATTTTCACTGAAAATTTGTCTGTAGACACATTTAAATCAGCAATGAAGAAAGAATTTGAAATGACAGATTTGGAATTAATGAAGTACTTTTTGGGCATAGAAGTTGTACAATCAGAGAAAGGAATTTTTATTTGTTAAACTAAATATGCAAAGGATGTGTTAAGGAGATTTAAGATGCTGAATTGTAAACCAGCACCTACACCAGTTGCTACAGGGACCAAACTTAGCAAAGAAGACCAAGGATCTAATGTTGATTTTACAACATTCAAAAGACTAGTTGGCAGTTTGATGTATCTTACAGCTACAAGACCAGATATCATGTATGGGGTCAGTTTAATCTCAAGATTCATGGAGTCACCAAAAGACTCACATTGGCAAGTTGGAAAAAGGATATTGAGATATGTGGCAGGAACTACTGAATATGGAATTTTATATTCCACAACTAATGATTTTAGTTTGATTGGTTTTACTAATAGTGATTTTGCAGGTAGCATTGATGATAGGAAGAGGACTTCTGGACATGCCTTTCTTTTAGGCACAGGTGTGGTCACATGGGCATCCAAAAAGCAACCTATAGTGACACTTTCATCATCTGAAGCAGAGTATCTAGCAGCCACATCAGCAACATGTCAAGCAACTTGGATGAAGAAGAATATTGAAAGATTTATTACAAGCATAGAAGGAGTCAACACCAATCTTTTGTGACAACAAATCAGCAATCGCATTATCAAAAAATCATGTTTTTCACAAGAGGAGCAAGCACATTGATACAAGATTTCACTTTATCAGAGAGTTAGTGAACAATGGAGAAATCCATCTGAAATTCTATAGATCTGAAGATCAATTAGACAGATATATTCACAAAGGTATTAGCAAAGGAGACCTTTGATTATTTAAGACAAAATTTAGGCATTGTAAATGCTGAAGTTATTAGTGGTAGAAATTAAGGGGGAGTGTTAGAAACTCAAGATGAACAGGAGATAATTTCTCCACTCCTCATGCATGCACTTAACTACTTATTTCAAACAGTCCCTTAAACTGTTAGAGAATACAGTTAACATTCAGTCAGTTAACTGACAGTTAGAGATTAGTTAGTTCAAGTAGTTAACAATCAGTTAGTTAAGCAGTTAGAAGATTAGTTAAGGATCAGTTAAGCAATTAGTTTAGTTTTAGTTATTTTTGGATTCATAATTCTATTTAAAGATGCCTTGGGCACAACATTGTAAGCAAGGAAAAAAGAAGATCAATAAAAATTCCTTTTTGCAAGAATTGCAGTAGCAATCTGTTTGTTTTCTTGTTTTCTTGTGTTTATGCTCTGTTTGTATCTATCACAACAATGTGAGTAGCATTGCCTTTTTAGGTGGTTGCTCTCATTAGTTCTTTATTTCATTATTAATCCTCCTAAGGACATGCCTAGGGATGGCTAACCATATGCATAGAGCATCACCATCATAAAATTTCCACCAAATTATCAGAAAAAATAAGAAAATTATCTACAATTCCAAAATATTCAATCATATTTGATGTACAACTATACAATTATTTGCACTTCCAATCTAGTTAATGAAATCTTAAAATTTAAGATTTTCTCTGCCTTATTCTGTATTTATGCCCCTGCTACAACAACATGATCCATTGAATCTTCATCTAAAGTCAAATCAAATAATGTGCCTCACAACCTTTACTTGAAAGAAAGGAAAATGAGTTATAAGGTATGTTGATTTACATGTGCTAAATGATCCTAGGCACCCATCTTTTCTTTACCATTACAGTGCTCCATTTTGCCTCTCCTAAAACCTACAGATGCTTGAGAGAGAGAATAAATCAACATTAAATTCTAACTATTTAAATTTATGCGTAAAATGCCTAGTGCCTGTGTTGAGATCTCTTGACTATTTATCTGCATTTTGCCTTTACAATAGACCGTTCTTCCTGTCCTAGAACATGTTGACTACCTTTCTAGGCTTGTCTAAAACCTTGGTGCAATATGATCTCCTCTTACTATATTTCCAGCCCCTTTTTTTCCTGCCAACCCTTTCCTTTTTAGAGAGGCCATTTTTATGTTCTCACACTCCCAATTTTTCGTCCTAAACGAGAATCTCTCTACCTTGAAGGGAGAAACAATTTTAGGCTATGTATAGTTCATTGGCATTTGTCATCAATAAAAGGAAAAAAAAAACATGACCGCTATTTGAAATCAAGATGAGTGGTTCTTTTTTATCATTTATATAGATTTTTAAAAATTGGATTACAAGCTTTGCCTAAAATTCACCATCAATAAAAGTGAAAAAGATTCAAAAGAAAGCTATTTGGAATATCTAAAAAGTAAATATAGAAAAGTTAATCATTTGCTTCACATTCACATACGTTACTTATTTTCTCAACAATGAAAACTTAATAAAATTTATTTGGCAATATTTTCACCTTATCTCTAATAAAGGCTTTTGCTTCTTGATCAGTGAAGGATGAATCTTCATTATGTACATTCGTCATAGGAAAAAAAAGAGATTTTCTAATCAGTGATAAAAATATTTATATTTAAGAGAGTTTTAATTTTATTTTCCAATATTATAATACATTCGTCTCGTCTCAAATTTAAGTTTTTGTTTTTGAATCTTATTATGTGCATAGTTTAGAGAGAAAGAGAATGTGATTTAAACTTTTAATATTATATGATTATGTGATAGAAATATTTATCTATATTTTTTACTATGTCAATTAAAGAATGGAGTGAAGTGTCTTGCCAATTATCTTATAAACTAAGGGATTTTGTTTTCAATTGTCTTGAGTAATAGTGCAATGTTAAGGGAGTTTTATTTTTATTTTGTGATAGTGTAAAGATTGAAAAAAAAAGGCAAATAAATAGAATTTGTGTTTTATATATTTTTATTGGTTGCTTGATAATAAATTATTAGTTCAAAAAAATTGTCTATAAAATATAAATTTTCTTTGTTACATCTATATTTGAATATATTAATGTGAGTAATATACTAACAAACATTACTTATATTTTTAGGCTATATAAATTTATTTAATATTTTTCATAAAAAAAATATTAAAACCATTATTATTTAAAATATTTAACAAGCCAATAGACAAAAGTTAATGATTTGCTTCACATTCACATACATTAATAATTTTCTCAACTATGTAAACTTAATGAAATTAAGACTTATGCTTGTCATGAAGCATACTATGTACCCTTCTAAAAGAAAGATATTATGTAACAAGAATAAATAGATCATACCTAAACTTGTCACAAATCTATTGAGGTCAACTCTAAGATCATAAAATTATAGTAATTTTCTATGGCTGCATCACATATAAACCTTTTCTTCTTGACTTGTGATGGATGAATCCTTTTAAGAGGTGGTAGAAGAAGAAGAATATTTTTAGAACTACATAATAGAAATATTTTTTTATACTCTTCACCATGCCAGTTCCATTAAGTTGGAGTGAAGTGTCCTAGAAACTATCTCATAATCTAAGTTTTCTAAAACCATTTTGATAGCCATATATAAACCTTTTCTTCTTGACTTGTGATGGATGAATCCTTTTATGAGGTGGTAAAAGAAGAATAATATTTTTAGAACTACATAATAGTAATATTTTTTTATACTCTTCACCATGCCAGTTCCATTAAGTTGGAGTGAAGTGTCCTAGAAACTATCTCATAATCTAAGTTTTCTCAAACCATTTTGATTATTAGTACATTTTTAAAGTAATTTTAGTTTTATTTAGTAAAAGTGTAATACCTCCTCCACTCTTCTAACCCATGTGTGCTTTAATATCCTCCCAAGAAAAACAACCTTACATGTTCTTTTTCATTATAAGATACAAACTGTAGGTAGATGCCATTTACTAAAACATGGCCTAAGTAGTATCTCTTTGTGCACTCCTTTTTCACTTCTAATATTTGTTGACCTTTCATGTTTTTTTAATTATAAAGCACAAATTAAGTAGATGCCATTACTAAAACTTGGCCTAAGCAGTATTTCTTTGTGCACTCCTTTTAAACTTCTAATACCCATTGATTTCAGCACTAATAATAGATTTTTGGCAACATTTTCCCAATCAATATTACATATGTTGAATTTATATTCCAACCACAACACCAATTTAACAAAAGTTTAAATTCAGCATGGTGAAATTTATCGTGATTCCAATTTGGTGTCAATATTTTAAATTTGGATCCATCTCCTTTGTAACTTCCAATAGATTAACTATTTCATCTTCCCTTGGCATATACTTGAACTATTCTACACTTAGGTATAGACTATGTATTGCATACTAGAAATGAATATAGTAATGTTATTGGAAGATATTTGTCCTTACTTTTCCACTTCTTATGAGATGTTTTCTATGTACATAACTTGCAGATAATGAAATCCTTCTTTCAGTTAATATTTTTAACATAGTTTTAGATGTGTAAATGGTCCCATGTTATTTTTTTGCACTCTAATCATTATTTCTAAATTAAAAAATAGTTTTTATTTCATTATAACACAAAAAGTTATAAAATTTTGGTATATCAACCTTTTAATTAATTTGAGATATGAATAAATCATTCTCAATAATATCTATTGTATAATATATATATTTTAATCTTATTTTAGATTAATGAACTTAAACAAGCATAAAACTATGAATATTAATATTTTTTAATATAAGTCTAAATTAAATTGATTTGAATGTAAAAATAAATGTTCAATTACACTTTACTATATATATAAATGGTCAAGAAGACTAGGGTACTTTGTTTGTTATTATTTTATTTAGGTTTGAGAATGTGCACAAGTGGAAGAAAGGATTGAAACTAGGTCTAAAGTCACTTACATCTTGAAATTGACCATGTGGACCTATCTGAATGAGTTTAGTAGTAATTAGACCTTTGTAGTAACCATAGGAATATGATCCTTACAAGAAATGTCCTTGTAACCTATGATGAACTATTTCAACATAGATCATTGTGTACACTTATAAACTATTGTTATGTGAAATATTAGAAGCTTGTTGTTATGAGTAAGTCCATAAACTTGTATCCTTCACTTTGAAACCCTAGCTCCACTTTTGACACTAGGTTTACCTATAAAAAGTAATGTAAAATATGGTTTGAGTTGACCCCAACTACTTGTAATTAAGTGGCTAAGCACTACCTATGTTTCTAATACTCTAAAGAGGTATCAAACTAAGTGTAGTTCTCTTGGTTACATGTATATGTGCAATAGTGCTCCTTTAGGATCCAAATGCAACCTATTATATAGATTTTGACACTCTAAAATATACAAACTTGAATTGGATTTAGATTCTTCAAAATTATCTAGGGCCTACTCCTTTGAGGGGTTTATGATTTGGAAGCTTTAGGGTTATTCCTCTCAATGTGAAGATCATATAAGTCCTCTTAGTAGGTGATTAACATATACTTTATAAAAAGGAATAGGCTTAGGCCTAGTATGTATAAATAATTGAATATTTGGTAACTTGTTCTACCACTGACATGAAAAATGTATGGGATAACCCATAGGAAGGATTTGAATTTGGAAAATAATTATTAAAAGGTGAACGAACGAGTCTAATATAGCTAGACAAATCCTATAGCCAAAATAATCTAACTGTAATTGGAAGTGTTCGAGGAACATGAAACATTAATTTGATGATCAAGGGATAGTCTGACAAGGATGATGATTATATTAGGGAAATATTGTAGATGACTGATACAAAATTTAGAAGGCCAAGTCCATGGAAAGGTAGAAGGCTAAGGAATATCATGGAAAAGAGTCATATGTGTATGTAAAGTCATGTATGGTAAAGATAGGTCAAGGTTGACATTTTCAAGTATTTAATACCAGATTTATGTGTCTAAAAATACCCCTCCTTTTATTACAATATTTAAAATGTTAGAGTAAAAGGATAAAGAGATTGTGTACCTTAGTGTGTACCATAATTTATCTTTGGGAGAAGGCTCCAAGTGTCCAATTTTCTCCCTAAAATATACAATGAATCATGTGGAAATCAATGTCCATAAATGATATAAAATATAAAATAAAATAGAACACTTAAAACATTTGAGTGAAAATGATCCGAACAATAATTCAGATGACAATTCAGTGACGAGTCCACCCCAATTGATGGCGGAACTTTCAGGGGCCATAAATTTTGCACCGTAGCTCCAATTGACTCACCGTTTGAACCGTTGGAAAGCTAATAATGAGGGGAACCTCCCAAATTTCAATTTTAGTAGTGCAGTCTAAAAATAGTAAGTTTCTAAAAATAGTAATTTCTTGAGTTCTGTATTGTTGTAAATCATGGAAGTCGAACCAATTCATCTCCCTCAAGATTGGTGACCTTCCACATCCTCCCCACACCTTCAAAACATGTATAAATGAAGATGTAACCCAAAATGGAAAGGGGACATCTCTTCTCAGAGATAAACATATGTTTGGGTCTGCAAATTTGATCAATAAAACATCTCTTATTAGAGATAACATTATTTGAATTGTTTTGTTCTTGTTTCTTGAATTATCTTTCAACCAAAACTTTCGAGTTTTGGATCAGAAAAGAAAGGAAAAGATACACTTTTAAGTATGCAAACCATGTTTCCCTCTAAAGTATGAAAATTCAGGTGATTATGCCCCAAAGAGAATGTCATGGGGTGGTTATTCCCCAAGTTGAGTTCCATTGTTAGAACCATGGGTTGGGAAGATAAATTTCCTAACCCTCATTAGATATAGAATGCCATAAATCTATATGTCACTCTACCCAAAATATGATAACCCATCACTCATGTAGTTATAAAATGTCTACATATGCATTACATATACCCCAAAATCTATCTCAATATGTATATATCTACCTCAAAATCTAAATCAAATTAATAATGACCCAATTTGAACCATTTGTGTTATGTAACTTGTCCCAAAATATAAAATATATGTGTGTGGAGGCTTTAATCTTTATGACAAGGCCACAAGTATGCCCCCCGCCCCGCCCCGCCCGCCCCCGCCGCCCCCCATTGAGGTGAGGGATATAACCTATGAATTAATCATCTTAAAATAAGATCGATAAAAGAAACATGTTATATTGATAGATGTAAGAATTTAAAGAATGCCATAACATGAGGAGAATATTTCATCATAACATGATTAGAACATTAAAACATATATGAAAAATGTATCCTAAAGCATACAAGTTTTATGTCAAGATAGATATAAAAATTAGGCACACAATAGTAGTCATCACAAATGTAAGCACTAAATAATAAGCTTCACAAGAAGATGCATGATATAGATCATGGCACCAAACATGAGTAGAAATATGTGCATTATGGATCATGACACCACAATATCAGTATATAATCCTAGATGTATCTACACATATGCACACAATGTCTTGGCTATGATACACATAATAGAGCCACATGCAATAACACCCAATGAACATGCAATTCCAAACAAGGAAATAGCTACACACAATGGAAAATCAATGTCACTCAATGCAATATCCACATAAAATAAGCAAGAAATGTCATTTAAAGCAAGATCCACATACTTCAATCAAATAGTGTCACATAAATCAAAAGCCACAAACATTGTAATGTACCCTCTAGGATCACATTATGAAAAAGAGAAAATTAATCATAAATGAAAGAATGTAATACAAAACACAATGGTCAAATAATGTAACAAACAACAACAAGCACACATAGAATAATCCAACTAGTGTACACTATCAATGTATGTAATCATTGCACATGGTACATTATAGTATCCATATAACACTATATGTTTTATAAGAAAGGACAAGACATGTGCAATCAATCTAAGTAGTTTAATATGATCAATGGAATGGCCATAGAAAAGTTTAACCTAAATAGATGCACCAAATATATTCCCCTGATGTAGGTATGCCTCGATGCAGGAAGCATAACCATTAGCTATAGGAATGTCTTGCATCTGAATGTCCGTATCATATGAACCTGTATGTCCTGAAATCACTCATGTATGACATTCAATGTACATTCATATTAAAAAGGATATGTATTATACTAATAATGTGGTAAAAAAAAAGTGAAAAATGTAAACTAGCCATATATGTCATGCATAGGTTCTAGTTTTTTTTCTTAGTATTTGTTTTTTTTTTCTAATAACCAATGATCCCATCAATGGGATTCACACATTTAGGTTATGTATCAAGTGTGGAAATGTTCATCTACCATGAGAGAGTAGTCCCATATTTATTTTTATCTAAATCTAAAAGGTGATCTCATGTTATAGTATATCAATCATCATCATCACAAATCATATGATCATGTGTACGATGAATATCTATAGTACACACAACATCTTATGGAATCTATTGTATATTATAAAAATTTGCTTATGTTTAATATGGAACACATGAAACACTCTATAACATGATCTTAGGATGTGATGGAGTGGATGATGGTCACTGTGTGACTTGAATAGACCTTTGATGTAATGTGCATTAAATTACTAGTCATCTAAGGAAGTCAATTACCTTCCTCTAGAATTCCAGTGTAGAATGAACCTTAATAAAATTTATAACTTACTATGGTGCTTGTGGGGGTGGAGGAGGAAATTCCTCTAATTGAATAGGATACTCATATGAAATACCTCAAGCTATAACCACTTTGAAAGTATAGTATCCAAGGATGTATTAACAAATGTTGAATTCCTAGGTACTTGGTAAAACTAAAACTAAATTAGAAACTACTGTAGGTTCTACCTTAAGTGGTAGAAAAAAAATCCCAACATGGTTTTGTTTATGTCTATCAAATATTTTGACTATTTTTGTTATATCCATCAATACCTCTTATGTATATCCAATTATAGAAAGGAGTGTCATATTACAAATGTTCTCACTTGAACCATATCTGCCATAACACTGTGTATATGTTGTGAGTCAATGTCGGTGCCCAGAAATAGTGATGTATAAATAAAATAATTATCTACAACGTCACTTTTCATCAAATCTAGTTTTTGGTCTATAAACTCATACATATGTCTTGAAAGTGTATCAATAATAGCATACAATGGATGATCCTTTATATTTATATAAGCATAATATGTCAAATGAGGATATACATTGTAAGTCATATACAACTCATGATTAGTCATGGATTTTTTGATGCATGATTTGAAAGAGATAAAAAAATATTCTTAATTTTGCATTCCCATTAGGTTGTGCTATTGAATGATTTATAGGTGTATTGATATCATAAAACTCAATAGTGTTATCATCAATGAGATACTAAATCTTATATCTTAGGCTAAAACATCTATTTATAGAATGCCCAACACATCTATAATAATTAGAATATGCACTAATATCATATCCCTTAGGTAAAGGCCTACTCATATCAACCTATTTTTTTGGAGGGAGTGATATGTGGTTGCACTCAAGTAAATTATTTAGTATCTTATGTGGAGGTTTTGATAATATTGATTTTTTTTCTTTGTGGGGCTGAGAGGATAAGATAATTAGTAGGCCGCAACACTGCATTAATTATTATTTTTGAATCATTCTTAATATTGTTTGTTTTTACCTTGTAATTTGGTGTTATTTGAAACTTTGTAGTGGAATTAGTTGGATAATTAACTACATATTTTAGCTTATTCATGGAAATGCATTTAACTTCTCGATCCTTAAGTGTATCGCATAAGTCATTAAATGATATGAATCTCTTAAACATAATGCACTCATTAAGAGGTTAAATATTTTTTTTCTTGAAAATATATTGTAACTCATTGTCAACCATAGGATTAGTCATATTTAAAGGCATGGTATTTCACTGAAGCTCATAGTCATAGATTGGTTCGTTAGGTCCTTCCTTAAGATTTTCAAATCGATTGTAGTAAATTTTCTCTCAGATATTGATTAAAAAGTGTGTAAAAAATGATCAACCAAAGGATTAAATGCATGAATTGATTGGAATGGAAAGTCATAGAACCATCATAAATCATAGTCTTTAATGCTTTTTAGAAACAACTGATTAAACAACTTTTAATTGGAATCATCGTCCAAATAATCTATGTGAAATGATCTTTGGTGTTGCTTAGGATCACCTTTGCCATCATATAATTTACACTTAGGATAAAAAAAACCTATAGGTAAAGGATAAGATGAAATATATGGGGCTAATAGATTGTGAATCATTGCTTGAGATTTGGTTGAATGAATCTATCTAGAATAACCCTACTTTAACTACAACATTTTAGCCTGCATATCTATAAAACTCTACATGAGGGATTGCATAGTAAGCATGGAGGGTGATTCCATAGGAGTAATATCATAAGAGGCACATATGTCTTATGTGTAAAGATAGGCACTAAAATCTAAACAAAACATTGTGTTTCCCACATGATGGATGGGAATCACAAATGTAACCATAGGTGTAGGTATAATAATAGTAGCAATGGTAGTAGTGGTATGAACACCTATTTTTGATTTGGTACCTCCAAAAGGTTGATTAATATCTCATGTTGATCCTCAGATGTCACCACCTTATAATTTTTTGCATCTCTAGGATTATCTTCAAGACTTGATCCAAGTCATGAAGTTACTAATGAGTTTGACTTTGACAATTAGTTAATGCTTAAACTTGAGTTAAATATACCTCATTAATGTCATAAAGATGGATTATATCTTGGTATTCATTATTATAATGATTAACATCTTTGTGATCAATAATTTCACCATTGATAATATTATCCTCTACTTGTATGCGTTCATTATTAACATTTACATAAAAAATGATTAAGAATGAATGTTGGTCTCATTTATTTTAACTATTTTAAATTGAACCAAAGGAATCTGATTATGATCAATTTGGTCACCAATTAACCTATCACTTCACCTTCTAGGGACAAAATGGCTATATTTCTTAGTGTTTTGCCCTAATTTGGATTAATGGAGATCATTAATATAATTAAGATAACCCTTGGAAATAAAATTCAAATTAATAGATATGGTATTCAAACATACAATCTGAATGTAAATGGTCAAAAATTTATTATTCTAATTTAATTAGGGCATGCGATAAATATGGAAAGTACTAAATAGATCATGATACATAGCTTTTGTAGTTGACTGTTTGATTGTGATTATGTTTTGGAAGTGGAAATTATTGATAGGCTTACTGATTATTCACCCACTTAGGAAATGATAGGTTTCCTATGAAAGGTCATTTTTGTATGATTGGGCTAGTATCACAGGTTGATATTGACATGTAGGTCTAAACTAACCTATACAAAAATATGGTAAAGTGACTTTATGCTCACGTGCAACTATATTATCTTGTTCTATGTTTATAATCATAACCTTGATGATGCATGCAAATCAAAATATCAACCTCCTTTACCTTAAAACCCTAAATATGATTGTGAGGGTTAGAAACATAAAAAAAATGGATAAAGTGTAATGGGGTGAGCTAACCCTAATCACCCCTACCTAGTGATTGACCGATGCCTACATATCCAATAATCTAAGGAGGGAAATCAATCCACATGTAGTTCTCACATTAGTGTGACTTTATAATTGTGCTTCTTCACTATATGAATGCAACTAATGATTGGATTTGGTACTTGGCAATGCTTACTTTGACTTGGATTTTGAATGCTTTATACTTGGATCATGAATGATCCTTGTGGATAGTATGTATATTGGGAAGAATAGGATAGATTTTCTCAATGTGTAATAGTGTATAAATGTGCAGTAGATAAATGATATATGACTTTGAAATGAACCCTTGATTTGTTTATATATGGATACTTTTAAATAATTCATCATGCCATTGAAATTATAGGCTTATGGGTTGATCCTAAGGATAGGTTTGATTTTATAAAATAGGTATTGTTGGTATTGGGATGGTTTTGACCAATTATATCATTATCAACTGGTGATAAAAATGATACCATCGTAATTGACTTGTATATAGGTCATGGAGTTCTAAGAGTTTGGAGATGTATGTGTAGGATATTTAACATGTTTAAAGTAGACAATGAGATTATTGTACGTGCATAACAACATAATGTAATGGTTGACTCATAATATAACATGCAAGTGTGAGAGGATGGAAAATTAGGATTTTGTTTGGGTGCTCAATTCATGTATAGTAAATGTGTGTCAAGCTTATCATTATGAAATATTAAAGACCAATTTTAGTATCTACAAATGCCCCATTTTATTTTAGTAATGAAATTGATATAGTAAAATGATAAAATATACCTAAGGGTGTATAAAACACTTTTCCTTTTTGGGATATGGCTCCAAATGTATAGTTTTTCTCAATAAAAACGTGAAATGAGAATGAAAAAATGAATATCAATATGTGAAATCTAAAATCTAAAATATAAATGGTTAGAGTACACCTGTGTGTTGGTAAAAACCATGTTACCTTCATAGATTGTTGGAAATGATGATTCCTCATTTAAGAGTTGGATATTTGGGGGTGATCATGCCCCAAATTTGTGAACTATACAAGATCCTGAGTTGGGAAGGAAATATGCACCAACCCTCATGAATGGGGGAAAAGTACACAATGTATTAACTCAAGTAACTATATAGGAAAAAGATATAGAGAATCATGTAATTAGGTTAAAATCTAAAATAAAACACTACATAAGTAAATGAGAGAACTGATAAGGAAAGGTTCACTTATAAATGAACTAATCATTATTGATACTTTTTAGATTCAAATGTAATTTTCTTCTCTAGTTTGATCAAGTTTAATCCATGTAAAAAAAATCAAATCATGATCTCAAAGGAATAAACAATGTTCATGCCTCCATCACGTGTGTAGGTTTTGATAAATATGAAGTGGAATGATAAATGCTTTGCATCCAAATTTAATTATACTATATATGTGAATGAACTAGTATCACGCCCCTTGAATCTATATACTGAATTTGAGAAGCTGTATCTAAAATGTGATGTGAATGTGTAACTCTAAAATTATGTTCTCGTAAACTATTGTGCATATGTTATTTCATATGCCCCCATTACTCTATACCTATGTGCCAACTATTTTGTATCTAAAATATTATGATATATGAACCATATTAATATTTGAAATTTGTTAAATCTTTAATATATTATGATTTTAAACTCAGGGAGGCTTATGTCTCTAACACAAGACCACTGTAATGCCCTCTTTTTGAGATGAAGGATATATCTTATATGCCACTCATCTAAAAATAAGCATTAACTATATAATTTCATGTATAAAGATATTATCATGTAATATCATTTGGTCATGTGGAGAGTATTTCATTATTTTAATGTATGTATCAATCAAGGCATGCATTTAACATATGGAATGCAGATCTTTTAAGTGTCACATCTAGATAGGTATATAAATGAAGCATGAAATATAAGTATATATGAATCTAAATATGTAATAATAATAAATTATACATATCATGGAACCCCTCAATATTAGCATGATTAGCAAATACAACAATATTAACAAGCATAAGAGTTAGTTTTCACACATAGGCCAAAGGGCCACATATAAGGGACATAAAGATGCCACAATAATCAAGGCCAAAGGACACACACAAGATGATAAAAAAATGTCTCAAATAAGGGAAATAAATATATGTAAAAAAAATAAACCCCAAGGGCCACAAAAAATAATCAAACACATAGTAATCTATCATGTAAAATATTAACAAAATTAATGGAGCATATGATGAGTAACAAGTTAACACCATCCATATATATCAATGTTATATCGTAGTAAATGGCATATCATGTGTCATTGTGTAATAAGTAATTATCTAAAAAGGAATGCACAATAAATGTAGGTGGATTAACATGTTATAAAGGTCATAAGAAGATATAACATATAATAATGAAACCTTTGGAATAATATGCCCCAAATTTGACCAATGGGTAGAGGGACAACCAACATTTCCATGTGGAACCTGTATGTAATTCATAACACTTAGATACCTTTAAATGCATGTGTGTATGTAAAGAATATTCTATCTACCAAACATGTGATAAATACACATGTGAAAATGTAAACTAGCCATCATGTCATTCTCAATTACTAGTTTTGGAATTTTTTTAATATTTGATTTTTTTTGTATTTTCTAATTATTTGATTGATTTGGAATTTTGGAGAATTTGAAATTTTAAAATTAATTCCATGTTATCAAAGTTATAAAAATATAATAAAATGAGGGATCAAAATAATCTTTAACATGTGTGAAATCATCATATGCAGTAGGTGTGCTAACATGGCCAATATGGTTGAAATGGGTGCAAGTCATGTGCCACCATTATTATCATGGATGAAAGATATTCTTGAGGTGGAGGGGGGTGTGTAAGAATGAAATTACATCCTTATTTAATAATATGTAAATTTTATAATTAATATATATTTGTCCTAAGATGGTCATACTTTGGATATTGTATTTTTATAACAATTACTAGATTTGTGCAATTTTTTGGATTATTGTGAAAAATGTTATGGGTTTGTTTCACTAAATATAGATAGTTTCAATATTAAATTATGACTTAGGATATCGTAAGTTATCATGATAGAAAATATAATATGTTTTTGCATAAATTGTACGTGCAAAGGTTGTCATGAAATATTGAGCAATGTAGGGTCATTGTTTTGGACTACTTAGATCAGGATAATAATGACATAGGTTAAGAGTCAAAATAAAATGAAAACCAAAGGATAGAAGAATGTTCCATGTGAGGATACATGTATTAGATACGAGGATAACCAAGAGTAGTGTTAAAAATAATCATGAAGACATTATGTATAATTCTATTTGTCATTTTTTACTAATGTATCTCATGTGGAGGTCTTGTCTCCAGTGGTAATAATGTCTCATCATATATGTTATACTTATTTGATGCCTCTTTATACATATCATATTTTGAATTTATATAAGAAATTTTAGTGTCTACTGTATGATAGTTTCTATTAATATATTTTTTAGTTAATCATAGATATATTCCTTGTTCTTAGGGAGATTGATATGTTCTAACTAGTGATTGTCATCCATTTGTGACCATAATTCTCCTAGAGGTGTCATAGTTAATCATAGATATATTCCTTGTTCTTAGGGAGATTGATATGTTCAAACTATTGATTGTCATCCATTTATGACCATAATTCTCCTAGAGGTGTCATAAGTTGAATAGTATTTGTATCAATGAGATCTTGTCTTTTACATCTTAGCCTAAGACATATGTTCAATGAATGCCCCAAATCTAATGATACTCACAATATGCATTTCAATCATAGTTATTTGGTGTAGGCTTATTTAGATCAAAATTTTATAGAGGTAGAAGTTTGATAATATTACATTTAACTAACCTCTTTAGTACCACATGAGGAGGGAATGGTAATCATAAGAATTTTCTTTTTAGTGGAACTACTTTGTTGGGTTGCCTAGTATAGCATGTGATTATTTTATTTGTATTTTTTATTTATTTCCTATGTACCATTTTAAGTAGTAATGGATCATGGTATTTGAAAAGATCCTTGTTTTCATAACATGTATGTATATTTCCCTCATGTATAAATGTAACACACATATGCAATATTGATGTTATTTCATTCGTTGTATGTATCCATGGTTGGCCCAACAATAGGTTGTAATGTGTATCATGAAGCATGGCATGAAATAAGGAACTTATCTTCTTCGGTCCAAGTATTAATTCCATTGAAATTATGCCATGTGGGGCTATATCCTTGATCTAATTTGGAAATGATTTGATCTTCTATATGCAACTATTGCATATCATTTTCTAATGCATGAAATAATGATATTTTGCAAATTTATTCAGTTGATTTAGGATTGATGATATCACATTTGATAATTGTTTGTGATATCACAACAAGAATTAATAGTTCATCATTTTGGCATTCTGTGTACTTGATACCTGCATTATTTTGTAACTCTCTTTTGGTGGATATATCATATGTAAATTAATATTGTAAAACATTGGGAATATATTTATGAAGAAATAATTTATTATCTTTTTTTATTGATATTTTTATATACTGGAGACCTTGTTGTCCATTTTGATTAAATGCTTGGATGGGATTCAAAATTCTATATGCATGTTTCCCAAATCCTTGTCTCATATATCCCCTCTTTTGAAAATATTTCAATCCAAAATTCCATCTAATCAAATTAGTTTGATTAACAATTTCATTACCAAGTGTCTTAATATTCAGTGTTAAGTTTTAGATATCCTTTTGAAGAAATTGTATATGTGTTTAGAAAGTCATGTTCGATGTAATGTTGTTCATATCTTAGACATATTTGGAATGTTCCTTATCTTTTGGGACAATAGTACATACACCTCTACAAAGGAAAAATAGTTATAACCATCTTGAGGAGAGGTAGGAATATAAGTAGAAGAATCTAAAGGAAAAAACATGTGGTTTATATATATATATATATATATATATATATATATAACCTATGAATACCATAAATAAAGATAAACCCTAAGATCAATAAGAGCATGAGGGAACCAATATATACTAAGATTTTAGGCTAAAATATGAAACCTTAAAGGAAAACATCATCTTTTGAATCTTTTGATGTGTACAAGTTCACCAATATATTTTACCATAATTTGGATCAATAGAGATGATTTATATTATTAAGATATAAATTCGAAATAGAATTAAAATTATTAGATATGACATTCAAGCATGTAGTTTGACTGTAAATTATTGAAAATGGATTCTTCAGATTTGATTAGGGCATGTGTTAAATATGAAAATTACTAAAGAGATCATGAAACATAGATTTTATTTTTAATTATCTAATTTTGACTATTTTATGGAAGTGGAAATCAGGGAGAGGCATGCCTTTTATTCACCAAGTTGAAGAAGTATATGTTGCTTATGTTGGGTCAGTTCTGTAGGATCTATTTAGTATCAAAAGTTGATATTGACATACAGGTCAAAATTGAACTTTATGTAAATGTAACAAAATGACTATAAGATCACCTAGGACTTTATTTTCTTTCTCTATGTTTGTAATCCCAAACCCTGATGATGCACACAAATCCATAAATTAGATTCCTTTGCCTGAAAACTCTAAATGTGTTTGTGAGGGATAAAAACCTAAAAAAATAGTTGACCCCAATCATCCCCACCTGATTATTAACCATTGCCTACATATCTAATACTCCAAAGAGGGAAATCAAGACACACATAGTTCTCCCACCTAGTGTGATTATGCAATTGTGCTTCTTTTCTATATGAATGGAAATAATTATTGGATTCGGTACATAACATTGATTACTTTGACCTAGATTTTGAGGGCTTCAAACTTGGCTCATGACTACTCCTAGTGAATAGTATACATATTTGAAATAATAGGGTAGATTTTATCAATGTACAATAGTGTATAAATGTGAAATACATAAATGCCAAATGCCTTTAAAATCAACCATTAGTCTGTTTATATATATATATATATATATATATATATATATATATATATATATATCCTTTTGAAAAAATCCTCATGCCATTGACATGCTAGGATTTTGGGCTCACCTTAAGGATGGGTTTGATTTTAGAAAATAACCATTACTAGGAGCATGATCATTCCAACTAGCTAGGTTATTATCTACTGGTGATAATGATCATACCATCGAAATTGACTCATGTAAAGGTGGACGTACCTAAGATATTAAATATTTTTGTGTATGATATTCAACATGTTTAAAGTAGACAATGAGATTACTATAGGTGCATAATAAGATAATGAAAGTTTTGACTCATAAGATAGGATACAAGTGTGAGAAGATGGTGAATTAAGAAATTATTTAGGTGCTCAAGTCATGCATGGTAAATACATGTCAAGATTGTCATTATCAAGTATTAAAGACCATATTTTACTATCTACATTTAGATGGAATAAAATAATATCATGAAAAATCAAAGAAGTCTAAGGCCAAGAGAGAAATATTACTACTCTAATGTATGGGGATCTCATATTTTAAATCCCAAACCCTAAGATAGAGATTTAAAACTCTAAAAAGAAGGATGAAAACATAATGGAAAACCTAGGATTTGACACGATCAAGATAAGGATTGGGTTCACCAATATGTTTTATCTTATTTTGTATTAATGAACCTAAACATGTGTAAATATAAGAATATTCAAACTATTATATATATATATATATATATATATATATATATATATATATGAATGTAAAATTATATATTTAATGCACTTTAATATTTATAAAAACAACCAAGAAGACTAGGGTACTTAGCTTGTTACTATTTTTTTCAGGTCTGATACTATGTGTAGGTGGAAGAAAATATTAAAACTAGGTCTAGAGTTACTCAGGATTGGTAACTAACTATCTAGACCGATCTGGATGAGTAAGATAGAATTTGGATTCCTATGGTAACTATAGGCATTTGATCCCTAATAGAAACATACTTTTAAACCACACCAAATATTTTTGACATAGATTATAATACCTATTTATAAACCATTGTTCTATGCAATATCAAAAGATCACTACTATACACTAATATAGAAACATGTGTCCTTCACTTTGAAATCCTAGATACACATTTAAAAATATGTTTACTTGTAAAAATAAATGGAAAATATGGTTTATTTTACCACAACCAATCCATGTTGAGTGGATGAACACTTCCTAGATTTCTAATAGTCCAAAGAGAACTCAAGATGTACCTAGTTATCCTAGTTAGGTGTGTGTGTGAGATAGTGATCCTTTATTATGGATGTAATCTTTAATTTAAATTTCAACACTTAAACATATTCAAAATTTATTTTGATTTAAGTGTTTTAGACTTGGATAGGGCCTTCTATTTTGAAGAGTTTTTAATATGAAATATTTAGGGCTACTCCTCTTAATGTGCAGATGATACAATTCCTCTTGGTAAGTGTTAGATAGATAATTTTTATATAAGAATATGCTAAGGTCTAGTGTATAAAAATAGATGATTCTTTGGTTAAATTATTATGCCACTGACATGAAAAATGTATAGGTCAATCTAAAAGAAGGATTCAAATTTAGAAATTAACCATTAAATGGCACACAAATGAATCTAGTGTAGCTGGATGAATATGGTAGCTAGAATTGTATAACTATAAATAAGGAATATAAGGAATAAGAAACACTAATATAATGATTAAGAGGTATTATGATAAGTAAAATAATCATATTAGGCACAAATGAGGGACTTCATTTAGATGTATGATATAAAATACTGAAGGTTGAGTCCATAGAAAGGTAAAATTCTAAGGAAGAGCATGGAAAATAGTCATATGTGTATGCACAAGTCATATATGGTAAATATAGGTCAGTAATAAAATTGTCAAGTTTCTAATACTAGACTTACATGTCTACACATAACAATATTAACAAATTAAACTAAATTTTTTCAAGAGTTTATGTTTGATCTCCATGATATTCTGGTAAAGTTTAATTTTTTTGAGAAGCATACTAGCTTTATTAATTTAAACTCTTAGAATAAACTACTTTAGGCTTCGATTAAAATTAATAAAAAAAAATGATTTTTCTCTAATAAGATAAAATTATGGAGACATACATCTTCTAGAGAACACAGTTTTGTGCTACTTACTTTCATTGTCAATAGGGTTTTATTGTAAGAATGTATATTCTCAAATTCATCTTACTTAAGTTGGGGCTTGAAAAAGTCATTTAAATATAGTTTTTCTCTTTTAAAGAGAAAATTAAAGTGTTTTCTAATGGTAGATATTCATAGTTGAAATATATGTAAGATTATAATATATTCTTGATCACATTTACTTTTTTGTTCAAATGCTAGTAAATTACCACTTGTAGTTGAGAAATAGTGACAAAAGTGTTATCAACTATTAGGGAAAATGGAAATGGGTTTTGTTGCACTCAACATACCCCACTCTCAATTTTTTTTTGAATAGGGGCCATTTCAACCTAAAATAACTAGTTATGATGAGGAAATCATTTATTGGTATTCATCGATACTTAATAGGATAGGATTTACCAAAGTACTTATGTTCAAGTTTCTTATTAAGAATATGTTCATTATAATATTAATGAGATTACCATTTTCCTAGTTATTCAAGTTTTTTTTTCTTATTTTATTTGAGATAACCTATTAATGGCTTTCAAAAATTTCCTAAGTATGTAGCTTCTCTGAATTTGGATGAATACATTTCCCTTTGGTATTTATTTGGCATATAAGTTCCTCAAAACTTTTGCCTGTTAGGTATTTTTCACCAACTCAGATTTATCAAAGATTCATTACCTTCTACCTCTAAAATTATTTCTACCTTGGTGTATTTTACACTTTGATCTTCTAAAAATTACTGCCACATGGTGACAACTCACTAAACCACATACATTTAGACACATAGAAGCTTTTAAAAGACTCTTGGGGCAAGCAAAGTGTTGGGATGATGACATGTGTCATAATCCTAATCACTCGGTGACTAACATGATCAAATTTTAAATATATAAAAGTTATAGGTAAGTAGAGAATCAATAGTCATTGACATGTCACAATCCTACAAGCCTATTGCCATCAAAACAATCTAGGAATTTTTAAGTCTTTAGGCAAATGAAGTGTTGGGACGATGATAAGTGTTAACATACTATTCACCTAAAACCTGTATAAATATGAAAGACAATACGATACTCTCAAGGAAATTGATATCATGTGATTTTGCCAAGTGTCATAATGTCATAGGCCTAAAATAATAAAATGTAGGGAACAAGATAAAAAAAGATCGATAGGCAGCATGATGATGAAATTTCACATGTCCCTAAAATGGCATGGTGTTGGGTAATAGAGAGGCAATACTTCTATAAGAAGTAAGAGGATGACAAGTGTCAAATGGACATGATAGAACACTCGGGGCAAAAGATGGAAAACTACCTGGTAGTAGGGTTCACAAAAGGTAACACTTCACTAGACAAATTCAAAATATGAAAATAGACAAAAGTGAAGGAGGAAAATGCTGTTGACACCATTAATATGAATGAATTATCTAATTAAATGCATTCAATTTAGTAGAGCTAGAAAATCCAAGAGGTGACATATGTAATCAACCAAGTCAATTGCAATTACATTGACATCAAGTTAATAGTTGCAAAGACAAATTCAAACTCTATCCTTATTGAACAAAAGTCCATAGTTCTAGAAAACCATAGCTTAAGTGCACAACCACAGATTCTGCTTCACACCTTCCACCAAGTTATATGCTTAGATAACTAGTGATAATTTCATCCACCAAGTTATATTCTTAGACAACCGGTCAGATGGAAATTTATATATGATGTGTTATCTAGTGGATGCAATAACTAGAACAATCCACTCATCTTTCAAGGAACCTTGGGAATTATCCTCTAGGTATCCCAATAATCAAATTTATGATGAATTCAATATTCTTCACATCTATTAATTCAAGAAGAACATGACCATATTGATAGAGACTTTATATCCAATGGTATACCAAGCCATTTGTTACAAGGATATTCCTAAATTATCTGACCATATCAAAAGAACTATTGAGAAGATTGGTAACTATTATCTTTATCCAGATTGCATAGTTATTAGAATAGAGGGAACCAATGCCCTTCCCATGTATCTTCCTTGGTTGGTGCTAGATAAGGTGGAAGAATAAGTAGTTTTATCCTAATCGATAGATTTTGTGGATGTTACACTAAGAAATTATATACAAGGAGTAGTCCACCAAACTCCCATTAGCATTGGCCAATTTTAGTATACCAGATGAGAACATTTTCACGTAGTGGGTAGAACCAGAACAAATTATGACTTTAAGTGGACACCCTATAGGTAGTGGAATCTAAGGAAAAGAGCAAGGAACCACCTAAATAGAGTCAAAGTTAGGATGAATATTGATAAAGGCCATGTGTCATATCCACATGACAAGATATTCATGGATGCTCTGAATGACACAAAGGTTAATACAAGGATGAACAAAGTAAATATGTCCATGGTGATAGCCAAACACACTCAATATAATACAAATACCACTAAGGAGGACACTTAGAGAATTGAGAAAGAGCACTAGACTTCAAATCCCCCTCCAAGACCACTCTCACAAGATGATATTCAAGGATAGGAGTAAGTTGATCCATCTAGGTAAGCATCTATGATGGTAGAAAAGAGATCAGCTAAGAACTTCCTTAAAATATCACCCCCATTATCACCATTACACTAGCCATGGTGGTGTCCAATCCTCCTCAGCCAAATACTAGTACATTGAGTACTACAAGTGTAGCTCAATCTGATGGACCATTCTCAATGTTACCATTTCCTTTGCTCACTAAGGCATAACAAGTAAGTCTTCCATATTTCCTACCCCATATTTCTAGTTTGGACCCATCACTATCCCTAGTCTAAATCCTTGTACCACCCACTCCATCAATTTATCCATCTCGTAGGCCAATGTTTAATCCTTTAAGTTCTCCTCCAACAACCATTGTTTCCCTCACCTCAAAACCACTCATTACCCATTTTCACTCACTTGTTCCTATTTCACCCCTTTAGATAGTAGCTTATACTCCCACTGGACCCCCTCTTGTGTACAATAAGAAGTAAAATCCCCCTTTATTTTATCTTAGGTCACATTAACAAAGAAAACCCATGAGGAAAAGTCAAAGGAAGAAATGAATATGGAGAAAGGTTCTAAAGAATCAGAACCCCTGCAAGTATTGGATAGTGATGAAGAATGGTCCATTGAAGAGGAATGGGAATATTAGATAAAAACATCACTATTTGAGACTATTAGTAAGAACATCTAAAGTGATTCTAGAGATGAATGGTTGTTATAAGAATAAACTCAGTCATGAGACACTGAGGTTTTAAAGACTAGTTCACTCTCAATTGAACTACTACATAATCCATATAAAGATAAGGGAGATGAAGCAGAGTCTAAAATTTTGAATTCAATATAAGGGAAATCAATGAGCATATCTCCAACACTCGCACCACCTAGTACAACATTTTTATTTTCATTAACATCCCCCTTAATTGCTACTACACAAGGGGTAAGTACTCACATTCCTCATTCCCCGTTTATTATTGCAACTGATACTATTTTAATTAGTACTATGGTAGTTGTTTCCCATATCATAGACTCCAAAACTACCAAGGAAACTACAATTTTAATTTTACAAAACCTAATCCTAACCCTTGTACCTAAGATTGTGGTACCCCCTAACCCACCATCCACAAGATCTACTAATATTGCCTATACATTGATAACAAATTATTTGTAAAAGTTGATTATTACCCCTTCAACTTATTCATTCTTTGCTTCCCTAAGTCTTCAACCCTCTAGGCACAATAAACAAGTGCACTATGAGAATTTAGTCTCCTCTAGCATTTTTTATTTTTTAGTTACTCCTCCCTTCCAATTGGACCTACCAATTGGCTAGGTATCCCAAGTAGAATATACCATTATTACATCTCTAAAAGGGTTAGATAAAGGGAAACTAATAATTGACATGATGGCCCCCAAGAAAGTCACTATATGGAGGAGACATATTACCCATTTCCCCCAAATAGGAATATCCTCTCCTAAACCCATGCTTACCTCTGGGTAGTATCCATATTATACCCCTACAACACAAGTAGATCCCTCACCATAACCAGTCACCTTAAATGTCCTAGAATGGATCCATAAAATATAACAAGTAGAAGAAAGCATGTAGGCCCTGGTCATTATTGAGTAGCCAATATTCAAGTTTCATTTTGACAAAGAAACTGAGACTATGAGGAAAATCAAAAGGAAAACCATAATGGTTGAAGGACAACATGTGGAACTAGAACAAAGACAATATTTTTACTCTTTGAATAAGAGAAGAATAAATCTCCCATCTAACTTGGGTGGCCACATATAATACACTTACACTTTTGAGGAATCTTTATGGGGAGAAATAAAGGAATTATTCAAAGGATATGATCATTATGTGGAGTCCCTATAAGAAAGAAGTACCATGCATCCTCCAAGAGATGACATAGGTAATGTACAATGAACATCATGAAAGTTGTATGATACCCTCTAATTGATAAGAGATGTGAAGGAATCACAACCCAAATGGGGAGATGTCTCCTCCCTTGTAGAATATATGAAGAAGATGGAGGCTAAACTCTATTTTCTAAGCCAAGTAGCCAAGGACAAGTCCTATAGTCACCTTGACCTAATAACTACTCTGGATACAACATGGGCCCAAACCTATGTAATAACTAGAAGAGATGGCATGATAAAATGACATCAAGAAATGTGAAATATAGTGCAACAACTCATCAGCGATGAAGGGTGGGCCATTATAATTTTGGGGGACATGATAATTACTAGTGTAATTAACCAAAGTGGGGAATTGGTCCTTAGAGCCATCTTTGAAGACATCCTCCAAACAATAGTGAATAGTTTTAAAGCATAGGTCAAGGGCACATTATATAAGACCCATGATGATTTGCAATAATTGATAAATTTTACTATAAATAGGGTCCTTAACACAAAAAATATCTATGTGGAGATTGGGGATGCATTAAAAACATAGATAATTGATGGATAGACTCTCCCAACTCTTAAAAACATCCTTTTTAGACTTTATGATAGTTAACATAGATTTTTAGGCTAGCAATGACCTATACTTAAAAATTTAGGTAACCAAGCGGTCTCCACTAGCTACTTCAGTTATAACCATTTCTCAAATAGTAGGGGCAACCATAGCTAAAACTATAGATATAATTGTAGTGACTACTAGAACACAAGTGTCAATATTGATAATCACCTCATCATAGGAAATTTCCTTTGTAATTGCACTAGTCATTTATAACAAAATTTTATTATAACAATTTTTGTCTCTTGGGGACAATTAGCTATGTTATGACCATATGTGTTATGCATGACTCTTCATGAGTTATCCAAAGGGTAGTAAATTTTTTTAACATTAATTGAGAGATAAGGTGTCCCATCCCAAGCCTATATATACATGTATCTCTAAAATTCCAAAGGGGGGAGAAATTTTGATATTTAATATAAATAGAGACCTTCTGTTTGTTCTAAAAAATCTATGTTGCATGACTCACTCTCTCTCTTTCATGTTTGTGTCATATTGTTTATGAATTTTAATCTAACTAGTAATTTTGTCTTTATTGATATACGAAATAATAGTTTCAAGTAGTGTGTAGTTGATTAGTAAGGTTTTATCAATTGAAATGTGTAGTAACAATTTTAGGTTGATGGATCTTGTTTTATTTTAATAAGCTAGCTAAGTCACTCTAAATTTGTGTAGAAATACCATTTGATGCAACTTCCTAGATTGAGCTATAGCTACTCGAAGGTGCTCTTTGGTATTAGCTATAATATTATGTTAATAAATGTGATATTAGTCTTGATAACTTGGAGTTAACTGGATCATATCCATCTACTCTCTTCACTATGTTTGTCAATTTTGTGTGCTAAAGTAGCAGTCTACAAGATTTAGTTCCTTGGTATTTATCCTTGTGTAGATTAGTTATATATGATAAGGTAGTAGTATGAAGTAGAATATTTTATCCCTTCTCAATCAGTCAAAGCTACACCAATACCAAAACCTTGTTTAGATTAGGCTCCATCAAAATATAGAATCCAGAGTTGTGAGGGACCTTCAAATTATTGTTCATGAGGCTCTCTTTATGTTGTGAATGTGTAAACACCAACATGTGAATATGTTAAGTTGACCTTATCATTGTTTTCAATGTACTCAATGATTAGGTACTTCATTTTTTGCTATTAGTTGATCCTAATTTGATTGGCCACACCATTCCATGGCATCCACATATGCAAGAAGTTAGTGGCTATGTACCCACTCAATGTTTTTGACCAATTTCAATTGAGTAATAGACCATAGGATTATATAATGTTAATCACCATTATGTCAATGCATTATTTCACATATGGCTCAGAGGCTATCTATATGTGAACATTTAATAGTTATCCAACACAAGGCACTATATATTTATTCATCTTTAGGATGACTCTTTTGATTTATCTAGGGTCAACCCCAAATTATTGTATATAGCCATGGGAATCACATTAGTTGACACTCCTGAGTATACCAAAAAATTATGAACATTCTTATCAAACATCTTGATTGTCATCAGGAAGGGTGTGAGCTTTGGTTTATCCTTATAAATAATTACATTCACCTGGGATGTCTTAGATTTGTATGTAGAGGATCTCTATGTCAAGGCTTTCAACAATAACTCTCTTCATTCGGTTATTTGAGCCAAATCATGTAGGGTGATGTTGGATTTGATCTTATTCATATCCTCTATAATATTATAACTTCCTCTACTCTATGAATATATGGGTTTCACTAGATCCTTATCCTTTGGGGGTGGTATATTATTGCTACTTCTTATATCTAGAGGAGTGGTAGCATTGTTATTTGGATGTGTGGAAGTAGTGAAAGGTTGATTATTCCTTAAATTTTAATTATTTTTTAAAAACTATTAGAAGGCATGAAATTCATCTGCAAAATATTCTAGTTCATTGTCATCTTCTACTAGGAATGAAAAATCATATGTTTTAAAGACCATAACAGTGCTAGAGTGGCCAAAGTTATTGGAAGAAGAAGGCTCAGGTGGATTTTCCAATATATCTTGTATATCCATTTTTATTTGAAATATTTCAAAGGATGTACATAATTATATGCAATCCAACCCCCCATGGTTGGTTGTGCTATGAACCCTACACTAATTGGGAAATGCAACCTCTAAGATGTTTATCTCTAGTATCTTTTTGGATGGTTTCTTGATACTATTCCCAAGTCTGTTGAAGGGTTAGTTATACCTTTGGTAACCAAATATATTATTATTTTTCTAGCCGCTAGCATTTACCATACATTTTTATATAGTTAAGAATTCATTACTTAACATTTGTACCATCCTCTGGATAGAGTCTATATCTATCTTATTAGAATCAACAATAGTGCCTTGATTAGTGGAAGTATTGACTAAAACTAAATCCTAAATTCTATGGGGATTATCTACTTAGATAAGATTATTTAATAAATCAAAACTTTAGTTAAGTGCAGCATGAGACAGGGGCAACTACATATGGGTCTGTGTATAACTATGAGATATAAAAAATTGGTTAGCATTTAGGATTGAATTTAATACTAGGTAGTCTTGATAAAAATTTGGCCCTAATATGCCTTGAGATTGGGGGTTCATTTTTATATCTACTTCTATGACCTCAGCACAAGCTTGTTTTAAATTAGTAACACTGCCTACCCTACACACAAACACTACAATGGTAGGATCTAGAACATTCTTGTACATATTAAGATCCAATACAACATTTGGCATATATGAATTATTTATCCATCTATAATTTTTTTGAAACCTTATATTAAATCTCCTAATAGGTTCATTATGTTCTCTTTTCATCCTAGCAAAGAGTTGGTACATAATATTGGGACTACGTACCTAGTTGAACTATCCTAAAAAGGCGGCATGACACTCATTCTAAGATCTAATTGAGCCCTTGGTGATATTAAGAAACTAATCACAAGCAACATATTGAAGTGTGAAAGGAAAGATCCTTCAAGATAAATTTTCATGGATTACATTTAGTATTCCTAGAGCGGTGTTGAAGGCTTTCACATTCTCTTTAGTAGTCCTACCTCCTAAGGGGGAAAAAGTAGGGAGGTACTTCTCAAGATTTTTAGGTAGATCATGGATATCTTTTGGAATGTTGAGGGAAAAAATATTTAACCAAGGCTAGGCCATTAGACATGGGAGGGGTTGTCTATTTGGAGAATATGTTTGATCTCAATATCTTCTTAGAATACCTTTGTCTTACCTAACCTTTCTATGGGTCTGTAGTAGTGGATGTAGTAGGTTATTACCAAAGGCAAACCTAGTTATTATTTTGGATATATCTAGTGAAACTCAAGTGATATTTATGTCTATATGAGGAAAGGGTCCCTCCTTCTAGTACCAAATTATGTTTTTCTAAGTTCTATACACACAAAAAAACATTTAGGAGGCAACATCTAATATTTTGGGATATTAATGAAGATTGACTTCACTCCAAGGCATGAGTTATAGGTATTGGGTCTTGTAATGACCAATGATGGAATGATGATAAATGAAGTAACTATCAACTTGGATGATTCAGATGTGGATATGGATCCTATATGCACTTGGGTTGAATGGAATGGTGATGAAGATGGATTTATCCTAAATCAGATATAGTTCAAATAAATAACAAAATGAGCAGAAGGTAAAGAAGAAAATAAGGTTTACAAATAAGGAACATGAATTATTTATAAATAACTCTAGTTGAAGGATAAATGCTAAGGAACTAATGCTTGTAGACTGTTATTTTAGCACATAGAACTAAAAAACATAGTGAAGATGTGTTCTCTTTGACTAAGAGAAGAATAAATCTCATCTCTAACTTGGGTAGTCACATAGAAGACCCCTACACCTTTGTGGAATTCTTAGGGGGAGTAATAAAGGAAATGTTTACATGCTATGATTAGTTTTTGGAGGACCTAAAATAAATAAGTACCATACACCTCTAGGAGATCTCATGGGTAATGTATAAGGAGTAGTTTAAAAGTTTTATGATACCCTCCAATTGATAAGAGATGTAAAGAGGGATTCATAACCCAAATGGGGAGACACCTCCTCCATTGTAGAATATATGATAAATATGGAGGCCAAACTCTATTTTATAAGCTGATTAGCTATGGACAATGCCTATAGTCACCATGACCTAATAACTATTCTGGATGCAACACAAGACCAAAAATACGTAGCAACTAGAAGAGATGGTTTGATAGAATGACATCAAAAGATGTAAAACATAGTGCATAAACTCATCAACCATGAAGGGAAGACCATTGCAATTTTATGGGAAATGAGAATTACTTGTGTAATTAACCAAAGTGGGGAATTGGTCTTGAGGGACATCTTTGAAGACCTCCTCTAGACAATAGTGAATAGTTTTAAAGTAGAGGTCAAGGGCACAATATATAAGACCCATAATGACCTGTAATAGTTGATCAATTTTTATAGAAGTAGGGTCCTTAACATAGAGACTCTCTATGTGGAGATTCGAGCTACATTGAAAGAAAATATAAAATTTATGGATGGACTCCACCAACTATTTAAAATACACATGTTGTACTTTAAGATAATCGAGATAGATTCTCAAGTGAGCCATGCCCTCTACATAAAAATTAAAGCAAGAAAGTAGGCTCCACCAGATACTTTAGTTATAACCACTTATCAAATAGCAAGGCCAACCATAGTTACAATTCTGGTTACAACTACAATGACTATTAGAACACAAGTGTCAATAATGGCAACTGCCTCCTCATAGACAGTTTCCTTTGTAATTGCACTAGTCATTTGTAACAAATTCTCATTGTAATAATTTTTATATCTTAGGCATAGTTGGCTACATCGTGGCCATGTGTGTTATGCATGACTCTTCATGAGTTATCCTAAGAGTGGTAAATTTTTTTAACATGACTTGAGATATGAGGAATCCCCATCCAAAACCTATATATACATGTATCTATAACATTCCAAAGTGAGGATAAATTTTGATATTCAATATAGATATATACCTTATGGTTGTTCCAGAAAATATGTGTTGCATGACTCTCTCTCTCTTTCATGTTTGTGTCATAGTATTTATGCATTTTGATCTAACTAGTAATTTAGTCTTTCTTTATAGATGCAATAAATGTTTCAAGTAGTTTATGGTTGACTAGTAAGGTTTTATCAACTAAAATGTGCATCAATAATTTTAGGTTGATGGATCTTATTTTATTGTAACAATTTAATTAAGTTACTATTTAAAATTTGTGTAAAAACACCATTTGATGTAACTTCCTAGACTGATCTATAGCTAATCGAAGGTGTTCTTTGGTATTAACTATAATCTTGTGTTAATAAATGATATAGAAATATTGATAAAAAACAACCTTTATTTAATAACTTTGAGTCAACTACATCATATCCCTCAAACCTCTTCACTATTTTTGTCAGTTCAAAGATGTCATCCTGCATGTAAAGGTCTTCATCTGAATCTACAATATCCCACTACGCTGCTGCGTTGGAGGTAAAAACTGCTTTAACAGTAGGGTTTTTACAGTGGCAATTGGGCACAATATGGCCAGGCTTGTGACATATATAGCATATAGGCTATTTGGACGGAGGACGAGCAGTTTGTCGTTTCTTGAGGAAACGATGAGGAGGAGCATAGGAATGCTTCTTGGGAAAAGAACGGCGGCGAAAGGAGACTCGCTGCTTGCGGCGCTATTTCTGCTGACGACGCAGCTGGACAAATGGTCTACAGCCAAATGGGGCTGTTTCTGGGAAAACTGGAGCAATGGCAAATGCTTGGTGCTTGCTTAGTTTCTGCATAGACCTAGTCTCAGAGACTAATGTCATAACTTGCTGCTTGGCAAAGTCAATAACATCAGAAAGGGCTAAGTCTTCAATTGTTAGTCCTTTGAGATCGATATATGAAATGACTCGATCTATCAAATTATATGGAAGAGCATGCAGAAATTTAATCTTGATTTCAGTAGAGGCATAACATTTGCTCTCATATGCAAGCTGTCTAAATTGTTTATCAAAAGCATCAAATTGCTTTAAGTCACAAAGCTCCATCTTGAGTAACCATTTCTTTGACTCTAATTCTCTATTGCCGGTAGGAGGAGCAAACTCATTAATCAACAAATGAAATAATGCTACTAAAGAATCTGGTTGGTTATGTACACGCTCATATTGTTGAGCTTCAGGCATTGACTGCCACCATAAACTGGCAATTCCCATAAAAATTTACATGCAAAGCAAGTGCTGCCAACTTGGTCTAGATGAGCTTGGATAGTAAGAACACGTATGGTATTACACCAGGCAGTGATCTCATTCAATGGATTTAACAGGTCATCAACATTTAAATACCAAGGTTGGAGATGGATATGAGTTCTTTGCATAAGGGAATGGCTAGGAGATCTCTTTATAGTTTTGAATGTGGAACCAAAATTACTGAACAGGGAGGCTTTTGAGCAGAGGATTCAGCTTTTTGGTCTTCTTTGGACAGCCAACTAAGACTATCATCAAGTATATCTATTTTAGTATCTATTGAAGATACCTGTTTCTGTATATTATTTACAGTGTCTTTAATAGACAAAACATCTCTACACAGATCATCAAAATTCTCAATGAAATGAGAATTAAATCTAGAAACATAATTTCTCTGTTTAAACTCATTAGAGGGATTTTTATATGCAGCTGCAAAATACTGCATAGTACCTGCTGGTTGCTTGTGGACACCTTTTGGCGGCGGCCATCTTCCACCTCTGTATAGAGTAGTAGTATCTTCTGTGTAGACTTCTAAACTGTCTTCTCTGGGAAGACTCATCAAAGTTCCTGGTAAATCTTTGCCTTGATTTACCTCTTCATCTTCGATCAGAATATGACCGGTTTTTATAGATCTACGTGAAGAAGACGTAGATGGTCTGGTAGGAGAAAGACGGGAATTTACAGACAGGGATCTTGGCAAAATATTAATGGTTCTGCCATCACTTTGGTGGACTGTGGCTTGACCTTTCAACTTGGGAGAGACATTCTTTAACCAATCAAGCTTCCATTCATGGGGAATTTCAACTACTTATATATGACCCTTTTGCAGTTGGACAGTACCACTTAATCGTGGTTGGTGTTAGTCATGCTGTATACAACTGAGATATTAATGGATGCATACTTGAATTCACCAAACATGTCTAAACCAAACAGAGATGTAAACAAACCCCAACAGTCAAGAGATCCATGCTTGACTTCTTTGCAACCTTTATCGTGGACTACGACAGAGAGGTTGGGACAAAATTCAAAACAAATAACATCGTCGTTTAGTCGACCAAGACTGGATAATTGACAGGAGTGTTTGAAACTGATCTAGCGATGATCACACAAAGCTAGATAAATAACTGGCTTAATATTACTAGGAATCAAAGGTACTATATGTACTCAGATTAACCCAAAATGAACAAATTTAACATCGTCATGTGACCTGATATAATTGATTTCTTGTTCAGGTAACAGAGAGAGTAAATTTGTCTGATAAGTTTTCTTAGGTTTATAACTCAGGGTTAATTCTACAGACTTGATTCTAGGCTTAACAAAAGATAAATAAGAAGAAGTATAAGCAAACTTAGACTTAAGTAACTCAGATTTCTTATACACATGAGAAGCCTTAATAGCCGGAGGTTTGAACAAACTGGTTTCTTTCTCAAGATTTTCTTCAGTAATGTCAATATCGGGACAGTCTGATAATTGCTCTGGAACAAAAGGAGGGAGTTCGTAAATGCCTTCGAACTCGGAGTCATTCATGATCTCAACTGTAGAAGTAGATGGTGCTTTTTCGAATTCCATTGTGGGGAGATTTGGGTTCTGAAAAGCGAGAAATTTCTGGTATGGGAATTGGAGGATGCAGAGATAAAGCGGCCTATGACAAATGTAGATAACGGCCTGTGACTCGATGCAATATTGGTTCCCAAAGAAATTTTCAAAGCAGAGAAACCAAAAGATCTATCCATAGAATTGGAAAAATGATCTAACAACTTACAATATGCTGGCTCTGATACCAATCTTTTTTCTCATCAGTAGACGCCTCCTTGTTACAGCTTTGAATTGATTAAAAACATACGATAGTAGGCAGGGGCCGAATGGCTACGGCTTCACTCTATTACTCACACAAAATATTACAAAAACCTTGTTTCAATTTCTGATTCACAGGATCCTTCGGAAAGGGCAAGTGAAGAGCATACTCTTTCACAAGGCTACTAATTTTTTAAACTAAAAATTTTTTGATGCATAAACTAAGGCGGATAGGCTTATTTATAGCAATCTTTGGGCGGTCCTGCCTGCTCACTGGCAAGGCGGTGTCAATCCCATCATGCTTTACAGCGCAAAAGTTATCTACAGTGAGATGCTGTATGAAGCATTGGATCCACAAGATGATGATGGTGAGGATGGACTTTTAGGCTGTGGGCCCAACATGTCTTCCGCTTCGTCCACGAGGTCATCTTCAGATATTGGATTAAAGAGGCATCTTATCTGAAAAGTACTTTGGAGATGCCAATTTTGACAATTAGGGGGTCCCACCTCACATGGCGTATGTCGTGGAGTGCAGTGGAAATAAGATTCCCACTCAAGTTGTCTTCGAATGGTGGTGTGCACGAGAGTATCTTGATCATGATTTTCTTCTTCATGAATTCTATGCCGGCCATGCCGAGCTATCCAACAATACAGGTGTTCGTTGAATGTAGATCTTATTAGAATGCGCCACGTCCATAGTGGTCACTTTAGTAGCTCATTGAATTGGTGATACAAGAATTCACTATTGAGCCTTTCAATGATGATGACTCCTGAGTTCTGTCTGCGGTTTGCTTGAATCGTCACTGCTGCAGACATTTGCAGGTCTTGTCCTGCTGCATAGAAAATCCTCGTATATCAGGGATGCAGGCCTTCTCGAAGGATTTATTCTTGTACAAGAACATTCATGGAGTTGAATCCCTGATTCAGTATCCTGGTAAGGTTGAAACCAGGTGCAGGCTAATGCATCAATGTGGCTGGAGGATTACGGCTGAGCCAATCTGCTATAGTATTATCACTACCTTTAATATGCTCTGCTATAAAATTAAATTGGTTAAAAAATGCCTGCCACCGGACATATTTTCTGTGACCATCTTTCCTACCATGATCTTTTTCTTTAAAGGTAAGGAATCTGGTACAATCGGTTACAATTACAAAATGTGGCAAATGCAGAAGTTTAAGCATAAACTTCTCTAGACATTTCTTTACAGCATAGATCTCTTTGTCAGAGGAGATCTATTTTAGAACGTCAGAGCTAAACACACCACTCGCAAATTCACAAACAAACTCTACATTATCTACAATACAAACAAGTACTCCTCCCCATGCAAGGTCAGAGGCATCGGTGTAGACCTTCATCTGGTCAGACTTTGGGATGTGCAGTTCAGGTAAAGCAGCAACTTTAGCTTTGATTTTTTGGACTGCAGCTGTGTGTTGTTCTTCCCAACGAAATATCTTCTTTTTTTGGAGAAGCTGTTGAAGAATGTATCTATCTCCACCAGAGTTAGGATAGAAACTATTTAAATAATTTAATAATCCCAAAAAAGCTTGCAACTTTGGTTTATCAAGTTGCTCAGGAAAACTGATAACCTTTTCTTTTATATGTGGCTGGACTTGCAGTTTAGAATCTCGGATCACCATGCCGAGGAAGTTGCATTCAGTTTTGCATAGCTAAATTTTTGTCTCTGAAAGGACTATACCTGCATCTTGTGCCAGCTGAAAGAATTGGGAGAGATGAGTAGCATGCTCATCTAAGCTATTACTGAAAATTAAAATATCATCAATATAAACACAAAGAAAATGAGAAGTGCCACCAAAAATTTTATCCATATGCGTCTGATAGTAAGCTGGCGCATTCATGAGGCCGAAAGGCATGACAGTCCATTGAAAGTGGCCAAAGGGGCAGCTGAAGGCTGTCTTGGCTCTATCTTCTTCTTTGACTTGTATCTGGTAAAAGCCTAACTTGCAGTCAAACTGTGAGAAGTATTTACATGCTGCAACTTTCTCAAGCAAGTAGATTTTATCTGGCATGGGATATGGAAATGGCTCTGTTATTGCATTTAATGGTCTGTAATTGATGACCATCCTTTTCTTACCTCATTTCTGTTCTGAATGCTTGTTGACCATGAAGGCGTAACAACAGAAAGGAGAGGTAGAATTTTCAATGAATCCATTTGATTCCAGATCTTTGATCTGTGCTTCCATATCATTATAATCCTGTGCTGGGATTGGGATCTTCTTCCTAATTTTCATATGCTTGCCTTCAAGTATCTTGATTTCCATCTCAGGCATAGCTTTGGACCAAAACTGCTGAGGGTTCTCTGAGCAGATATAGGACTTGATCCTATTTCCTATTTCTTCTATATCAACAGGGATTATATCTGGGCTCTGAGTCATTGAGCTTGGGAACTGTTCTGTGGCATAGATAAGACGGGGTATTCTAAGCCTTTCATTCTCAATGGTGAACGTGATACTCTTGGTTGTACAACTATATGGAGAGTATCTGTCAATAAATGATCCTCCTAGAAGGATATCTATGGGCATCTTCTCTAGGGCGAAGAAATCACAGTGGAAGAGTTTATCTTGGATGCGCAAGGGTTGCTGATGTTTATATTCTATGCAAGTAAAACTATTTCCTTGGACATCAATGCTCTTATAAGTAGAGGCTGTATCAAGTGTCTTCCAGTCACTGATGAGCTAAGGTTTAGCAAATGAAAGAGAAGCTCCTGTATCTACTTGAGCATCTACAAGTTTGCCATTGATTTCTAATGTAAATAATTGAGCGAATCGCCCATTAATCAAATGATTTAAATATACAGGTTGTGGTAGTTCTAAGGAAGGAATACTGGTACATACCAATTTTTGCCTTCCTGGATCCTGAACAATTTGTTCAGTGTAGAATTCAGGTTGCTATTGTGCTTCAGCTTCTGCTTCTTCTTGGAGATTACTGCATTCACCAGGACAGTAATCTTGGTTGGAATAAAACTCACTTCTGACTTCATCCTCTTCTTCATTGATGGGTTTTGCTACTGGTTCTTCTGCTGGTAGCAGTGTATTCCACATTGGCTCTCTTATTTCTTTTGGTGGCTCTCTGCTGGTGAACTTATTCTTTAACCAAGAGTCGCTTGGCTTGAATGATCTTGGATATTACACAGGAGGATGTTCTGGTCTGTGCAATGTAGGTGGTTGTCTTGGCTGAGAGGGCTCTTTCCCTCTTGATGATCCTTCTCCTCTGGAAGGTCCTCTTTGGCATGGTCTCTCTGATCTTTCAGGAACTTCTTGATGGTGCTGAGACCATGATCCATATGCTTCATTAGACTGGATAGACCAGTCATGCTCTCTGGGCCTGTAGTGTCTTGCACCTCTGAATCTGTTATCATGCTGCATGTTGGTGAGCGGCAATTCTAAGTCATCGGCTAATGACTCAAGGGCTGATGCATCATTGTCGTCATCAGATTCACCTTCAAGGAGATCATCAGTAGACGCCTCCTTGTTACAGCTTTGAATTGATTAAAAACCTACGATAGTAGGCAGGGGCCGAATGGCTACGGCTTCACTCTATTACTCACATAAAATATTACAAAAACCTTGTTTCAATTTCTGATTCACAGGATCTTTCGGAAAGGGCAAGTGAAGAGCATATTCTTTCGCAAGGCTACTAATTTTATAAACTAAAAACTTTTTGATGCATAAACTAAGGCAGATAGGCTTATTTATAGCAATCTTTGGGTGGTCCTGCCTGCTCGCTAGCAAGGCGGTGTCAATCCCATCATGCTTTACAGCACAAAAGTTGTCTACAGTGAGATGCTATTTGAAGCATTGGATCCACAAGATGATGATGGTGAGGATGGACTTCTAGGTTGTGGGCCCAACATGTCTTCCGCTTCGTCCACGAGGTCATCTTCGGATATTGGATTAAAGAGGCATCTTATCTGAAAAGTACTTTGGAGATGCCAATGCCGACAATTAGGGGGTCCCGCTTCACATGGCGTATGTCATGGAGTGCAGTGGAAATAATATTCCCACTCAAGTTGTCTTCGAATGATGGTGTGCACGACAGTATCTTGATCGTGATTTTCTTCTTCATGAATTCTATGCGGGCCATGCCGAGCTATCCAATGATACAGGTGTTCGTTGAATGTAGATCTTATCCAAATGCACCACGTCCATAGTGGTCACTTTAGTAGCTCAGTGAATTGGTGATACAAGAATTCACTATTGAGCCTTTCAATGATGATGACTCCCGAGTTTTGTCTGTGGTTTGTTTGAATCGTCACTGCTACAGACATTTGCAGGTCTTGTGCTGCTGCATAGGAAATCCTCGTATATTGGGGATGCAGGCCTTCTCGAAGGATTTGTTCTTGTACAAGAACATTCATGGAGTCGAATCCCTGATTTAGTATCCTGGTAAGGTTGAAACCAGGTGTAGGCTGATGCATCAATATGGCTGGAGGATTGCGGCTGAGCTAATCTGCTATAATATTATCACTACCTTTAATATGCTCTACTGTAAAATTAAATTGGTTAAAAAATGCCTGCCATCGGACATATTTTCCACGACCATCTTTCCTACCATGATCTTTTTCTTTAAAGGTAAGGAATCTGGTACAGTCGGTTACAATTACAAAATGTGGCAAATGCAAAAGTTTAAGCATAAACTTCTCTAGACAGTTCTTTACATCATAGATCTCTTTGTCAGAGGATATCCATTTCAAAACGTCAGAGCTAAACACACCACTCACAAATTCACAAACAAACTCTACATTATCTACAATACAAACAAGTACTCCTCCCCATGCAAGGTCAGAGGCATCGGTGTAGACCTTCATCTGGTCAGACTTTGGGATGTGCAGTTTGGGTAAAGTAACAACTTTAGCTTTGATTTTCTGGACTGCAGCTGTGTGTTGTTCTTCCCAACAAAATATCTTCTTTTTCTAGAGAAGCTGTTGAAGAATGTATCTATCTTCACCAGAGTTAGGATAGAAACTATTTAAATAATTTAATAATCCCAAAAAAGCTTACAACTTTGGTTTATCAAGTTGCTCAAGAAAATCGATAACCTTTTCTTTTATATGTGGCTGGACTTGCAGTTTAGAATCTCGGATCACCATACCAAGGAAGTTGCATTCAGTTTTGCATAACTGAATTTTTGTCTCTGAAAGGACTATACCTGCATCTTGTGCCAGCTGAAAGAATTGGGAGAGATGAGTAGCATGCTCATCTAAGCTATTACTAAAAATTAAAATATCATCAATATAAACACAAAGAAAATGAGAAGTGCCACCAAAAATTTTATCCATATGCGCCTGATAGTAAGCTAGCGCATTCATGAGGCCGAAAGGCATGACAGTCCATTGAAAGTGGCCAAAGGGGCAGCTGAAGGCTGTCTTGGCTCTATCTTCTTCTTTGACTCGTATCTGGTAAAAGCCTGACTTGCAGTCAAACTATGAGAAGTATTTACATGCTGCAACTTTCTCAAGCAAGTAGCTTTTATCTGGTATGGGATATGGAAATGGCTCTATTATTGCATTTAATGGTCTGTAATTGATGACCATCCTTTTCTTACCTCATTTCTATTCTGAATGCTTGTTGACCATGAAGGCGTAACAATAGAAAAGAGAGGTAGACTTTTCAATGAAGCCATTTGATTCCAGATCTTTGATCTGTGCTTCTATATCATTGTAATCCTGTGCTGGGATTGGGATCTTCTTCCCAATTTTCATATGCTTGCTTTCAAGTATCTTGATTTCCATCTCAGGCATAGCTTTGGACCAAAACTGCTGAGGGTTCTCTGAGCAGATAGAGGACTTTATCCTATTTCCTATTTCTTTTATATCAGCAGGTATTATATCTGGGCTCTGAGTCATTGAGCTTGGGAACTGTTCTATGGCATAGATAAGACGGGGTATTCTAAGCCTTTCATTCTCAATGGTGAACGTGATACTCTTAGTTGTACAACCATATGGAGAGTATCTATCAATAAATGATCCTCCTAGAAGGATATCTATGGGCATCTTCTCTAGGGCGAAGAAATCACAGTGGAAGAGTTTATCTTGGATGCGCAAGGGTTGCTGATGTTTATATTCTGTACAAGTAAAACTATTTCCTTGGACATCAATGCTCTTATAAGCAGAGGCTGCATCAAGTGTCTTCCAGTCACTGATGAGCTGAGGTTTAGCAAATGAAAGAGAAGCTCCTGTATCTACTTGAGCATCTACAAGTCTGCCATTGATTTCTAGTGTAAAGAATTGAGCGAATCGCCCATTAATCAAATGATTTAAATATACAAGTTGTGGCAGTTCTAAGGAAGGAATACTGGTACATACCAATTTTTGTCTTCCTGGATCTTGAACAATTTATTCAGTGTAGAATTCAGGTTGCTGTTGTGCTTCGGCTTCTGCTTCTTCTTGGAGATTACTGCATTCACCAGGACAGTAATCTTGGTCGGAATAGAACTCGCTTCTGACTTCATCCTCTTCTTCGTTGATGGGTTCGTCCCATCTGGGTTCTGCTACTGGTTCTTCTGCTGGTAGCAGTGTATTCCACATTGGCTCTCTTATTTCTTTTGGCGGCTCTCTGCTGGTGAATTTATTCTTTAACCAGGAGTCGCTTGGCTTGAATGAGCTTGGATATTGCACAGGAGGATGTTCTGGTCTATGCAATGTAGGTGGTTATCTTGGCTGAGAGGGATATCTCCCTCTTGATGATCCTTCTCCTCTGGAAGATCCTCTTTGGCATGGTCTCTCTGATCTTTCAGGAACTTCCTGATGGTGCCGAGACCATGATCCGTATGCTTCATTAGACTGGATAGACCAGTCATGCTCTCTGGGCCTGTAGTGTCTTGCACCTCTGAATCTGTTATCATGCTGCATGTTGGTGAGCGGCAATTCTAAGTCATCGGCTAATGACTCAAGGGCTGCTGCATCATTGTCATCATCAGATTCACCTTCAAGGAGATCATCTATGACTGGTTCAAAGATGTCATCTTGCATGTAAAGGTCTTCATCTGAATCTACAATATCCCACCACGCTGCTGCATTGGAGGTAAAAACTGCTTTAGCAACAGGGTTTTTACAGTGGCAATTGGGCACAATATGGCCAGGCTTGCGACATATATAGCATATAGGCTGTTTGGACGGAGGATGAGCAGTATGTCATTTCTTGAGGAAAGGATGAGGAGGAGCATAGGAATGCTTCTTGGGAAAAGAACGGCGGCGAAAGGAGACTCGTTGCTTGCGGCGCTGTTTCTGCTGACGGCGCGACTGGACAAATGGTCTACAGCCAAATGGGGCTGTTTTTGGGAAAATTGGAGCAATGGTAGATGCTTGGTGCTTGCTTAGTTTCTGCATAGACCTAGTTTCAGAGACTAATGTCATAACTTGCTGCTTGGCAAAGTCAATAACATCAGAAAGGGCTAAGTCTTCAATTGTTAGTCCTTTGAGATCGATATATGAAATGACTCGATCTATCAAATTACATGGAAGAGCATGCAGAAATTTAATCTTGATTTCAGTAGAGGCATAACATTTGCTCTCATATGCAAGCTGTCTAAATTGTTTATCAAAAGCATCAAATTGCTTTAAGTCACAAAGCTCCATCTTGAGTAACCATTTCTTTGACTCTAATTCTCTATTGCCAATAGGAGGAGCAAACTCATTAATCAACAAATGAAATAATGCTGCTAAAGAATCTGGTTGGTTATGTACACGCTCATATTGTTGAGCTTCAGGCATTGACTGCCACCATAAACTGGCAATTCCCCATAAAAATTTACATGCAAAACAAGTGCTGCCAACTTGGTCTAGATGAGCTTGGATAGTAAGAACACGCATGGTATTACACCAGGTAGTGATCTCATTCAATGGATTTAACAGGTCATCAACATTTAAATACCAAGGTTGGAGATGGATATGAGTTCTTTGCATAAGGGAATGGCTAGGAGATCTCTTTACAGTTTTGAATGTGGAACCAAAATTGACTGAACAGGGAGGCTTTTGATCTGTGTGCTAAAGTAGCATTTTGAAAGCATTATTTCATTCATGTTTGTTCTTGTTATAGATTTGATTTAAAAGAATTCATGTTCCTTATTTACAAACCTTTTTTTCTACCTTACACTCCCCTCCTTTTGTGGTTTATTTGATCTCTACGAGCCATAGGATAAATCCATATTTATACCATTCCATTCAACCCAAGTACATTTAGGATCCATATCCACATCCAAACCATCCAAGTTGATAATTGCTTCATTCACCACCATTCCACCACTAGTTGTTACAAGACCCAATACTTGTAACCCGTGCCTTGGAGTAAATTAAATCTTCATTGAAATCCTAAAATGGTAGAGGTTACCTCGTAAATGTTTTATGGTGTGTACAAAACTTAGAAAAACATAATTTGGCACTAGAAGGAGGGCCCCTTTCATCATCTAGACATAAAGATCACTTGATTTACATTTGATATATCCAAAATATTAACTAGGTCCACCTCTATCAATAACCCACTATATCCACCACTGCATACCCATAGAAAGGTTAGGTTAGACAAAGGTATTCTAAGAATATCCCAAACTCAATCATATTATCCAAATAGACAACCTCTCCCATATCAGATGGTTCAAACTTGGTTAACTAGTTCTACCTTTAACATTCCAAGATATGTCCATGATATGTCTATAAATCTCAAGAAGTACCTCCCTACCTTTTCCCCTTTAGGAGGTGGGACTACTCAAGAGCATGTTTAATCCTTGAAGACTGATCTAAGAATATTGAATGTAGTCTATGAGGATGTAGCTTGCAAGCTCTTTCCTTTACACTGCAAGAAGTTGCTTATGATTGGTATCTTAATATCACTAAGGGCTCAATTAGATCCTAGAATGAGTGTCAGACCACCTTATTAGGATAGTTCAGTCAAGTCACTAGTCCCAATATTATGTACCATCTCTTTGCTAACATGAAAAGAGATCCATATGAACCCATTGGGACACTTAATGCAAGGTTTCAAAAAATGTATACATGGATAGATAATTAATATAGGTTAAATTATGTATTGGCTCTTGATATGCATAAGAATTCTCTAGATCCTACCACTACAATTTCTATGCATAGGGTAGCTAGTGTTGTAGATTTTGTGCAAGCTTATGGTGAGGCCATAGAAGTCAAAAAAAAATGAACCCCTTGTCTCAAGGCTTAGTAGGGATAAAAGTTTATCAAACCTACCAAGCATTAAATCTAGTCCCAAATGCCAACATAAATATTTTAAACTCATAGTAAGACCTAGACCCATCTATAGTTTCCCTTGTCTCATGCTACAACTAACTAGAGTTTAAATGTATTAAATAATCTTTTCTTAGAAGATAATACCCATTGAATTTAGGATTTGGTTCCAATCAATAGTTCCACTACCTAAGTCACTATTGTTGATTCTAATAAGGTAGAGATAGAATCCATATAGAGGATGGTATAAAATTTAAGTAATGAATTATTGATAGTGAAAAAATGTATGGGAAATGTTGGTGGCTAGAAAACCAATCAAAATTTTGGTTACCAAAGGCAAAACTATCCCTTTAATAGACTAGGGAATATTACTGAGAAATAGTCTAACAAAATGCCAAAGATAAACATCTTGGAGGTTGTATTTCCCAACTGGTGTAGGGTTCATAGTATAACCAAACCTAAGGAGATAGATTTCATATAATTCTATACATACTTTGAAATATTTCAAAGAGAAATGGATAGACAAGAGATATTGGCAAATCTACCCAAGACTTCTTCTTCCAATATCTTTGGCGATTCCAACACTACTATGGTCTTTGATACATATGATTTTCCATTTCCAATGGAAGATGATTATGAGCAATAAGATGTTGCAAATGAAGTCCATGCCTTCTAGCAGTTTAAAAAAAATAATTACATTATAAGGAACAAGCAACCTTTCACTACTTAGACACATCCAAATAAAATTTTTGCACTCCTCTTGATACAAGAAGTAATAATAATCCACCTCCCCCAAAGTATAAGGATCCAATAAAACCCATAAAGTCATATAATAAAGGAGGTATAATATTGTAGAGGATATGAATAAGATTAAATTCAATATAACCTTGTATGAGTTGGCTCATAAAATTGAATGGAGAGAGCTCCTGCTCAAAGCCTTGATTAGGAGGTCTTTTACAAATAAATCTAAGATGGCCCAATTTAATGTAATTATTATAAGGAAAAATTGGAGGTCCCAACCTTCTTATTGATAGTTAGGATGTTTAGTAATAATATTCATAACTATCCAGTGGATTTAGGAGCATCAACCAATGCGATGCACATAGATGTATGTAGGAAATTGGGGTTAACCCCAGACAAATAAAAAAGAATGGTATTATAGCTAGACAACTCTATATTACCTTGTGTTAGACAACTATTGAATGTCCACATATAATTAGCCTCTATATCATGTGTGTCAAAATGCATTGACATATTGGTGGTCAACATCACAGAAGCTTCCCTATGCATAAAAACTACAATGGTAGGATCTAGAGCATTCTTATACATATAATTGGCTTTTATACCATTTGATGTCTGAAATCATAAGACTTCAAGATAAATGGCATCATGAATATCAAGGATAATCAAATCCCAATGGAATTGGTATCTTTATAAAGGGCATTTGATATATAACCATAGGCCAAAAGGCAAAATCATTTGAAGATAGACCAATCTGACTTTGGTAAAGAAAATTTGGGAACTAAAGAGTACCCTCACTATGTCAACATTGGTCTATCCTGTATTTATGATGAAAAGTAGAATCTAAGGGAAATACTGATAGATTACAAGGACCTATGAACACTTGAAGAATTTTGATCCCAAGGTAATCACCCATACTATTCCCCTGGGTCTAGATAATAGACCCTTCAGGCAACGTCAAAAGCCTATGAATCCCATTTTGGAATCTCTCATTAAGACTAAAGTTTAGAAGCTATTATATCATAGGGTCATATTTCCTATCAGACATTCTTCTTAGGTGGAGAACTTGGTACCCTTCAGGAAGAAGAATAGAGTTATAAGGTTATGTGTTGACTTCAAGAACTTGAACCAATCTTTAGAGAAGGATAACTATCCTCTACCTTCCTTAGATGAGGTAATCTAGACTGTCGATGAATCAGAAATGATGTCCTTCCTATATGGTTTGTTTGGATACAACTAGGTGCTGTTAGAAGCACATGATTGGGTAAAGACTGCTTTCACCATGAAGTGGGGGGCATATGCTTATAAGAGGATGCCTTTCAACCCCATCAATGATGGGGAAACATTCTAATGAGCCATGAAACATGCATTCCAAGGACTTATTGGTAATTGCATAATTATATATATGGATGACCTTACTATATTTTATAAGAATAGAAAGGATAATGCAGACCACTTGCAAAAAGTGTTTGCTAGATGTAGAAGATATGGAATGTCCCTTAACCCAAAGAAAAAAATATTTGGGGTCATAAAGGGTAATTTAATAGGCCAAATTGTAACCAAGGATGTAATTTATATTGATCCAAAATGGATTCAATAAATCTCAAAATTAACACCTCCAAATAGTAAAAAAGAGTTAAAGTCAATCTTTATTAAGACCAAATTTGTGCACAAATTTACTATGGGTTTGCTGAAATTGTCAAACCATTGAATGCTATGATAAAAAGGGATGCAAAGATATAATGGATAGTTGAGGCTAATAATTCCTTCCAAGACATTAAGATAGACATTGCTTAAGCTCTAATACTGATTAGTCCTAACTTTACAAAATATTTCTATCTTTTTTCCTTTTCTTCAGAACATACCATTGTTATAGTACTCACTCAAAAGGTAGATAGAAATGAACACATAGTTGATTTTATGAGTACTAATTTAAAGGATGTTGAACTAAAATATTCAATGATAGACAAGTAAATTTATGCATTGGTCAAATTTTTAAATAAGTTTAGGTATTATATCCTAAGAAATAAAACTTATGCTATAGTCCCAAACCCAAATGTTCAATTTACGCTTAGCCAAAATTATCTAGTTGAGAAAAAGGGGGAAATGGATGGCCAAGTAGAAAGAGTTTGATCTAGAGATTAGAACATCTAAGATAGTGAGGGGCCAAGGAATGATCCAACTAATGACTAAAATAGATCCATGTATTTGGGTTGATCAAGTCAATGAAGTCTAAATGGTTTGAGCAGAGTCGTATGACCAAACAATTCATTATTTACTGATAGGAACATGCCCCCTAAGTTGAATAAAGAGTAAATGTGAGCTTTAAGGATCAAATCTTCCCACTACATGATAAAATGAGGATTCCTTTACTATAAAAACTATGAGGGCATCTACCTAAGATGTGTCTCAAGAGAATAAACTATGGATATATTGGACAACCTATAGAAAAATTTGGGTAGTGGACACTCTTCTAGGATTAAAACATACCACAAGATCTTGAGAATGGGATATTATTGGCCCACCATTTTTAAGGATACCCAAAACCATGTAAGGACATTCCATGAATGCCAAGTCTTTGGGAAAAGGGAGATCAATGTTGCTATGCCATTGCACCCAGTCATTAAAGGTCATCTTTTTGCATAATGGGGCCTTGATTCCACTGGGGGTAATTTATCCTAATATATTAATAGAACACAAGTTCATCCTCCCATCCACTGATTACTACACTAGATGGATAGAAGCTATGGACACTAAGAATTCTTGAGCTCAAGATGTTATTAAAATTTTAGAGGAATATATACTGACCAGGTTTGAAACTCCCATCTATCTAGTCAGTGATAGTGGCCCAAATTTTTCAATCTACTTAATTCACTATATGGGCATACAATAATCAAATTATAATTAATTTTTATTCAAATTACTATCCCCAAGGGAATAGAGTATCATAGTCTACCAACAAGATCTTGATGGATGCCATCAAAAATTTAGCTTAGGATAAAACAAGAGAATGACACCTGGTGATAAAATATGCATTATGGGAGTTCAAACAAGGTGAAAATAGGTCCTCAATATGTCACCCTTAATATTGATATATGGACAAAATCATGCCTTCCCTATTTCTCTTAAGCTCCCAACACATTAGTTTATGTAGGAGTATATGGAAGAAGATCCAAGGGTCTAATATAGATTGTTTGATATAATCCAACTAGAAGATGCAAGAACAAAAGTATTGTAAAGCTTAAGTAGACACCAAGACATTTTCAAGATGTGGTTTGATAAAAGGTCCAAGATTAAATCCTTTAAAATTACATACCTACTTCTTCTGTGGGATAAATTTCATGAGAAGAATGGACAACATGACAAGTTCACTCCTTTGTGGATTGAATCATATCAATTGTCTTAAATCTTAGGAAATAAAACTTTCCATCTAAAATATCTTTAAGGTAAGGACTTGGCCTTCCCAGTTAATAGGTAGTATTTGAAGCACTACTTCAAGGTTGTTCCCACTAAAGATTTTTTTGAATGAATGATACCATGGTAGTGGTAAAAGTTAGATTAGGTTTTACTAATTTCATAGTTGGTTTTCCTATTTTCTATCTTTGCTTTTTGTTAGAGTAAATTTCATGCTTTATAGATTAGATTTTTTTCTTTCAACATTGTGTTTCTTTACGTTAGTTCCATGTTTTCTAGGTTATATGTGTTTTATCTCAAAACAACCTAACTAAATCTTCCTTGAGTGTCCATGTTGATAACCCAATCACTATACTCTTTATGCATGACCTAAGCTTATGTGATGCATACTCAAAAGAGAGAACAAAGGGGTAGGAAGAGCCCAAATAGAGAACACTAACTAGTTTATAGACATGATTTTTTATTTTTACATCCCAGGGTTTGATATTTTAGGATTTAGGTATGCAAAGAAAACTAGGTCATTATTATATCACATTTAAATACTCTTATCAGGTGTGTGAAAGTTTTTCTCATTATTTCATGTAAATTAAAAAAGCTTTCTCATTCTTTAGATGAAACACGCTTTCCATGATAATAATTATTTGGTTTAATAATAATAGATATGGATGAAACTAACAAGGACTTTTTGGTAACTTGAATTTTCTAAGCTGCATACACCAACTCACAAGGATTCTCAACCCTCTCTTCTATTCACATGCTTAAAAAATAATAATAGAAGAGGACCAATGTATCCCAAAGAGTGATCAAATATGCCAAAAAAAAATATAACGGTAATAAAATACTCACAATATGAAATAATATAAATGAATCATGAATCATGCATCATGCAAGATTATGAGGAAATAAAAATGGGGAATCTAAGGTATCTCTATCAGGGTGATGAACACATGACTAGCAATAGAGTAATTCCTTAGCTTCCCAAGTTTTTATTTATGCACTTTGATAAAACCATTATGAAACCTATGGTTTAATCCAAGTATTTTTAAAAATTATCAAAATAAGGATAAAATAAAATCACTCCATCACACACAAATCCAAGGTATGAGAAGAATTAGTTTGTTACATGGAATTTCGTAGGAGTCTCTTTTATGTTTCTGATTCAATTATTCTCTTGTGAAAGGATTCATGATTAGTTTTTAAGTGATAACCAAAGATTCTAAGTTATTGAATACTCTAGATTATTCCCCTTATAAGTCACATTTTTTTCACTCAACACACCCCACTCTCAATTTTTTTTCAAATTAGGGCCAATTTCATCCTGAAAAGAACTAGTTATGAGGAAGAAATCATTAATTGGTATCCATCAGTACTTAACAAGATAGGATTTCCAAAAGTCCTCATCTATAGGTTTCTTGTTAAGAATATGTTCATTTTAATATTAATGAAATTTCCATTTTGTTAGTTATCCAAGTTTCCATTGATTATTTTATTTGGGCTAAACTATTAATGGATTTTAGAATTTTCCTAAATATGTAGGTTCTCTAAGGTTTCCCAAGTATATTTGCCTTCAATATTTTATTCGAAACATAAGTTCCTTAGAACTATTATCCATCAGGTATTATACACTAAATTAGATCTCTCATACCTTCATTACCTTCTACCTCTACAAGTATTTCTCCCTTGGTGTATTTTACACTTTGATCTTCTAAAAAATGGTGCCATACAATGACAACCTACTAACCTGCAATCATTAGGACACTTACAAATATTTAAAACACTATTGGGGAAAACAAAGCATTAGGATGATGAAATGCGTCATAATATTTCTCACTTAGTGATTGATAGGATCAAAATTTCAATATACAAAAGTTTTGTGTAAGCAGAGCAATGATAATTGTCTATATGTCACAATCTCACAAGCCCGCAACCATTGAAATAGTCTAGGAAGTTTTAAGTCTTCTAGATGAATGGAGTACTAGGATGATGATAAGTGTCATCATATTGATCACTTGGATCCTAAAAAAATATGAAATATGGTATGATACTCTTGGGGAAAGTGATATTGTAGGATTTTGTTAAGTGTCATAATCCTGTAGGCTCGAAATAATAAAATGCAAAGAGCAAGATAGAAAGAGACCGATAGTCAATGGGATGGAAAAATTTCACCACATGTCTCTAAAATGAAATAGTGGATGGGTAATAAAGAGGAAATACTTTTGGAATACGTAGGAGGATGATAAGTGTCAAGTGGTAATGACACAACACCTAGGGCAAAAGAGGGAAAAACCGCCTAGAAACGAAGTTCACAAAAGGTAACACTTCACCAGCCAAATTAAAAATATGAAAATAGACAAAAGTGGAGGTAAAATGACATTTGTGACATTAATACATATTAATTATCCAACTAAATGCATTAAATTCAATAGAGCTAGTGAATCCATGAGGTGATATATGCAATTAACTAAGCCAATTGTAATTACATTGCCATTGAGTTAATAGTTACAAATGCAAATTCAAGCTCTATCCTAACTGAATAAAACTCCATAGCTCCAAATAACCAAATCTTAAGTGCATAACCATGGATTTTTATTCACACGTTCCACCTCCCCCTTTCCATATTCTATCATAGGGTCCAAATAGTACACTGATATAAAGTTTGATGAGGTTGCTCTCAATTACAACTTTAGACACTACCCAACTATATAGGAGGAAGTTAAGGCAATAGAGCCTTATGACCCTAAATAGTAACTCTCAACTATATAGATAGGACTTGCTGGCAATTAAATTAGTGGGATTACATGATGCAACATAAAAACTAGAGGTAATGCTTTACATTGACCTAGTCTATGATTTATTTACAAATGGCTAATTTTATGGAAAAATTATGCATTTTTATAAACCCAACACACTTGTGGCCTATGTTAGTGGGAATGCCTTTGATAAGTACTACCGAATCCCTAGACCTAGATCACCCTATAACCAATCCCTAGTCAATAAATGGATGTCTACAAATAATAGAACTAATAAATTTTAGGAATGGGAAAGCAACCTAATCACCTTCATATTCAAGGGGTTCATCTATGCTATTACTATTATCATATTTAGTCTAGGGATAAGAATTTACATAGCCTTGTTAAACAAAATTTATGGTTTCCCAAGCATAACCTATGTCAATGAGGTTTGGATTCCCCTACTAGGCACCATCCTCACCTCTACCAAAATCATTGCCATAGGATAAATCATTAGTGTTAATTTGATCCACCAAGTTAGTAGCTCATACAACCATTTAGATGAAAATTTATATATGATGTGTTATTTAGTGGAAGCTATAACTAGGACAATCTACTCATCTTTCAAGGAACCTTGGGAACCATCCTTTGAGTATCCCAAGAACCAAATTTGTGATGAATTTAATATTCTTTACATATATAAATTTAGGAAGAACATGACCATGTTGATATATAATTTCTATCCAATGGTATACCAAGCCATTTGTGGCAAAGATATGCCTATATTTGTTGACCATATCAAATAATTATTGAAAATATTGGTAACTATTGGCTTTATCTAGATTGCATAATTATCAGAATAGAGAATACCAAGGCCTTCTCATGTATTTTCCTCAGTTGGTTTAGATAAGGTGGAAGAATAAGATGTTTTAGAATAATTGTCATATTTTATGGATGTTACACTAAAAAATAACAGACATGGATCAATCCACCCAACTCTCGTCAACATTAACCAAATTTAATATACCAAATGAGAACATTTTCACTTAGTGAATAAAACCAAGACATCTTATGAATTTAAGTGGGCACCCTATAGGTAGTGGGATCCAAGGAAAAGAGTCAAGAACCACCTAAACAAATTATAAGCTAGGGTGAAGATTGATTATGGCCATGTGTCATATCGACATGATGAGGTATTCATGGATGCTCTAAATGACACTAAGTTTCATACAAGGATGACTAAAATAAATATGTCCATGGTGGTGGACAAACATATTCATTATAATCTAAATCTCACCAAGGAGGATTCTCAAATAATTGAGAAAGAACATTAGACATAAAATCTTCCTCCAAGACCCCTCTCATAGGATAAAATTCAAGGACATGATCAGGTTGGTCCATCTAGGCAGGCATTTATGATAGTAGAATAAAATATAAGCCAAGATCCTCCTCAAAATCACACCCCAATGATCACCATTGCACCAACCATAGTGGTTTCCACTCTTCCTCACCTGACTACCACTACATTGAGTACCAAAAGTTTAGCTTAGTCTAGTGGACCATTTTCTATGTTACCATTTCTTATAATCACTATGGCACAAGAGGTAAGTCTCCCATATTACTTGCCCCCTATTTCTAGTTTGGACCCATCAATATCCTAGTCCAAATCCTTGCACCACCTCCTCCATTAATTTATCCATCCCATAGACCAATGTCCACTCCCCCAAGTTCTCCTTCAGTAACCATTACTTTCCTCACCACATCACCACCCATTATCCCTTTGAATTAACTTTCTACTACTTCACCCATTTCAATACCAAATTTTACTCCCACTAGACCCCCTCTTATGTTTAAAAGGAAATAGAAGTCCCCCTAAATTTCTCCTTAGGAAACACTATCAAAATAAAACTAGGAGGAAAAATTAGGGGAAGAAATAAATAAGGAAAAAGGTTCTAAATAACTAGAACCCCTATGGGCGGGGGGCTTGCATCCGCACGGCCCCCCAAACCCTAAGCGTCAATGCACAAGAGACCATAGCGCAAGATCTTTTTCTGCGTGGAACTTATTTTAGTGTTTTGGATTTCTAAGTATGTTTGTGTGGATCTGTATAGAGTCTATTTGCGTGGCTCTGTATTGTGTATTTTTTCTGCGTAGCTCTATTTTTTTAACCCCAGTCTTCCATTACGCAGCCATAGTGATGACCAAAACCCTGGTCTGTGTGGATCAGAGTTTTCATTAGAAATATCTTGAATGCCATGGCGGTGAGTCCTCTGAGATGAGGGGGTGATCTCGCAGGCGTCTTGGTGGAGGGAATAGGCGGTGGCGGCGCTAGATCTGGGGTTTGTTTCTGTTGGCGGTGCTGTCTGTTAGGCAGTGCATTTTTTGTGTGAGGCCGATGGGATCCAAGGTGATGGTGCGTGGAGCATTAATGTAAGATATTTTATTGCATGTTTATTTATTTTGCTTCGGTACGCTGTTTGGCAGATGGAGAGGGGGCTTGTGTTAGCGCGGCCCCCTTAAACCCTTCTTTGGGTGTGGTTGCGTGGTTCTATTCTGCTTATTTTTTATCACGCGAAACTATTTTTGTACCTCAGATTTCTATTTTGTGGCCACCATGCTGACCATTACCCTGTTCTAAGAGGATCGGTGTTTTCATCGGTGACATTTTGAATGCCATGGTGGCGTGTACTCTGAGCGGAGGGGGTGATCTTGCAGACGTTTGGGTGGATGAAAAGGGCGGTGGAAGCGACGGATCTGGGGGTTGTTTTCTTTGCTGGTGGTGCTATCAGTTTTGGGTAGTATGCTGGCGTTTAGGGAGGAAGGTGAGCCATGCAAAGGAATATTTTATTCACTGTCGTTTGTGAGCAAATCCTTAGACAAGGTGTTCTTGGGATTGCTGGTTTGAACCTAAGAGTCTGCTCTGTTCTTTGTGGAGTTGGGCTTTGGTGTTTTTGATTAAGAGGTTTTAGGTCCTTGTAAAACCTAGTTTTCAGGTTGTTTTACCTGGTTTTGTTTGGGTTTCAGGTCCCTGTAAAACCTAGAGAGCTTTTTCTAGTTTATTTTGTTGGTTTCAGGTCCCTATAAAACCTGGTTTTGTCACTGGTTTTCAGTGGGTTTGCCTTTCTGGAGGTTTGTATTGTTTTATCTTTCTGGATCTATATAGGGTTTTAGGGCCCCTTCAAAACTTGCTTTTACCTTAATCTAAAACTAGAACCCCTATGGGTATAGGACAGAGATGAAGAATGGTCCATTGAAGAGGAATGGGAAGATCAAATATAAACATCATTATCTAAGACTATTAGTGAGATTAATGAAAGTAATCTTGGAGGTGAATGTTTGTCAGAAGAAGAAACTTAGTTGGGAGACACTAAGGTTTTAAAGACTAGTTCAGTCTTAACTAAACTACTATAAAATTGAGATGAAGATAAAGGAGATGAAGCAGGGCCTAAACCTTAGAATTCAACATAAGGGCAACCAATGATCATGACTCCAACATTGGCACCACCTAGCATAATATTTTTGTCTACAACAACACACCCTAGTTGTTATTACATAAGGGGTAAGTACTCATGATCCTCATTCCCAATATGTTATTACAACTACTATTATCCTAGATACTACTATGGACACTATTTCCCATATCATAGACTCTAAGACTACCTAGGAAACTATAGTGTAATTTTTTCAAAACCTAATCCTATCCCATATAACAAAGATTATGGCACCCCCAAACCCACCTTCCATAGGATCTATTGATATTTGTTATATATTAATAATGAATTATTTACAAAATTTACTTAGTACCCATTCTACTTATTTATTCTTTACTTTCCCAAGCCCTCAACCCTCTAGGCATAATAAAAAGGTGCACTTTGAGAATTTAGTCTCCTCCACCATTTTTGATTCCTTAATTACTCCTCCCTATCCATATAACCAATTAGACTTGCTAAGTAGCTAGGTATCCCAAGAAGAATCTACCACTCTTACATCATCAAAAGGGTTAGATAAAAAGAAGATAATAATGGACATAATATCCCCCAAGAAGGTCACTATATAGAGGATAACTACTCCTCCTTTCCCCTAACTAGGGACATACTCTCTTAATCTTATGATTTCCCTTGAGTAGTCTCCATCCTATAACCCCATAGCATAGGCAGATCCCTCCCATAATTAGACACTTTGAATATCCCAAAATGGATCCAAAAAATGCAACAAATAGAAGAAGGTAGGCAAGACCTGGTCATTATTGAGTAGCCAATAGTCAAGTTTCAGTTTGACAAAAAAAACTAAGATTATGAAGAATATCAAAAGGAAACCCATAATGGTTAAAGGACTGTAGGTAGAACTAGAATAAAGAGAAGATATGTTATCTTTGACTAAGAGAATAAAAACTATCCCCTTTGACTTGGGTGGTCATAGATAATACCCCTACACCTTTGTGGACCATATAGGGTGAGTAATAAATGAAATGTTCAAAGGTTATTATTAGTCTATGGAGGACCTACATTAAATAAGTACCATACAACATCTAAGAAATGCCATAGGCAATGTATAAGGAATAGCTCAAAAGCTATATGATACCATCCAATTGATTAGAGACACAAAGATGGAGTCAAAACCCAAATGAGGAGATGCCTCCTACCTTACATAAGATATTAAGAAGATGGAGGCCAAACTCTATTTTCTAAGATGAGTAGCTAGGGACAAGACCTATAATCACCTTAACCTAATAACTTCTGCAGACACATCATGTGCCCAAAAATATGTAGCAACTATAAGGGATGGTTTGATATAATGGAATTAGTTGATGAAAAATATAATGCAAAAAATCATCAACAATAAAGGATAGACCATTGAAATTTTGGGGGAAATTAGAATTACTACTACAATAAACCAAAGTGGGTAATTGGTCCTTAAAGCCATCTTTAAAGACCTCTTCCAAACAATAATGAACATTTTTAAAGTAGAGGTAGAGGGAATAATATATAAGACCCATGATGACTTTAAATATTTGATCAATTTTTCTACAAGCAAGGTCATTAACATAGAGACTCTCTATGTAAAGATTAGGGCTACATTAAAAGCACAAAAAAACTAATAGATAGACTCCCCTAGCTCTTCAAAATATGTTGTTGGACTTTAGGAAAATTTAGATAGATTTTTAGGTGAGCCACACCCTCTACTTACAAATTCAATTGAGTAAGTTGGCTCCATTGGCTACCTCAGTTGTAACCACTTCTCAAATGACATGGCCAACCATAACTACAAATCCATATAAAAATACAACTACTACCGAAACACAAGTGTCAACAATGACAAATACCTCCTCATAGGTAATTTCCTTTATAATTTCACTATTCATTTGTAATAGATTTACATTGTAACATTTTTTTTTCTCTTGGGTATATTTTGTGACGTTGTGGCCATGTGTGTTATGCATGACTCTTCATGAGTTATCCTAAAGGTGGTAAGAACTTTGAACATGGATTGAGAGGTGAGGGACCCACATCCTAAGCCTATATATATATATATATATATATATATATATATATATATATATATATATATATATATATATATATATATATATATATATGTATCACCCACATTATTAAAGGAGGGTTTTTTTTATATTCAATACAAATAAAGACCTTTTGGTTATTTTGAAAAATATGTGTTGCACGACTCACTCTTTCTCTTTCATGTCTGTGTCACACTATTTATAAATTTTGATCTAATTGGTAACTTAGTCTTTCTTGATATATAAAATAATAGTTTCAAGTATTTTGTAGTTGATTATTAAGGTTTTATCAATTTAAATGTGCAACAACACTTTTAGGTTGATGGATCTTGTTTTTTTTATAACAAACTAGCTAAGTTACTCTTTAAAATATGTGTAGAAATACCATTTGATGCAACTTCCTAAACTGAGCTATAGCTAATCGAAGGTGATTTTTGGTATTAGATATAATATTATGTTAATAAATGCTATATCAATCTTGATAACAAGAAACCTTTAATTAATATATTAGAGTTAATTACATCGTATCCCTCATACCTCTTCACTATGTTTATCAGTTTTGTGTGCTAAAATAACATTCTACAAGTATTTTTTCCTTGGTGTTTGTCCTTTTTATTAAGATGGTTAGAAAGAATTCATGTTACTTATTTGTAGACCTTCTTTTATGCCTTACCCTCCCCTCATTTTTTAGTTTATTTGAACTCTACTTGCCTTAGGATAAATCCATCTTCATCACCATTCCATTCATTCCAAGTGGATCTAGGATCCATATCCACATCTAAACCATCTAGGTTGATAGTTTATTCATTCACCACCATTCCACCACTAGTTTTTGTAAGGCCTAATACCTATAATTAATGCCTTATAATGAATTCAATCTTTATTGAGATCTCAAAATGTTAAAGGTTACCTCATAAATGTTTTTTGGTGTGTATAAATCTTAGAACAACAAGTTTTCTTTCAATTATTTTTTTAATTATGTAGAATCAAAGGGATAGGTATTGATGGATTTTTAGTGAAATAATTTATCAAGGAAAAAATCATATTCCTATATAATCTCTCCATTCACCATATTATAGGGTTTATTGTATGTAAGGTTAGGCACAAATTCAAGCATGGGGTGATCTTTATCTCTCTACCCTACATCATATTGAAAATTTAGAATTTTTTTTGAATTTAGGTATAATTCAACAAAAAACATACTTGAGACCTTGATGACAATTTATAAATATATTTTTCATATACAAGTTTGAGAAAGAACTTAAGTTATAGTGAGAGAGTCATGGATATAATTGAGAGAATGTGGGGATTTTCCTATAGTTTGTTATGTCTAATTAAAGTTTTTATTACACATGCTTTATTAAAAATAGGGAAAAGGAAATATTAAACACTAGTTAGATAAAATAAATTGAGCTAAATATGAAATATTTTAATAAATTAAGAATTAAATTATGTGTCTTAGTTATAAATTTTGAAATGTGGGCATGAAATAAAGACTATAGATGATTGTGTAGCTATGTAGGATGAATATGAATTAGGAATGGGGCTCTACATTTTCTTTATATAAGGTTGCAAGAAATATACTAAGGCATTGTACTATGTTGTCCTTAAGGTGTGTCAGCATCTTTTGAGGTTCTACTTTATACAAAAAAATATGGTAGGTGTGCCTATGATTGATGACCCTATGCGAAAAAATTTGATCCACTGTGAAAGCTGATGTGTTCCTTATTATTCACTAGAACCCTATCTTTATGACACAAAGAGACCAAATGAAATCTAGGGGTAAAAATGGGTTAGTGATTGAATATGTGTATAACTAAATAACCCATTGTGATGAGCATTTCCTACATACCAATACTCAAAAGAGGGATCAAACTTCACGTAGTTATCCCATGTTAAGTGGTGTTTGAGAAAATATTAGTTTAATCCTAGGTGTTATTAAATTCTTTGACAATGACTTATGACCTTGTAAGGTCATATATACCTAGTTTTGGGCTGTAGTGAATGTATGGAATCTATATTAGAAAGAATAGGGATTTTCCTCTCAATGTGTAGTTAGATAAATATTATAATTTACAAAAGTGGCATCCCTAAAAAATGACTAATTATTTTAATTATATAGAGATTAAATTTAAAATTACTCAAATGTGGCATGAGAAACATGTGGAGGGACTCATTAGGGTGAGTTTTAATTTGAGTGACATAACATTATTTTATGGGAGGAAAAAACCACACTATTTGGATTAGGGCATAGGGAATGATATACTAAATGGAAGGACCTTGTCCAAATAATTGGGATAGATTGAATAGAGATTAGGATCCATTAAGTAATGATATTATACCATTAAAATATATTAATAGGGTTATTTAGTGATCAGGGTTACTTTGTGATAAGGTTCATTTGCATATGGATAGAGGAATGGTGGTTTAGAATTGTGGATTTGAGCATAGGTTGGGTGTACAAAAGGAATAGTCACAATTGATTTATTTTAGTTATAAATGTTAATTTTAGTGTCTACATTTTCCCCATATTTTATTTTAGTAATGCATCAAAGCAAAATTACTAGAGTAAAATGAAAAGGGCACACCTGAACTTACCTATGAAGAATGGTCTTGGATGTAGATCATGTGCTTAGTTATGCTTCATGAAATCCTACAATGTCACATGTATAAATTAGTCCTTACTGAGAATTAAACCTAAAAGTAAAGACGAAAAAATTATACATTGAATAACAAGGAAGGAATACACCTATTTGTGTATGTAAACTATTATGTTTTTCTGGTGGAAAATTGGTGATTGGAGATGGTGATTTTTTTATTCATTGAAGTGATTGGATTAGAATTGCATGCCCCAATACTCATTTATGGTAGATTAATAACTTAAGGGTGTGATTTAATCCATAATTTCATGCTCAAAGTGGTATATTAAAGTTTGGAATTCTTGTATGAATCCTAATAGAAATTTTTGGTGCAAAATTGGGTGAATCAGCTGCTACTTATAGTATTAGATTCATTTTGATGTTAAAATTGGTGAACAAATGGTGAAAAAGATATATATAGTTTGTGTTGGCATATAAAACATAGATAATGACATGTATTTCCATCCCTTCTATGGAATCTAGTGCAAAATACATAAGAAAGTGATCATGTGCTATGCACATTCCCCTAATCTAATATCTGAGCATATTGGTTTGTAAAACTGAGTCATATCAAGTGTTTTTTGATTAAAAAACTATGTAATAATTGTAACACATTATATGCATGATTCCCACTTATTTGGGTAAAATATATAATAAAAATGTGAATAAAACCTGAATTGTCACTGTGTATTTACTGAAAACTATTATTCCAACTAAGCCTGAGTCTAAGAATTTTATAAATCACTAATTTTGTTTGCTATGACAAGAGTGCACCATTTTGGACAACAATACCTTGCAGTTTATTCCAAATGGAATTGGATTGTTTGAAATAATGTTTTGTTGAAATATGGGTATGAACTAAGATTCACTAAGTAAAACCTTTGATTATCTAACTATGCATGTATTGTTGTAACATAATCTCTAAGACAATGCACTCTGTATGCCACCTTTTTTGAGCTGAGTTGTGAATCCTACGCAATAAATTAGCTCAAAATAAAATTTTAAGTGAATGATGTTATATAAAGATTAAAATATGGATTAATAATGATAGCATTGGAGAGTATTTCACCATCATATAAATTGACTAATATATTAATGTAATATACATGTGGAACTAAGCATACATCATAACATTAGAAATATACATATTAGAAATTAAGAACACAATAATCAATAATCAAATTTAAGCTATGAAACTAAGATAAATCAAGTCATGGAATATGCATGATATCCATCATGGCATAAAAATACTGGGAAGATGTATGATATCCATCATGACATCTAAAAATTGAGTAATCAAGAAAACAAGTGTTATGGACATCACACAAACACACACAAAGAGTACATGAAAATCATAAAAAACATACAACAAGGGTAGGAAGCCACATAAAAATGATATGTTCAAATTTCACTCACACACATAGAAGCACATAAGAAGTCTTAGAACTGCAATCAAGGAAATATTAAAATGTCCACAATCTAAACAACTTGAATACACACAAAAACCATGGAATAAAGAAAAAACATGAAAAGAATGCATAAATATGTGATATATTGTCTACATGTGTAATATAAAACATCATAATATTTATCATCTCAGGTATCCCTTAAGATATCAATGTGAAATTAAGTGAGTCAATAATCGTACAATGTAATGTACTAAAGTAAGAACAAGAGGGATAGTCATAGAATGATAGAAACTATGTTAAATATGTCCCCAGTGAACTTGTTGAGATGTAAAAATGTTGTAGAGGGCATATGACTAGTTTCATTACGAGAAAATAGATCATGTTTTCATTACAATAGGCCTGTTATGATCAGACAACATAATAGGGTGTAACTGTTTGAATAGTGTGTTGTTATATGTGTAAATGTTTTAGATCTAAGACAGTATCATCATCAAAACCTGCATCTAGAAATGAAAACATGTATGTTTTTAAATTCATTCAAGTACACTTAGGAAGAATATTTGATATAAAATTTGATATAGAGATTTACTACATGTATTGAATCAAAAATCATCTAATGTAAATAAACTTTACATACTATGCTTAAGCCTTGATTTTTGATTTTTTTGATTTTTTTATGTTTTATTATTTTTATTTTTGGCACATATATAACTAAAAAGGAACATACTAGCCTATGAATATCATATGATACCCAAAATCAATATGTTCTATATCAGACATAAGAAGGATGATCTCTTGTGAATGAAAAGTATCATGCCACTATGAAGTATCTAATTTGATTATGGAATCTAAAATATGAGTTGGATAAATAATGTTGGCCCCACTATCATAATGATGTGTATGAACATGTGTATGTTTTTTTATTTTTTATAATTGGATATCTCTTGGGAACCTATTGAGTAGTATAAGAACTTTGAGTTGGTGTTCTATATGTAGATTCTTAACTTCATGTATAACTGATCTAGGATGTGATCGGGTAAAGAGTGGATCTATATAATATGTGAATAATATTTAATTAAGTATTTTTTAAAGTTTAGGTCTCCTTTTAAAGTTGAAATTTTTCTTTTGAAAGATCAGAATGGGTTGAAGATGGTTATGTGGATCAATTACTATCTACAATGTAGGAGTGCTGACCTTTGGTTATAAGGGGTTTTCATATAGAATGGCACAAAATATGATAACATCATTAATAAAAATATGCTTCAAAACTTAGTTTAATATATAAGGTACTACATGAAGATACTAAATACAAGGATGTCCCAATAACATATTGAAGCCTCTTGCACTAGGTACTATTTTGAACTTGGTGGCCACATGTGTGGGACCAACATGAAGTGGTAATTTTATTTCACTAATGGAGATATAAACATGATCATTTAATTCATTAACATCTATATTAAAAGGATATATGTCCATATTTTTTTAATCGAATATGTGAAATAAGTATGATAGTTCACAAATTCACACTTGAACCATTATCAATCAGACACTTTGTATAGGTTGGTGATCAATGTAAGCATTAATGAACAAAGATTTTAAATCATATTCATCATCCATAATCTCATGCTCTAAAAATTTGATAATGGTCTAGATGGTTTTGATATATGATATGTATCAATAATCCCTTTTCAAAATATGTTGTGCTTATGTTTAAAATTGATAATATGGTGGTGCATGGTGTGCATTATATGTGTAATGCATTTATAACTTCTTTGTTGTCTCTTGACCATAATTATTATGAAAATGATTGATGATAATTGTCATTGTTATATTCTCACTTGATTTTGGATGTGTAATTTTAGTATGTGAACTCACATCAATAATGTTGTCATTAATTAAATATTTTATCTTATGTCACAAGCTAATACATATATTAGTAATATGCCCCAATGCTCTATGATATTCACAAAAAAAAATTTAGTCATAGCCTCTTGGAATTATTTTGATTATATAAAACTCTCTAATGTGAGGGAGAGATATAATATTACATTTAAATATGGAACTTCTGGCAAGTTGATAAACTCTCTTGGGAGGAGTTGATAACACAATACATGGATTAGGATCAAAAACTAAATTTAATATTAACTTTGGATTAATCTTATTTTCACTTTATGTCACGTTATCTATTGGATCAATCATATTATTATAATTAGAAACTATATTTATGAGATACTTAAGATTCATCATTTCCAACAACATGACCTCTCTATCCTTAATTGTGTGGCATAGATCATTGAATGATAGAAACTTATTTAAAATAATGGACTCATGAAATGATGAAATTAAAGTCTAATTTAATATATCTTAAAATTAATTTTTGACCATAAGATTTATCATATTTGATAACATGATATTATACCATAAAACATAATCTATAATAGGCTAGGCTCATTGGATTCTTATTCGACCTTAGCAATATGAGCATATGAAATATTTTCACTGGTGTTTATAGAAACATGTGATAGTAAAAAAATATAAAAAGGTTTTAATGCATGTACTTATTGGTATGGTAAATCATCAAACCCTTGTATGACATATTCCTTTAATATTCATTTAAAAAATTTGGTGAATGTAGTGTAAAATGCTCTCAAATGTAGCTTGGGGTCACCTTTTCCATCATACAATGTAAGCTCCAGTACAAAAAATGGTTAGTAAGGGATACTAAAAAATTGTCTAATCCAATGGATTATAAAATAAGGTCTATTTGTCAAGCTTCTAATTAAGTCTGGTAGTAACTTTTTCCATTTGTGAAACCTTAGTTTGCAGATCTACAAGTTGCTGAATAAGTGATTGTACATATAGAATGGAATGTGTGTTAACCAAAGGTGGTGTAAAATTAGGTTGAGTATAAATAGTCCTATGAATATAATATAACCCTTGGGTTCCCCCTACAATAGATGTTGGTACAAAAAAATTATTCAGTGGTGTAGAAAAAGGCAAAGAACCCATATTAGTAAAAGTTTCTAAAGTTTAGCCTCTAGAAGAATTTTGTATTTCATCTAGAATAACAGTGATAAAGAAATCCTACATAGCATGATGCTATGAAATATATTATTTTAATTCTCTCTTATCATTGTCATTGAATCTATTAATCAGTCCTACTATTATATTAGTATCAAATGAATCTTGAGAATGGTTGATTACAAGAACACTAGATCTAATACTTTGTCTAAGGAATATAGCAATATATTTATGATATTTCAAAAGATGGAAACTAAATACTTGAAATATTATTGTTGAAAAAGAATTAATCATATCTAAAAACCCTAATATAATAAGTGAAAACAAAACCCTAACAACATGAAGGGTAAAGGTTTTGAAATATTCAAATAGAATAGGTTCACCAATAAAGGAAATATTAAACCCTAATTATATAAAATGAAATGAGGTAAACTAGGAAATATAAAATATTGTAATAAATTAAGTATTCATTGATTTTTAACTTTACTATTTTTAGACATGTGAAAATAGGGGAAAAAGTGCAATAAAATGACTTAGCTAGAAACTTGGAAATACGAGTCTAAAACACAAGATATATATGACTATACACCTATTTATGATGAATATGAATTGATAATAGGGATTCACATATAATTCAGACAAGGCTATTGGAACTAGTTTAGGACACTCTACTATGTTGCCCCTAGGGTACGTTGACATCGTGTAAGGTTATAATTTTTATGATAAATATGGAAAGTGCACCTATTATTGATGGCCATCTATACCTATATGAGAACCTTCAATCCAATACAAAATCTATTGTGTGCCTTCTTCAACACTAAAAACCTAGCTTTGTGACACAAAGAGATCAAATTAAATCAATGGGTAAAAATGGATGATTGGTTGAAGTTGTGATAAACCTCAACACCCCACTATGTTAAGCACTACCTACATACAACTACTCGAAAGAAGGATCAAATTTCATGTAGTTATCCCATGATAAGTGATGTGTGAGTAAATATTGGTTCAATGTTATACATTGGTGTAATCTTAGGAATTAAATGATTTGAAAATTCCTTGTGACCTTATAAGGGTATGCATACATGTCTCTAGGGTGTAGTGGCTATATAGACTATGTATTGGGAAGAATAGATAATTTCCTCTCAATGTGTAGCTAGATAAATATAAAAATTTGTAAGAGTGGTAGCCCCTAATAAGTGATTGAGAATTGTGTTTATATAGTGATCAAATTAGAAATTCCTCAAATGGGACATGATAAACATGTGGAGGGCATGTTAGGGTGAGTTTTAATTTGAGTAATCAACCAATATTTAGTGAGAGAATAAACCAAATTATTTTTACCATGGTGTAGGGTGTGATAATCTAAATTGAGTGGCCGTATCCAAATAATTGGGATAAATAAAATAAATATTTGGATTAGTTAAGTAATGAGCTTATGTTGTTAAAAAAGATAAATAAGGATGTTTAGTGATCAAAGTTGATTTGTGCTAAGGGTCATCCACATAAAGATAGAGGAATGGTGTTTTAGAACCATGGATTTGAGCGTAGGTTATGTGTACAAAAGGAGTGGTCGCAAGTGCTTTGTTTTAATAATAAAGGTTAATTTTAGTGTCTATAATATATCTATATAATCAATGTGTTTAATGCATTTTTCAAAATAGATGTTAGCTTTATCTATTTCACTTTAGTGTGTAAGGAACAAATCCACATATTGGTTCTCTGATGTTTTATTGTTACATATAAAACTACTATTAGAATCCATATGATCTAATTTTATTGATGTTTATGTCAATTAGTCTATGTAAAATTTGAACTCTTATGTATAAATAATATAATACAGAATTATATCTTATTTCTGGTTGATCTATTTATTGAAATTGATAGCTTAAAAATCTATAAATTTTGTGCATTTTTCTTAGTGAGTTAATGGTTCAAGGATTTAAACACTACTAGTTAGTTTTATCTTTCTTATCTTCAAGTATTGTAAAAAAACCTCATTAGAAAATATGAATATTATTTCTAATTTTGAAGCTCTTTTTAATTTTAGGTAAAATAAAAAAGGGAAATTGAAAGATAAACTAGGAAATTTGAACAAAAACAATCAGTTAATTACATATTTTTAATTATAATTCTTATTCCCTTATTATTAAATTCCATATTATTGTCTATGATTTTGTAACATATGTTGTTGAATGAGTTTTTAAAAATATGTAGTATTTAATATAACCAATATTGATGTTTGACATTATATTGTTTCATTATAATGCATAATTATATTTACTATTATGTTCAAAACATTGGGAAAATATATTTCAATTTTTTTGAAATTAGATTACACATAAGTTGAAGTTATAATCACTTTGCAACTATGCAATGCAGGTTTACCCCCAAAAAAATAGAAAGAGATTTAATCAATTTATGTAACATAGTGAATTGCATGTTTCTTATTGAAAATATATCCCCACATTTGTATTAGAAATAATAAAAATTAAATGACAAAGATAAACCAACGAACAATATGCTTTTTAAATTTAAATAGATGTCAAAACATAGAAACTATAAACTCAAAAATGTTTTTCCAACTTTGACGAGGATTTGAATCAAAAATATATATTTTATAGAATTAAATTATTCAATTTTAATATTCATTATTTTATTTTTGTCACAATCCAAGTTTCGCTTCATTTTCATTAAATGTATAATATGCTACGAAATGGGATCATAGACTACTCATTTCTTTTTTTTTAAATGGTGACATAGATTCAATAAGTCATAGGTCATTAATATTACCCTGATGTTCTATATGATTTATATGGTGTGTTTAACAAGAGAATATACTTTCATAGAAGGAGGAATTCTATAAAACATATCATAATTCAAGTGGTAAGTGGTTTTTGGGGTGCAATATGTAGTATCTAGTGGCTTTCCAAATGGTTAGACATACCAATATGTTTTCATCTTTCAAAAAAAGAATAAATATTTTTATTTCAACAAAGATTCATCTATTACATCTATTCAATCATGTTTCATGATATAAACCATATTTACAACCACTGTGAATCACTATTTTTCAAAATAATATGCATCAATGGTCAAACCTTGCATAAAAAATTGTCAAGTACTTGCAACAATCTTCCTTCTTTTTGGAATGCCATTGATTTTTAAATAAAAACCCATGTTCTATATAGATTAACTCCATTCACATAAAATTGTATTAAAATGCCATAAGTTACTTAACAAAGAAATAAATTTGTTAGGATCCTACTCCTTAAGAGCATAATTGATTACCTTTGTATAAGCAACTAAACACAGAATTAAACCAAAAGTAATATGTAACTAGAACTCAAAAATAACATAGAATATGCGAGACAATACAATTTTGTATTAACACTCTTCCAGAAGGAAATACAATGAAGAAATCACACTCTTCCACACCTCTTGGGAATACAATAATTCTCCCTCAAGAGTTCTCTCTCTCTCAATTACAAACCAACTCAAACACAGAGTTGTTCCCTCCACCAGTCAGTGACAATCAACCCAATGGTTATTGTTGCCTACTGCCAGTCCACCAAGTACTCAAAGCACTCCAAGTAAATCTCCTTTGATCTTGCACAACTACAGATCTAACTGATCTTACTTAACATGTAGATCTCCCTGATCTCGCTACCTGCAGATCAACTGATCTTACACACCTTGAGACAACTAACCCAATTGTTGTTCTTACCTTCAAGTTAAGGATCTAATCCTTCTTAATCCTTAACTACAATATAGCCCATGGGTCTCTTAAATATATCCCATACAAACAATAATTAGACTTCCCAATTACAATAATTAGAAACGTAGACTCAAGACTAAAATTAGTCTTTACATGCAAACTAACTGTCTATCTAAAATTAGACCAGTCATGCACAGATGACCGACATCGGTCTCTGTCTATCTAGAGATGACCAAAATCAACTGATCCATGACTAATGTCGGTAGCTTCTGATCTACCCCTGACTAACATCAATTGGCCTAACCGATGTTGGTTACTGTGACACTCAACAACCTCCTCCATTTGCATAATAGTGAAGCTTTTAGCTCCAAAACTTAACAATCTCCCACTTGGAGATAAACAAATGCACCTATACTTGTCCTGTACATCATCTAATATTGTTTCTTGGATTGTGTCCCTCTTCAAGTTTAATCTTGAAGACCAACAAAAGTTGAATGAAGATTCAACTTCTCCTTTGTTCCTAGCTTTGTTAACATACCTACAAGGTTCTTATCCTTGCTAGCCACCATGACTGCAACAACCTTTTGCATCTATGATATCCAGCTAACCGCCATTCCACCAATATTGAACACATATCCTGTGGTGCTTCTCCTATCATCCAAGTAACCTACCATATCTGAATCTACATACCCATGTAGAGAAGTGCTTGACCCTGCATATCATAAATACCTACTGCTGGTCCCTCTCAGATACCTGAGAATCCACTGAACTAATTTCCAGTGCCTTTTCCTGAATTGGACATAAACTCGCTGACAACTCCCACTGCTTGGGAAACATCAGGTCTAGTACTCATGTACTCAACCTCATCATGTGATTTAAGACACTATTCTGTGAATTGTCCAACCATAGGTGTGCTAACCGATTTTGCATCCTGCATATTGAACCTCTCCACTACCTTATTCACATAATCCTCTAGAGACAAAATCAACCTATGATTTTCCCTATCTCTAGAAATAATCATGCCAAGGATTTCTACTCCTGAATCCTTCCTGGCACATGTCTGAGCTACTTTTACCTTTAGCTCATCAATTCCCTATATGTGTGACCCTGCAACAAGCATATACACTACATACAGTAACAAGATAATGTAACGACCATTATCCAACCTGGTAAAATAAACACAGTGATTACATTGACATTGACTAAAGCCATGCTTTGTCATAAACCTGTCAAACCTATACCACTATCCTAGAGCTTTAACAAGACCATACAACCTGGCCTTCTATCTCACTTGTGCATTCTCTCTTTTCTTTAACCTGTGAATCCATTCATATTTTAGTGCTTTCTTTTTGGCTGGCAACTCTACCAAATCTCTCATTTGGTTCTTTTCCAAGGAATCAATTTCCTTATCCATGCCATGCTCCCACTATTTCCTAGATTCTACCTGCATTGCCTCTTCAAAACTTCCCTTTCAGTCTTCCACATGGGCATTTGAGACTCATTGATAGCTTGCTGTCTACCCAAATTTCATTCTAACAATGACCGATCCTGGTCATCTCTTAGTCTACACCTGACCAACATCAGTTCCATGTGACTGACCTGACTGACATCGATTCTTACCTGACCACTGACGTTGATTCCTTGATTGACATCGGTGTCCACCTTCTCGACATCACTGAATTTGGTCTCCACTAGAATGACGTCGATTCCTACCTGATCAACATTAGTTCTCACCTGACTGATGTCAGTAACTATGTTTTCCTGTGAGTGATGACTTTTACCCATGAGCTCATTTTGGATCATAACCTTATCCAAATCAACCTTGCCCTACTTAGAATTATTCAGCCCCTTGATCTGATCTCTATCCATCATCTTCTCCTTGAAAACCAAGGCTTTCTAGTTCTTAAATATATCAAAAACATCAGATCTCCTCTTTATGCAATAAACCCAATCCTTTCTTGTAGCATCATCAGAAACATACCACTGTGATCCTCTAATAAAAGCTCCTTGAGCTGGTCCCCACACCCCTGTGTGAACAAGCTCCAACATGTGCTTATTCTTTATTGACCCAGTTGTGAGAAACCTCACTTTCACCTATTTCCCAACCATACAATGCTCACAAAAATCTCAGTCTATCAAATCTAAAAGCATACCTTTTGACTTAAGAACGTCCAGTCCCTTCTCATTCATGTGACCAAGCCTACAGAGCCACATCTTTGCATCTACAGCTGAAGTAGATAAAATAGAAGGAGAATCAATAATACAAGTAGATAGATAAAGTGTACCTACTTTCTTACCTCCAGCTAAAACAAGTGCACCCTTGGAAACTTTCCAAGATTCCACTGTGAGAGTTACTGTGCAACCCTCATCACCCAACTTCCCTACAAAAATCAAATTCCTCTTCAGGATGGGTACATGCATGACATCCTTCAACATGACAGGACCTAAGTTACCTAAAGCTCTGACACAACTTGTCAGATTTAAGAGCACATATGATTAGCAATGTATAAGTAATTTAAACATGCAGAAATTAACTAGAAGTACAAGTAACTATCAATGAGAAAACACATAGAATGTGAGAGGCAATACACAATTGTATTCAACTCATTATATAAGGAAATTACAACAAAGAGATCACACTCTTTCTTCCACTTCGTGGGCTTATAGTAATCTTCCCTCCAGAGTAATCTTCTCTCACTAGGTCACAACAAACAACCCAAACATAGCACTGTTGTTCACCTCAACTAGTCAGTATCCACTGCCAGTACACCTGAGTATGAACCGATACTCCAAGTAGATCTCACCATGATCTTGCTCCTTGATGTATTGTTGTCACCTTGATCTTGCTCCCCCATAGATCCACTTTTGACCCTTGCATACACACATCCCTGCAGACCAACCTGATCTTACTTATCACATGTAGATCTCCTCTATGATCTTGCAACACCCTGCATATCAAACTTGATCTTACATACATGGGGAACCCTAGTTGATTCCACCATGGGAAGAAATCTCCAAGTTCTACACATAACAATACAGCCCACGAGTCTATTATATAGACCTCATGCATACAATGATTAGAATTGCGACTCAAGACTCGAACTAGTCTTTATCATGCAAATAACCTATTCACTTAACTGACTGTCCATCAACAGTAGTTCTAGAAACACACAGGCAACTGATGTCAGTCCTTATCTGACTGGAGGTGACTGATGTCAGCTGACTCCTGCCAATGTCAGTTTCACTTGTGTTCACCCCTGATCGGCATCAATGATCCTGCCGATGTCGTCGACTGTGAAACTTAGAAACCTCCATGTTTGCATCTAGGTGAAGCTTTTAGCTCCACAACCTAACAATCTCCCACTTGGAGATAAATAGTTGCACCTGTACCTATACCAGTACTTTGTCTAATCTACATCTTAGCTTGTATTCCTCTTCAAGCTCAATCTTGAAGACTACCCACCACACTCCTTGTGGTGTTAATCCTGTGCCTGAATTTCTTCATTCTCAGCTTACCTTCTTCTACCATTGCTATACTCCCACTCAAATAGAAACCCCTGTGAGTAACCTATAATAAAAAAAACCACTAACCAGATCTGGGCCATCTGTTAGTCAAACTCGCTCTGAGAACGTCCAACCTTGCTCTGATACCAATTGACAGGACCTAAGTTCCCTAAAGCTCTGACACAACTTGTCAGATTTAAGAGCACATATGATTACCATTATATAAGCAATTTAAACATGCGGAAATTAACCAGAAGTACAAGTAACTATCAATGAGAAAACACACAGAATGTGAGAGGCAATACACAATTATATTCAACTCATTATAGAAGGAAATTACAACAAAGAGATCACACTCTTTCTTCCACTTCGTGGCCTTACAGTAATCTTCCCTCCAGAGCAATCTTCTCTCACTAGGTCACAACAAACAACCCAAACACAGCGATGTTGTTCACCTCAACTAGTCAGTATCCACTACTAGTACACTTGAGTACGAACCGGTACTCCAAGTAGATCTCACCATGATCCTTCTCATTGATGTATTGCTATCACCTTGATCTTGCTCCCTCACAGATCCACTTCTGACCCTCACATACACACATCCCTGTAGACCAACCTGATCTTACTTATCACATGTAGATCTCTTCCATGATCCTATAACACCCTGCATATCAAACCTGATCTTACATACATGGGGAACCCTAGTTAATTCCACCATGGGAAGAAATATCCAAGTTCTACACATAATAATATAGCCCATGAGTCTATTATATAGACCTCATGCATACAATGATTAGACTTGCAGCTTAAGACTCGAACTAGTCTTTATCATGCAAACAACCCATTCACTTAACTGACTGTCTATCAACAGTAGTTCTAGAAATGCATAGGCAACCGAAATCAGTCCCTATCTGACTAGAGGTGATCGACGTCAAATGACTCCTATCAATGTCAGTTTCCCTTGTGTTCACCCCTGACCAGCATCGGTGATCCTGTCGACGTCATCGACTATGAAACTCAGAAACCTCCCTGTTTGCATCTGGGTGAAGCTTTTAGCTCCACAACCTAACACAACACCCAAGTGTTGCCAGTCTGCAACTTCAGCCGCACTTCCCTTTTACCAACCATTTGACAAGGCTTACCATCCCCTAAATAAATTTTTCCAAAGTCTCCATGGACATAATCATGAAAAAATTATCTATTTGGGGTTGCATGGAAAGAGGCACTAGAATCTAAAACCCAAGATTCCACTTTATCCAAGGAACATACAAGAGCATCCTGTGTAACAATACCTGCATCTTTTGCTTCTTCATTTCCTTCATGCTGATCTTCTTTTAACCAACAATCTTTCTTCACATGCCCTTTCTTTCCATAGTTCCAACATGTTATACTACCATACTTGGATCTGGATCCACTGCCTATCTTTGACCTTGATTTCCCTTGCTTGCTCTTTTCTCTTTGTCATCCCCTATTTTCAACACTTAAAGCATTACCTGATGTCTCCCCTGTGCTTTTATTGCAAATTTATTCATTCAATATTACACTAACAACATCATCAACTTTCAAGATATTTGAAGCAGACGCAGTATTACTTACTATCATTACCAAGCTATCCCAACTTTTAGGTAAAGAGCATAATATTAAGAAATCCTTAATTTCATCATCAAAAACTATTTTGACTAAAGTTAACTGGTTTACCAAACCATGGAAATCACTAAGATGACTATATACCGATCCACCTTCCAGCATTTGCAAATTAAATAATTGCTTCATAAGAAATACCTTATTTGAAGCTGAGGGTTTTTCATATAAATTTGCCAAAGATTCCATTAACTCTACCATTGTCCTTCCCTGAGATAAGTTAGAAACCATAGAAGCTGCCAGGGTCAGCCTTATAGCTCCTAGAGCCTTCTGATCAAGAACATTCCATTCTTCATCTTTCATATCTATGGGCTTACATGCAACCCCACCCAATGGTAAGTATAGATCTTTCTGATACAGATAATCTTCTATCTACATCCTCCATAATTGATAATTCTTGCCATTGAATTTCTTCATTCTTAGCATACTTTCTCCTGCCATTGCTTTACTCCCACTCAAATAGAAACCTCTATGAGTGACCTATAATCAACAACCACTTAACACACTCTGAAACCAAGGTGTTAGTGAACCAAGCTCTGATACCAATTGTTAGGATCCTACTCTTTAAGAGCACAATTGACTACCTTTGTATAAGCAACTAAACATGGAATTAAACCAGAAGTAATATGTAACTAGAACTCAGAAATAACACAGAATATGAGAGACAATACAATCTTGTATTAACACTCTTCTAAAAGGAAATACAATGAAGAAATCACACTCTTCCACACCTCTTGGGCATACAGTAATTCTCCCTCAAGATTTCTCTCTCTTTCAATTACAAAACAACTCAAACACAGAGTTTTTCCCTCCACCAATCAATGACAATCAACCCAATGGTTGTTTTTGCCTGCTGCCAGTCCACCAAGTACTCAAAGCACTCCAAGTAGATCTCTTTTGATCTTGCACAACTGTAGATCTAACTGATCTTACTTACCATGTAGATCTCTCTGATCTTGCTACCTATAGATCAACTGATCTTACACACCTTGAGACAACCAACCCAATTGTTGTTCTTGCCTTCAAGTTAAGGATCTAATCCTTCGTAGTCCTTAATTACAATACAGCCCATGGGTCTCTTAAATAGATCCCATACAAATAATAATTAGACTTCCCAATTACAATAATTAGAAACACAAACTCAAGACTAAAATTAGTCTTTACATGCAAACTGACTGTCCATCTAAAATTAGACCAGTCACGCACAAATGACCGATGGCAGTCTTTGTCTGTCTGGAGATGACCAAAATTAGCTGATCCATGACTGATGTTGGCAGCTTTCGGTCTACCCCTGACCGATGTCAGTTACTGTGACACTCAGCAACCTCCTCCATTTACATAACAGTGAAGCTTTTAGCTCCACAACATAACAAAATTGATGGTCAAGCTCTTTGATGTTATATGGCTCAATTCTTTTCTAATGCATTTTTGGGGTTGAAAATATACAATAGATTGTTTTGAACTTTTCAAAAAATAATAAATAATACATAATACGAAAAAAATTAGATTAGAAAGCATATATTTCCATGGTTGGGATGCCATATGATCAAAGTGAAATTGAAGGAAATTATTTTTGCTTCTTATATCTCTTGAACATTCTAGAAACTAAAATACTATTAGAGATTTATAGTGTTCAAATTATTAATAATTAATAGTTAAACATATATACTGTTAGATTAATGGTATATATCTTGGAATTGATTAGTAAGAGCTCATAAGGATCTTGGGATCCCCATATATATCCTATACACTTCCTATATAAGTGTTATGTAATGTTTTGAATGATTCAATTGAGTATGAATAAGAATATTATTGTATAATAAAATAATTCTCTATATATTTGACTCTCCCACTACTGTGCAACTCTTATCTTTCCCAAGATCTAGTATTAAAGTGGATTCGATATGAGATGTTAAATTGTGAAGGAGTTGCCTACTAGTCAATTACCCCTATGTATGGAATTTTATTAATGTGAGAGGTTTTGTTAATATAGATAAATAGGCTATTTTAGTGTATAAATAACTATTTTTTTGGTTTTTTTATCTTTGTAGTGGAGCACCATTTAAATATTCAATAGATCCACTCTAATGTACAACTTAGAGCTTTATACTACATTCACTATCATCCACCTATGTGCAAACTTGCTCAAATTTATCACTTAGCCTATTCGCTAATCACCACATGATAGATAATGTAGAAAACTATTGATCAAGCCTGATCATATGATCATAGTTTTTTATCAGTTTGACATCTATATGTTAGGGAGACAAGCTTTCATTATTGACGTCAATAAGAGATTTAGCATTTTACTTTGGCCTTATTTGGAATGTAACAATTTAAACTCCCCTAGCTTTCTTTTGCATTATTTTTTGAGACATGATAAAATTATTGTAAATCATGATGTCATTGGTGGTAATCCACTTAAAAATTTATCTTTTTGTGATAGTTGGTAAACCACTTGAAAACCATCACTTTTTGGTTTTTGGTAAGCCATATGCAAAACCATCATTAAGGTTTGTGGTTGTCTTGAGAAAATCACCAAATCATGAGCATAAGTGCATATACAAAATTAATATTTTCCCCATGTTCACATTAAGGGGGTGTATGCTAGGAATTAATAATGTTCATAATGGGATGAATGTTAGATATTTATAGTGTTCACATTATTAATAGTTAATAGTTAAACATATATATTGTAGCTTAACAATATATTATGTATATATTTTGGAGATTGATTAGTGATAGTTTATAGGGATATTGGGATCCCCATATATAGCCTATGCAATTCATATATAAATTTTATTTAATGTTTCAAATGATTCAATTGATTATGAATGAGAATATTATTGTTTAATAAAGTAATTCTCTATGTGTATTCAGCTATCCCACTATTGTGCAACTCTGATCTTTCCCAAGAAATATAAATATGTTAAAAAAAATCATTGTCAAAATATATTTCAATTCACTATAAACACAAGATGCATACCATATATTTTTATTCGAAATAAATATGACTAATATTCACTATGATCCACTTAAAAAATTACTCAAACATGTGTTGCAGCTGAAATTCCATATTCCTCTTCTCATCCAATTAAGAGACTTTTGCTTCACATTAATCAAATCTCACCTTTGAATTTTCTAAAACAAATAGATCATTTTTTGTTAGTTTGGAAAATGATGCAAACCATGTTTCTACAATAAATGTAGTTGGATCTAAGAATAACAATCATTGCATTCTTTTAAAGAAATGATATGAAGAAAAAAGAGAAAAAACTTAAAAAGGACAATGATTAAGCTAAAAAATCTATTAATGCATATTTAAAATCAATTAAAGGCACACCCATCGAAGATTGTATACTTTGTGAATGTTTTTATTTTAAAAAATTTAAATTTGATAAGAAAAAATACCATTATTGAGACATTTTATTCCATTTCTATTGAAAAAAAAATTAAAATAAAATTACTATGACAATAAATATTCAAACAATGCAAAACTAATCTTGATAATGAGTTACAATTTTCACTTCCCCATTTAAAATTAAATTAAACAAGAGAATTGAGATTATGTATGAGTTAACCTTTTTAGAAGATAATCTAGTTTCCTTATGAATGGTCTTTGAAAAAAATATGATAACGTGGCTATAAAGGATCATAATTTGGCCTCACCAATAAAATTATAAATGTTCATGTTTATTTCAATCATATTCTATAAGAGCTACCTAGAAATCTAGATGAACCTTAAATAGTTAGGATTAAGGTAAATTAAAAATTAGAATACAAAAGTGCATATTTAAGAGGAAATGTTAGGTTTGTATGTGTCATGTATGCATTGGTTATTATTTTCTAGATCCCACTATATAGGAAAGAAAGAGTTACTATTGACCATGATTTGAAACCTAGATTCTAACAAAATTTTGAATAAGCAACGACTACTATTGACTACATGGAAGCCCAAGAATATGATACCCATGAAAATGACTCATAACCAATTTTTGAATACATTGTGTATGTTTTTGGTGAATCCCAATCTAATAAAAGAATTTAAATATAATATTATTTATATTTATCCATATGAAGGTTTCAAACCATTAGGTATCTTGGAAGACAAGCTCTTAGAATAAATGAGTTTATAAACTTTGTACACTAGTTTTTGTCACCCTCACAATGTTAAACAAAAATTATCATGTCAAAATATTAAATAGTGGGAGTTATTTCATCAATACAATGATATTTCAACCCACATTAATAATATTTTCTTCAAGGCTATTAAAATTATTAGATGTCATAATTATAATTGTGCTTGGGTATGTATTCAAAAAGGTGAATTAGAAGGAAAAAATATTTATAACACATATGTTAAAGACAAGAGAAGCTTGGACAAAATTTAAAAATATCGAAGAGGCTATATAGCTTTTAAAAGCATTCAAACATTACCTAACTATTTCAAAAACACAATAAAAAAATATTCCTTTGTCACATTAATAAGTGCTAAACATTTTTTGGAGTCATTATGTTGTGCCTTATGAAAATTATCCCACACGAACACAAACAAGCACAAAAAATATTGAATAAGTGAATATTGATACTACACATAAATATTCCAATTCTCTACACTTTTTATTTTAACCATAGATATAATGGATTCAAGAAAAATATGTTACAAAAAGAACAATCATTTGGAAAATTTTCAAATTAATTTTTTGTCATAAAATTCCAAATTTTAAGAAATGAACACCTATACTATATGGTTTGGGTACAAGGCACACCAATATATGGATATTTTTTAAATACTAAAACTGAAAAGTTTGTGGTTGGGTATATATCTTGTGATTTAAGTTTGTGGTTGGGTATATATCTTGTGATTTGAGTTTGCTTGATGTAAATTTGGTCAAAATGGAAACACATCATCATACAAGTAATTGTAAATAATATAAAAAATACTCATTTTAGGTTCAAATTCCTATTGCCTCCAATGGAAAAAACCATGACATTAGAGACTTTGGACCATAACAATGAAAATTTAAAATACCATTCCAAGATTTATTTTCTCAACATTAACACAAAAAAGGATAAAAAAGATTCAATATTTGATATCTTCTTGAAAGAAGAAAAGTTAACTCAAATAAACTATATATTGACATTTCAATATTCCATTTTAAGACATGTCATACTAGCTTCTCCTATATAAAAATACATTGAAAGACTGACACATTTGGAACAAGTATGATGGAAAAATATGTAGCATATTATCTAAGAAGATTTAAATATAGTATGAAATGAAAACACACCAAATATTAAATGGCATGTTAGATACAATGATCACATTGACCTTGAAAACCACCATAGGGAAAAATGATGTTGTTTATAACATACAATGACAATGAAGAGACATTAAAAGGAAAACATTAAACATGGTTGCAACATATATTTCTCACATGACATAAATAAACAACATAAATACCATGTTTATTAAAAACACCATATCAAAATGAGCAAACATTTACACTATTGCCAAAAAAATTAACACCAATTCTAGCATGGTTTTTAAAATTTAAAATGATGATGAAACAAAACAAGCTTTTGATGATATGGAAAATTATGACATTAATTTTGAATTTCATCATACTAGAGCTATAAAATTATTTGATATTTAATCAAAAAACACATTTGAAACAAGAAAAAAACCATTTATTAACGCACACACACACTCTTTTAAATTTAAAAAAAAAAAAACAATTAAGAATGCTTCAACTTGAAAAAAATTGAATACATATCAACAATTGATATTCAAAGACATTTCAATGAGGAAAATAATGGTTCAAAATACCCCAATCTATTTGTTCTTAAAAAGTGAGTCAAAAATACAAAAAACATTCATAAAAAATATATTCTAAAAACTATAATGCTTCTATAACAATAAAATTGATTATAACCCTCTAAAAATAAAGGGAATCATTATTAACTATATTGAAAAAGTGACATACAATGAAAATGGAATGATTGCACATTATTTCTTCTAGTTACCATACACATCTTCTAAAATGTTATGAATAAACTCAAATACCTTGGATATCATAAGCAAACATTTTGAGAGATTATGCTCATTACTTATTGATGAAGCATATTTATTAGGATGTAGAATGTTTTGCAATATAGACAAGAGGTTGTGTTAAATTATACATTCACCCATAAAAGCATTTGAAAATGTCAATACTAGTTTTTATGGTTATTTCTACCAACTGAACCCATTAATTATAAGTGGATTTCCAAACACCTAGTTATACATAGAAAAACAATTCCATATATATTTTGGATATAAAATGTTAGATGCTTTCTGTATACAAAGGAAAATGCAACTGATCTATTAATCAATCCTAGCTTGGACAAGATAAATCCTAATTACACTTTTGTTTGATCATAAATCCTACTTACACTTTTGTTTGATTTCTAAAAAGGTCGACCAAGAAAGATGTTATAAGAGAGGGGAAAGTTAAATATCATAAATTTCACATGGATGGTGAAAGGAGGGACAATAATGGGAAGACATACACAACTTAGAGGAGGTATTTACCTTCTATCATATCCTTGAAATGTGATATGTTTGGATTTGAGGTTACATTCAGAATATCTAAGTGTCTTAATGAAATAAAGGGAGGCAATGCAAGTACTTGAAACTTCATCAATTAAGGCACGCTTAACTTGGATATCACCAATTTGGATGCTAATGAATAGAGGAGGATCATTCACATAAAATAAAATCTCATTGGGAATCATAAAAGTGATAGGAAACTTAAGGGAAATCAAAGTTTCCATTGTTTCATCAACATTTATGGACATCTCTTCACATTGTTGAAGGATACTATCTTCATATCTAGACAAGGTAGCTTTGCATCCTATTGGAAGAGGATGAGGGATGTTTGTTTCAAATAATAATTTCAATAGATGGTTTCAATGATGGGGGAAATTTTTCATTAATTAAAACAATGTATTATAGATGGGATATGAAAAAGTTTTGAAATGGGATCCCATTCATCATAACCCATGGAGGATCAATAGATATAGGCACATAATGTTGCAAGAGGTCCTAGGAAAGAGGGTTGAAAGTGTGATTAAACGTGTGTTGATAAGGTGTGGTTGGTTTGGGTTGATTATAAATGGGTTGATTGACTTTAGGTAGTGTGATGGTCGATTGAGGTATTTCTTATGGTTTGGTTGAAGAAATACTATTGGAAGTTTAGAGAATGTTGCCTTGTTATGTTCATGTTGGGGGAAGAGTAGAGATAATATGACATATATAGTCAAGTTATGTTGTTGACATTGGTTATTGGAATGATATAAGGTCCTCTTGTCCCAAATCCATTAGATGGGATGGGGAAGTGTCTTGAATGATGTGAAATAGTTGGGAGGTGTGATGCATGGGTGTTGGATTTGAATCAATAAAAATAACTACTCTTTACATGTTAGTCATATTAACCATTTTTTCTTCAGTAGTAGTGAGGTATATAAGACATTCAACATTGTTTTTATAAGGATTATGCTTGTTGATGCTATCTTGATGGTTGGGGAGAGGATCTTTATATATATCAAGATGGCATTAGCTTGGTTTAAATCTTGGTTTTTGTTTTGCATTTCATGGGATTTAAAATCTATGTCATATGTTTATTTATGCTTGATAATAAGTGTTTCTTGATAAAATTTTGGACCAAGAACAAAATACATAGTTATATTATGTAATTGTCTACAAGTCTCATGAGAGTGGCCTCAACTTGCATAGAACCAACAAAATTTGTTTGGATCATACCATGATTTCATTGGAAGAGTGGGATCAAGATATCATGGTAGAGGTCTTGGAAGACACTTTTGAAGCTTAAATAAGGATAATGGTTTGTGTAAATTGGTGTGGTTGGTTTGATAAAATGTATAAATAGGAGTGTTGTTTGGAGAGGGAGCATAATCTATAGCATTGTTTGGAGCAATTTCTTGAATGTCATAAATAATGTCACAGGTATTAGTAATGCCATCATTAGTTGCATGATAGTTTTTTTTTAATGAGAATACATGTCCTTGTTGTGGGTTGAGATGGTTCAATTTGATGCATGAGGAAGTCTTGTCATTTAGCTTGGTCAAGGGCTTCTTCCGAAGTTATTGGAGAGAGAGCCCTAACTTGATATTGTAATTTGGGGTATAGAGCATTAGTGAATAGGTGAAAAGGGTTATCATATGCCATATTATGCTCACATTTATTAGACAAGCTCATACATATTTTTATTAAGGTCTATGCCAAATTAGTTTCAATTTGTTTATAATTTATAAAGTGGGCTAAGTTGTTCTCTAGAAGATCACTAGTTTGAAATTTTTAGACTAGTGAGTTAACCAAGTCTTAAAGGCTAGTGATAGAATGGGTTTTTAATTGATTGTACCAATCTAAAGAATCTCATGAGATTGTTTTAGCTAATATTTTGGTAGAGGTAAAGGTGTTAAGTTTGACCCAATATTTATAAAGGTTACCAGATGTCTTTAGGTGCAATATAGGATCAGTGGATCCATTATAGGTGATGGTGGGTGTGATACTTCCTATATCAATATTATAAATTTGAGGTAAAAGAGGTTAATTTTGTAGATGTTTGATTATTTTATTAACTAGGGGTGGTTTTGGGATAAGGTTACCATGGTAATCCCTAAGGTGGGGGGTGGGGGGGGCGCATTTAGATTTTGAGCTGCCCATGAAACCTATTGAGGTTGGTTTTGAAGATTAATGAGATGGTTTTGAATCTACATCATCTGATTTACATTATTGGTTTGAAAGGTATGCATTTTATTAAGTATTTTTAATAAGAATTGGTTAGTTTGGTTAGAATTTTGACTAGTGTGTGCAACACATGATGCCTTAATATTCGTATTAATGTCTTGAGTTACACTATGAGTATTAGCATGCAACACACTAGTTTCATGAGAAGCATTGGTATCAAAAAATGAACTAGTATCATGGTTAGCATTGGTATCAAAATATATACTAGAATCATGGTTAAGGGGAAAGGTCTTTTGAAGAGCCCCACTAGAAGTTGAACCTACCATGTTAGTAGATATACTTGGCATGGAGGTTGAAGAAGTCATAAAATAAGATGTCATAGTGTGTGAAGGAGATAAAATAGAAGTAAAAGGTTGAGATGAAAATAAAGTTCTTCCCCCAAATCTATGAGAAAAGGTAGTGGAGGGTGAAGGACGTTCTTATACTTTAGGACCTATCATAAGACTGTAAATGGTTGAAAGGTCTTTTCCTCTGTGTTGAGTAAATTTGTTGATGAAAAAAATCATTTCAGTTGTGTACTCTAAATCATACTCATCTTCAAGGGATAAAAAAGGATTAAAAATTGAGAATGAATGGGGATGAGTCCCATAATTATTAGTGTGAATGGCAACATGGACATTTATTTCATCTAAGGTGGGTGCCACAAGCTGTGTCTTTAGAAACTTGTAAAGATTGGTAAAAATCACCATGTTTATCTAATTTAATTGTTTATTATCCTTAAGTATGAAAATAATGATGAAGGAAAGATGTTAAAATGTGAATGGAAAGGAGAATCTATTGAGAAGATATAGAATCGAACTAATCGATAGTGTTTGTTGTAAAATAGGAAATAGAACAGGGAGTAAAAGACATAGTCAGACAAGTCAAATATATATTACAAGATAGGGAATAAGACATGATGAAAAGGGGACATAGTCAAATAGGTCAACTTTGTGTTTCAAGATAGGAAATAGAACAAGATAAAAATATACATAGTCATACTAGTTGACTATGTATTATAGAGGGATAAATTGAACATTACACAATCGTATAGGGTGACTATGTATTAAATGTAACCAAGATTAACAGTCTGTAAGACACTATGTTGATAGGGATGTTAACATTCTACAAATAGGGAGATTATTTACAAGAAAATAGTTAAGCAAATAAAATGAAGCACAAAAGCAATTAGATCAATGTGGTTGATCTAAATGGAACACATAGCACAAACCTTGCACTAACGATGGCTAGTGTAATTTTTGTAACACAAAATATAATGATCAAAGAGCAAGAAATAAAACTTGAATGTAAATGCTAACTAATTGGTCATTCCTAAATGTTGTTAAGTTATAATAAATTTTGAAATTAATGTGATGGGGAGTTGGTTGTAATAAGGAATTAGAAAGTGATCTATAGATAGTTTCAAGTAGTTTATGATGAAAGATATCTATATTGGTGATGGTAATGAATTGATATTGGGGCCTACCCCCTCACATCACAATCTTGTGTGCTTTCCCAATATATACCATCAACCACATGTTTATACTTAGCCAGAAAACCATGTCGACTTTCCCTTTGGTGATGAAATCCAATTTAGTAGACCTTAGAAAGAAAACAAATTAATGATTTTTAGTGTAAAGTGATTTGAAATTATGTGCAAAAAATAAAAATAGTGTGACTAAATTGGTAAATTAAAAAAACACATAATTAGTCTATGTTTGTTACTCTAAGCATGCAAGCAGTTGAAATGAAAAGTGAATAAATTGCTACCAAAAATAGATTAATTCCTTTGACTATGAAGAGTACAGAGTTTGTTTAGGTGACATTATATGCAAATAATATAGAACAAAGTCGATAGGGTCATTAATTTTTTTTATAGAATCGAGATCTAGAATAACAGAGTTGAACAGGTTGATTGTGTCTTCTAGACAAAATATAGGCTATAAAACTGTGCCAAACTAGTTAAACCAATTTGTTTTAGGGTTAAAATTTTATAGACTACAAGCTTGTGAAAAATATTACTATAAATGAAAATTTGAAATGATAGATAAGGTAAGAATGAACCTTGGTAGTTTTGAAAATGCTTAGTTTAAAAATTTTATGTTATGTTGTTTAAGTGTTGATTTTAATATTATGTGAATAGAGTCAATTGGGTCAATGAAGTCCATAAAACCTATATGATGAAAAATAATATGTTAATAGAGTCAACTGACTCGAATATGTATGCAAACCTATATGCTGAAAAAGAGAACTATGAATAAAGTTGATTGATTCAACTATGTATGTAATTATGTAACTAAAGAAAAATATGGTCTCAAGCTGATTAATCTAGTCACATGTATTTGGAGAAGACTTGAAAAAATAGAACATATTCATTTTGGAGAGACTGTGTGTTAAACATATGCATAGACTATTATACTGTATCAAAAAAATCTATATAGTACTAGAAATATAAAAATATATAATATGATATTAAAATAAATGCATGAAATACAACCTAAAAGGGTTTGGTTAACTTAACGTTCACCATAATGTATAAAAAATAAAATGCATCTGACCTATTAATCAATCCTAGCTCAGAGAAGTTAAATCCTACTTACATTTCTATTTGTTGATATATATATATATATATATATATATATATATATATATATATATACACATTTAGGGTCATGACCATTATGGATAATCTAGACATAACCAAGGGGTCCTTTATCACAATAACATCACTAGAGAGGGTTCTAAAGCCTCTAGTCAAGCAACATAATTCAATAACCCTAGCTAGGTCCTATGTTTTCATATTCACTAAGTACATGAAAATTAAATTAAAATCTAATTTAGTGCTTACCAAATCTTGTGGCATAAAGTGGGGTTAATAAACATAAAAATTAAACATGCATAGAATATATATACTCTTGAGTATAGGAAATCTTAATGTATGGGAGATAATTACAAATGCTAATATATCTACTTTAACAAAGGAGGGAAAAAGTTATGAATACTTACATTTGAATATGAACCCATCAAGACTCAATCTCTCCCTTATACAAGGTGCTTTGTAAGAGGTTGTTGTGGTATGTAAGGATAGAAAAGATAAGTGATCTCTAATCTAAACAACTTCTCTATGTATCCAAAAGATTTCTCCACAAGACAAGATACATATCTTCAAGTGTAGTATTGGAACCCTAAAAAATGTTCTTCAAGTAGAATAGTGGATAACCATATGCACAATATAATATTTTTCTTCTTCTCTTCCTCTTTAAGAAATGGAAAAATGAATGTGTATATCTAGTTGAATCTAACGCTAAACCTTTCTCAAAGATCAGCTAATAGGGTTGGCCCAATTTGACCCTATATCATTTATTTATAAAATCAAGTTAGGTCCCAGTTTAGGTTAGCCAAGGCTAACCTAGACCCGTAACATGAAAATATTAGTTAGAATTTAGGGTCAACCTATGCTGACATTGGTTGGTAAATGTCAAAAATGGTTTTAGGCTTAGGTAGGGGCTAAGTAAGGTGGTGAATTGCTTAGAGGAGTGTGTAATGGAGAAGACACAACTTAGGTAACTGTATAGGAGATGGTTGTGTAGATAACAAGTGTTGGTATGGGGGAAAACAATCTTGTGAAGCACCAATGGTCTACCCACCCCTTTCTCAGTGCACCATTTAAGGTGTGCATGTAGAGAGATTGAAATTTGATGGGTTCATATAAGAGAGAAAGCATCAATAATCTATAAAGTTTGAAAATATTATGTTAATACATTTTCAACTAGATTAGGTATGAGACAAAATGATGTGTATTTTTTTAATGTTCTAAACTAGAATAGAACTTGACACCAAACTAAGAAGTACAATGACTAATTGAATTCCCTATCCTTCAGATCTCCACATAATGATCTAAAATTCCCATATATATTTCATTAGAACAAATATGTGGATGATGACAATGACAAAATGCTTGCCATTTTGAATGAATAAATATATACATTCATATCAATTTACAAACAAATAGATTTTATTCATGAAAAATCTTACAAATAGTGAAAAAACATTGCTTCCTAATAGAATAACCTTAAATAAAAATATATTGGTTGATTTAACTAGTGGAAAGTATGGCATTCAAGATGAATTAATACATGGTGTAGATGTAATCTTCAAACATTCTACACTTTGTGATATAGACTTTGTTTGGATATAATTCAATTATCCTAGCATTGGAAACTTTCAATGAAATAAAATTTAAAAGTTGTACATTGAACAAATTTACCCAAATTATATCTTTATAAGAAAAATTGGAAGGAAAATTATCAATAAAAATGGCATTTACCATGTGAGAACAATTCTCTATAAAAATAACATGTGCACAAACTATTAAAAGACCATAAGGGCTTTCAATGGAAGGATTAGATTTTTAACCTACTTTGGTTAAACACCATGGAATTATTTAAATTAATCTATCTCATGTAAAAATCATCAAATAATTATATCTTTTAAATATATTAAGTGAGGTAAAACTTCATTGTATCATATAAATTCAATGTTGAAATGCATAGACCACAAACCTCTAAGTATGGATGGCAATATATAACATTGGTCCTCATAAATGTAATAGTTTTTTAATATGATCTTTGAATATAAAAAGTTTTCCATTGCATTTATAAAACATAATCCATGTTTGTAATTATAATCTGTGGAAATAATATGTATCATGCTTACATGAAACTCAAACTATGCAAAAAACAAACAACATAATCCTTAGTCAAAAATACCATTTCTTTCCTTCAATAAATCTCATTGGAATTATGATGTGTTTACTCTATTTGAATTCAATTAATCAATTTGAATAGAAATAAACTATAGACAACAATATACAATTAAATATAGTATAATGCCAAAATATTTGAATGGGCCACAATAATAATTTGACAGTGGAAAATGTGTACTTAGCATATTTTAGTTGTTTTGTTAAACAAATAGCTATTTCAATATTATAAACTAAATAATATAATCTTTGTGACTATGTCGATGCCAAATAAATAATATAAAAATATATGGGTATAGGTGCATAGTGGCTAGACAAGGTTATAGTGATCATTTTACTCTAGTGAAACTTTGTTCATGTTGACTATGTACTAAATCTAAAGATTTGGGTTTATTCAACTTTGTGTGTATCTTCTCAAATTTTGTGCAAAGCCTAAATTGGTATGCATAACACTTAAAACAGTTATACTTATAATTAGTACATATACACCAAATGGACATTAAATAAAAAATATGGGATGTAGGGTAATAGGAATAGTTGAGTTGGCCTCATAAACCCTTATGTGACTAAGTGCTATGTACATATCCTAAGAAAACCTCAAAATGATGTAGTTATCCCTCCTAGTTGTGTATGTGAAATCATGAATGCAAGACTAGATGATATTTCACCTATGAATACCCTTGGCACAAGTAAATGAAAATAGTGTATTTATCCTTATAATATTTAGATAAATGAGTTATTCTTTATGTATATAACTTTTGTATTACTTTTGGACATTGAGAGTAAGTAAGTTTTCCTTTGTAAGACATATGCTTATATAGACCTTTGTATTTGAGTTTAGGGACTCAATGTCAAGTGAAGGGTAAGGCTCAAAATAATTATTGGTCATAAAAAGTATCTTTATGTACATAGAAACTTGAAAGACTTACATAAGTTATGTTAGGTCAAGTTTGCATTAGAGCACATGTGCACATTCCACTCCTATCCAATTAGTGTGGACTTGTTAAAAAAACACAAAATGAACATAAAATATAAGGACATAAATTATGGATCCCCATGATAGAATATGAAAATAAATAATGTGACATAATTTAAGACAAATAAGAACAAAACTTTAAGACATGGCATACCAATGAACCATTCATTCATAAAAAATGATCCAAATAGAAAAATATATGTAAAAGTGTATTTTGAATAATGTCTCACTTGAGGAAATGAACAGCCATTTGATCATACTCATGGATGTACCAAATAACATGATTATGACATTTGATAAAAGGTTGACACATTGTAAACATGTATTAGTCCCTAAGGGGAATGTAATCTAATTAGCAGTAAGGAAATTTAGAAAATTTAAATATGTCGAGGATAAAGAACAAGCCAAAATTTCAACTATTACTCAATATCTAGGCTCATCAAAACCAAATTATACTCAAGGCAAATCCTCTTAAGACTTGAGACTACTTGATCTATTTTTGTCTATTTTCTATTTCAAGAAAGTTATTTTTTATTTTATGAAATTTTTAAAATTAGTAAAAATAAAACAAGATGAAAATATGAATACTAAAAATCACATTGTAATGTAAAGGGTTAGTCCATTCCCTTTTATCTCTATAAATAGGAGAAATGGAAATTGTACAAGGGTTGTTTGATGCTCGATATAATTTTGTTTGAAAGGGAGGAGAAATAAACTTTGTGTTCCTTCTTCAATCAAGTATCACAGGGTAAATTCCATAACTTTATGTCTTGCATTTTATTTTATGGATATGTGTTTTTATTATGTTAGTGCATATCTCTCAATTCAAGCAATACTTGTATTAATCTAAAACAAGCATGTTACTTTCTATAAAATCTTCTTGTCATGCATACAAATAAATATGTGTTTTCTCTTTCATTCATGACCCTTTGTATTCATTTCTTTTATATTTATTTTTGTTGAAAGTAGTACAAGTCAATATTCCATTTAATATGTAAATATTGAAAATAGGTTTATTTTAGTTTTTATTGTTTTCAATAAAGGGAACCTCCCCTCCAAATAGAGGAGAGAATTTTGCCTCCTTCACTGTTGTGAAATTATGAAATTTTCAAAGTGTCAAATAATTTACCAATAGTTTTTGGCACCCACTATAGGGCATAATCAAGTATCTAAGTGCTACCTACATAACCTAGCACTCAATATGATAGGAATGTATTTGAATACTTCTTCTTGATGATTGTGAAAAATATTTTTGCTATCCTAATTAGAAAAAAAATACACTAGGTCTATAAGAAATAAAGGTGTTCTCGATCCCTTCTTTGACCTATAAGAATAATCTAATTTTAGGATTTATCCAAAAATAATAAAGAGAGTGACATTTGATTTGATTGTTATCTTTTCCTAACTTATTGGTCATAAGAGAAATAAAATTTCAAAACATGGGATACAGTTGTACCATGGGGTCATTGTATTCATATGTTGGCCTTAGGTTCTCAACTCTGTGAACTTCCTAAGGATTCAAGGAAGAATTTTCTTAAGTTCACTAGTGATGGTAAATAACACCCTGATGAGAACATGGAATCCTTATTATCCACTTACAAAATTTTGGGTGTAGAACATGTATGTGTATCAGTCAGGTTATTCATGGAAACATTTGCTAAAGAAGTGATAAAAAGGTTTCATTAGTTACATGTTAATTTTATCCCAAATTGGTAGACCGTGAGGAATAAATTTGAATAAAGATCCAAAATCATTGAAGATGAACATTCCCTTTTGGCTCAATTGTCTTAGATAAAGAAATAACATCATGAGCCCATGATAGATTTCATAGCTTGGTTGAATAATTTGATACACAATATTCTATTAGCTACCATGCTACAGTAAAAATAAAAAATGTTTCTCTTTGAATTTTCAAGTACCTAAGTTAATTTTCATCTTTCGAATAAATCATCCAAATTTTTTGGAGATGACACAAACTCAAGATATGTAAATTGATGGTAATATGATCATGGATAGAAAGCTAAAGAAAGATTCATTCAAGATTAAAGAGAAAAATCAATAGAACCATTGGTTTAAAGGTTAGAACTGATATATTAACCTTAAAAACAGATTCTATAGACTCAAGCTGCTCCATATAAAGATGTTACCAAAAGGCCATTTATCCCATATCATGGAAATGTTTGTCCTAGACTCCCTGATCCAACTCTTGAACTCACTATTGAAGAAAATCTTATTTCTATTCACTATTCATTCATCTTCCATGATATTAGTGATCATGATGATTCTACCTTCCCAAAAATGGTGAGGATTTTCAAATTATGTACCATTAAAGAACCACCAAAAAAAGATGTTTTGGGCACATCTAATCTTAAAATTCAAGAACCTGATGGAAACTCCACTATGGGATACTTTGAATATGAACATGATTGAAATAAGTATAATGATAGATTAGAGGATATGAATATTCATGCATATGCCATATTCACTAGAGACCAAAATGAGAAGTTGAAAGCAATGAAAAATAATAGAGTCTAATAAATAAAAGACTAAGGAAATTGCTAAAGCCACTATTGCTCCTAAGTTTATTCTTAATCAAGGTACTCATCTATCGAATCTTTCAAAATATAAGTATCCTAAAAATATGGGAAACCCTTTTCTTCCTCCTAATGTTTCCATCAATTAATAATATAATCCTATCAGTTATTATTTTTTTGATATAATTGATCACATTAATAAGACTAAAGTTTAAATTTCTCAAATTGAATACATTAGTTCAAACCCTAAGCAGTTGCATAGGTAGATCAAATTCATAAAAGGTTAAGGTCATAGAACACCTCCTCATGGATCTCATATTAGATTGATTGATTCTAATTCTCAAAATAAAGTGGTTGTTTCTACTCAAGGTAGTGAAGGGCTTAACCCTTTATATGTTTCTCTCCTCATTAGTGGATTTTGGCTAAATAATTTATAATTGATTTAGAATCATTTGATAATGTGATTCCATCCAAAGTAACACATGTATTAGGGTTAACATGTACCAAAACTTTAGGTTACTATTTTAATATGGAAGCAAAACACATTTCTTTGACCAAAAAAATAAAAGATGCACAAGTTGCCCTGGCCACAATCCTTTAGAATAGAGTCAAGATGACTATTCTAGTGGCATATATTCCTCCAAGTTATGGCATGTTGTTGATTAGAACCTTACTTCAAGGATATTGGATGTGAGATTAGATTGGATTAGATGCAATAAATCATCCCATTAAAATGAGTGAATGAATTTTTTTTTAGAACTTAAGGTTAAACACTTGGTGTAAAAGTCAAACTATCCTTGAGCAGATATTTTGTATGAAGAAACATGCCTTGGTACCTACATGATGATTAATGATAAGGACCTTGAACTTATTAAACTCATATAAGGTGATATAAATGATGTCTACACTTTAGATAATAGATGTGAGTTCCTTAATTATAGGTTTAGGTGTCGATGTGGTGTTGATTTTTCCTCAAAAGAAGTTGTTTCATTTTTCCTATAAAATCCAATTTGAATTTACCAATAACACAATTGAATATTAGGCTTTTCTCTAAGGATTGTAGGTAGCATAAGAAATGGAGATTCATAATCTTAAGGCATAGGGGGAGGCTAAGTTGATTATGAGATAGATAAAAGGTCAATACTAGGTAAATAATGATAGACTAAAGCATTATAGAAATAGGGTCTGGGATTGCATTGAAACTTTTAAATCTTTTACAATTAATGCTGCTCCAAGACTAGATAATTCTAATGTTGACGCCCTATTCATATCTACATTTTTGTTGATTCCTCATCTAGAGTTTGACAAAGATTGATATATCATTGAAATGGTATATCACCCAAGTGTTTAAGATAACTTTTAACATTTAAAAGTGTTTAAAAATGATGATAAAATTATTTATTTTTAGGAGCAAATAGATAATTTCAAAAATCAATATTTCAAAGGAAGTCCAGGAGCATATACGAAGTCTTTTGTACCAAAATATTTTTAAAAAAAAAATCTTAGACAAATATTATGATGAATCAAATTAGTTACATGGTTAAGGTCATTCAACTAAATGGAAATAATATCCCTACTCTTTGGAGGAATTGTTTGACAAACATGACAATTATATAAAGAGGAAAATCCAAGAATATCCATGAGGATCACTTGAGTATGAGAGAGTGAACATTAACACAGATGAGAAGCCATGATATTTGAATATTAAAAAATTCCATTCCAAGGAATAACACAAGAGGTTTATATCTCTATTCAAGTTATATAAAGACATTTTTATTGTCATTATGTTTATTTTATGTCTTTTAGGCCTAAAAGTATGAGGCATAGTATTCCTTTGAAACTTGGTGTTAATCCTTTAAGGAAAAATTTGTGGCACTATAATCCCAATATTACAGGGAATATTTATGAATAAATAAATAAAATGTTAGATGTAATAATTATATTTCCTATCCATCATTCTACATAGGTGGCCAACATTGTGCATGTAAGAAAGAAGAATGGAGAAGTCATAATTTGCATAGTTTTTCATAATCTAAATAAAGTCTCACTAAAGGATAAATATTCACTACCAATCATGGATTACACCCTAAAATCCATCATGGGCTTTGAAATGATATCCATGTTAGATGGATTTTTAGGATATAACCAGGTCAAAGTTTCTACACAAGATAGGTACATGATGGCATTCATCACCCTATGGGGAACATTTGCATACAAAATAATTCCCTTTATTCTCATAAATATAGAAGATACATTTTAAAGAGATATGGATTTAGCCTTAAATGACTTAAATAATGAAATCGTAATGATTTACCTTGATGAGATCATTGTATTCTCAATGAAAGGGAAGATCACTACGAAAATCTATAAATGGACTTTGAAAGATGTCAGACTCATGGCATATTTCTAAATCTTAAGAAGCTTCTCTTTTTAGTGACCAAAGGTAAACTTATGAGACATGTGGTTTCAAAATAAGGAACTAAGATTGATCTAGAAAGAGTAATTATAACTCATCATCTATCTTTACCCATTAGAAATCTTGGCATGCATTCATTTTTTGGTAAAGTTAACTTTCTCAGAAGATTTGTTCTTGACTTTGTTGAACTCACTAGATACATTGTTTAGATGATGCAAGGAAAGAGATCTTTAAGATGGAATGGGATGAAAATAAGGATTTAAATGAAATTAATGAATTTATTGTTATGGCACCTATTTAGACCTATCCATATTTTTATAAATATTTCATCATACTTTTATTCTTCTAAATTTAAATTGTTTGCTATCTTGGTGCACAAAAAATGAAGAAGGAATTGAATATCTAATTGCTTTCATGAGATATGGTCTGAAATTAAATGAAATAAAGTATTCACTGATTGAAAAAAAATCATATGTTGTGGTCAAAGTGGTGAAACATTTTAGGTTCTACATTTTGAATTGCCACATGATTGTGATGGTCCTAGATCCAATAATCAACTCAATTTTGACTTAGTAAGGGCTAAGGTCAAAGAGAGGAGGATGGATCACTAAATTGAAAGATCATTTGGATATCAAACTAAAAATTTGGTAAGGGGACAAGGCCTTTTTTAGTTTATTTTTGAACATGTTGATTCACAAAGAGAAGATAAGTAAGAAATACTACTGATAGTCTTTGTTGATTCCCTTGAAGAGTGGTATTCTAACATCACATATTTTATCTCATATGGATAATTCCATATTAATATTAATCCTAAAAATAAGTGAACACTCAATACAAAGGTATTTAAATATGTAATTTGGGACAACACTCTATTCAAAAGGGCTCTAAATGGTAATTTTTTTAGATGTGTGAATAAAGAGCAACAAAAAAACTATTGGAGGCTTTTCATGATAAGGCTTGTGGCATACATTTCTCATTTTTTGTTACAATATTCAAAATTATGAAATCTCATTACTACTAGCCAACATTTTTCAAAGACATGAAAGATTTGGTGTTGAAATGTGAGGTTTGTCAATATATATTATTTGGTGAAAGATTTATTCCATGTGAAACTTTGTTTGCTACGTGGAAAGCTCATTGATGGTAATTTGGTTGATTAAAAACCATGTAAATATGTGAGAAACATTGCACCTTCACCATCTAGTCATTGAAGGACATTTTTAGGAGTGGGGTTTGGACTTCATAGGAAATTTAAACCCACAGTCAAGTGTGGGACATACTCATGTGATGATTACAAATGACTATTTTAGCAAGTGGGTAGAGGTAAATTTGGTAAGGTCTACCACATCTAAGGTCATTTTCAACTTCATAAAATAAAACATATTGGTTAGATTTGTAGTCCCACAAAACATTTTTATGGACAATTCCTCCAGCTTTTCTTTAGTTAAATTGATTGGTTTCTCATATAGATATGGAATACCAATTATGCACTCCTTTGATTATTAACATTAAGGTAATAGTCAATCATAAACTAATAATAATAATATCACTACCATCATTCAAAAAATGGTCAATAAGGGTCAGAGGAATTGGCATAAGAATTTATATGATGCTTTACTAGTTGATTGGATAAACCCATAGAAGAAATTATAATGTATTCTTTCTAATTAATATATGGTGTAGATGCAATGATTACCATCTCTTTGGAATTGTCATCTTTAAGACTAGCTCAAACTATAGAGATAAACCAATTCAAAGATGCATTAGAAAATAGGATCATGTTCTTAGATAGATTGGAGAACAAATGAATGATGGGGATTGATACAATCATAGTGAATTAATAAAAATTCAAAGAATTTTTTTATTAGAAAGCAAGGTAATGAAAATTTTAAGTAGGAGATTTGGTCCTACTTTGGGATAAAATAAGATAATCCCCAGGTAGTCATGAGAAGTTTGACTCTCTCTCAATGGAACCCTTCAAAATTTATCATTTTTGTGGTGAGAACACATATTAATTGGCATACAAAGATGTAAATCACCTTCTACTGCCAAACAATGGACGTTATTTGAAGTAATATAAATGATGAAGGTAGGCTATCAACTTTCATTCCCTATAGGTGATTTAGGTTTGTGTTGTGTGTGGTTCCCTATATTTTATGTATTTCCCCTTTCATTTTTTTAGTCTTTCTTATCTAATTCATTTCTATTATTTTGAGTAGACTCCTTATCATGATGGGTAAGACATTGGGCCTATGAAACCAAAGATCATGAGAGTTCATCCTATGTCATTTCACAAGTCCATACCCCCAACTTGAGAAAGTTGTTCCCTAAATTTATCAAAGAAAAATGTTTCTTCTATTTTAGGAAAAATAATGAAATGTGAGTTGAATTCAAAATTCAAGTCAAGATATGAGTTTTTAAGAAAATTCTAAATATTTTGATGAGTGTCTTGAAGTAATGTCATTTAATTAAAAAAATTAGATAAATTTAAAATCACATTTTTCATGCCACATGCATCCAATACTTTTGAATAAAAAATGACACAAAAATGTGGAATCCATGAAACACACTTTTGAATATCCCATTTCCATGTGGTTTGGCCTACCCATCCTCATAAACATGGTGAATTAAAAGTTGTGTCTTCAGTCACCATAGGTACAACTTTACATCCATCACACCCACAAGATCGACTAGATGGGCACATGGCACAAGTACACGCAGGGGGAGGCTTTACTTCCAAAGTGTGTCGTTAACGTCCCTAAATTGTTTAAAACATAGTGTAGGGATAATTTTAAACATAGATTTCATCCAGTGCACCCCATAATTATACCCAAATTATATATTTTTTACAAGTATCTTGGTAAAAAAATATTCAAATTCTATAGAATATTGCAGCATAGGTTCATTTTTTTAGCAATTTTTAGTTAAAGGGAGATTTATTATGCCTTGGGTCCTACAGAGTTTTAGGTCATTTATATTTACATACAATGCATAATACAAGGAATCTGAAAGTATTTTCATGACCACTATAAATTATTCACTACAACCACATCAACCTTTCTTTCCCCTTGATCTGCTAAAAAATCTGTATGTTCTTGCTGAGTGGCCCTTCAAATTACTAAATCAACAAAGATGAGGTACAAGTATATTGGATTTGAGACATTTTTGGTACCAAATATCAAAATTATTTAAATTGGTGATTCATAAATTGGTTATTTAGACTTGGAGGATTTGTATAGAATGCTTAATGTATAAAATCCAAATTCCATGGTTATTCACCTTGCAGAGAGCGATTTTCTAGAAATAACTAGTTTTCCCATATTGGTATAATTCTCAGATTTGTTACTCAATTGTGATTAACACTATGATCTAAAGACTCAAGAGATAGGATAAAGTGGCGACTCTCTAATGGAAACATTATATGGAATAATAATGAACATGACCTTGATAATCCCAATGCATGAAACCTATGCAAGGATGAGTGTGGCAGCTGGACAATGCTATTGGGATGAAAACCTAGGAAAGCACCTAACCACTATCAATGATTCATGGTTGAATAATAAGAGAAGGATTGTTTCTATGCTTCCAAATAATTTCTTCTAATCTAATTTCAAAAAAGAGTTATTTGACATAATAACTCTTCTCAAACATGTAATCAGTAATGAGAACACCATGGATTTATATCCATTGATGATTATATCCATGAACATTATTTGAAATAATAAAGAATACATATAGTAGGGTGAGATGATCATTTAAGATCTGCACTAACAATAAATAAATTTGGAGATAACCAAGAATTTTTTCATGACTTCATACTTGGTATACCCATTGGCTTCTCAAAGAATATACCCTGGTCTAACTCAAATAGATAATGCTAATGCATACACCTAAGCATATTAATTATAATATAAATCAACTCTAGATCAAAATAACAAATAATTTATAAGGGTAAATAAAACATTCACAATGAGAGTGGTACAAGCTTTGGATGAGTATTGAAGAAAGAAGATTTTATGGGAACTACTTGATCTAATTTTAGAAATTAACTTGCACAGAAATAGAGGTTTTGAAGGCTCTTTGTGGTTACATATATTGGCCAATGAAAAAATAATATTTATTGAGTAATTCAAAAAGTTACATGTATTACACAAGTGTTGTTAGGATAGACACATTTTGGGTGTCGTATTTCCCATTTATTTGGGTCATTTCACATGCAAAAATGTCGTGGATGCTTAGAGCATTGAATATTCAAATTTTCAATTCATAATGCATCCATATTTCATTTGATCTTCTTTTGATATAAAAGGTTTGTGTTAACTCACTTTGGTATTAGATCTTCCTATGAACACAAATCATATTTGGGAAACTATTATGCATATTATTCTGATGAATATAAAGTAGTGAGGTGTGACTAGGGTATAATAATCTTAGAACAAATCAAAGTCTTAAAATGATACATAGGTCTCATATGGTATTATTGATGATAATATTGATCTCCTTGATCTCATATATTTTGAAATAATCATGTCACCCTATTTCTAGCCATCAATTAGTTCATTATAGAGCTAGCATATTCTCAATTACAAACTAAGAACATGTTGGATCTAACCATGCAATTATTCAATAATAAGATAGAATAATTCAATGGATCATGAGGCTCCAAAATATCAAAGACTCCAACACCATCAAATTAATCACCTACTATAACTCTTATGACATAAGGAAAATTTAGTGCTAGTACTACAATTTAGTTATCTACTTTTGCAAGTTTGAATGATGGAGATAATAAATATACTAAGTATCCAAAACAACCTAAAAATACTTGTGAATAAACTCCTATAATCGGTAAGAAGTTAAAAGACAATAAATCAATCATGTTGTATTCATCCTCTCCTCTCAAATATCCATCCTTATTGATTGATAACACCACTCAAAAATTTATTACCTTTACTCAATAAGTAGTTCAACATGAAATTGTTAGTGATGTTTATATTCTAGCTCATGTATCTACTTATCCTAAAACCTTTTTATCAATTCCACATCCTCTAGAATATTCACCTCCAAAGTAACCTACACCACACCTTTAAGTTCCCAATTGGCAAGATTTAGTTAGGTGCCATTTCAATGGATGCAACCTATGCTAATCAAAAATAAGAATGTGTTTGAAGTTTAATTACTTGATTTCAATATAGTGGCTAGTCTCCTTAAGATTCCTCCTCGTAAGAAGGTGAAAACTACATTAATATTAGTTTTAGATCCATTAAGATATTAGTTTATATAAATTACTAAGCCAAACGTTGACAACAATGAGGAAGATATTACCACTAGTGATTATACTAGTAAATGAGTATCACTTGGAAAAGCAACAAGAGAGATTGATGTTCATAATATATAGGAGATCATGGAATG